>OY720683.1:93021202-93454070 GCA_963170755.1 Amphimallon solstitiale | reverse complement strand
TCAGCTAAATCCATCACATCCTCACATGTGTGTGAATGCCAACCGTCTGTGCTCTGACCCATTCTTGGGAAAGTAGTATCGTTGTTTTCTTTGTTCCATAAGCACTGCCCGCCCTTATACGCCGTTGATGGTTTTGCATTTGAATGATGTATTTATAGTTTTTTATTGTTATCTGTATTTTTGTCTTCTGTGTTTTATTGTTATTTGTACTTCATTATTGAGTATTGAGAACTATTGTAAGTCATTGTTAATTTTTATACTTTACCCTGTAAATAGTTGTGGCTGTTGGGTAATAAATGAATAAATGAAATAAATAAATCGAGGGGTTTAGTTTTGTATATAATGCCTTTGACATATCCCCATAAGAAGAAGTCTAATGACGTCAGATCAGGGGATCGCGCTGGCCTTTCAATTGATCCTCGCTTCCCGATCCGTTGATTTGGAAATATTCGGTTGAGGTACTGCCGTACAGTGATTTAGTAATGGGGCGGTGCTCCATCTTGCTAAAACCATATCATATTCGCTGGAACTTGTGGGTTTATATCCTGGATCAGGATATAAGTTTGTCGATGTTGGCACGACATTATTTTGGAGTAGTGCTAAATAATTATCGCCAATCAAATTGCCATCAATGAGAAAGGGGCCTATGATATGATCTCCAAAATTTCCTGCCCAAACATTAACCTTTAAGGTTGAAGCACACCTAACCGGCCAGCATCGGCTCGGACCGGCACGGAAAAATTCCGGTAAATCTAGTTTATAGTATTCAATAGGAACGCCGCACACTAGACCGGCCGGAATCGGACCGTAATTAAGGAGCTTCGGAAATTCGGGAGGGAATGCTCGAACTAGCATTCATCGGCAAAACTTCTTTGCGGGCCGATTCCGACCGAACAAGTGTGCGTTTGTACTTCCAGCATACACTGGATGTTTTTAAATATTGTGTATACTCCTACTTGTTCGGGGGTGCGACGACATTAACTTGGTAGTGGTTTTATTTAACTAATAATGTTTAAAACATAATAGAGGAGAAATTAATAATTCTTGTTCAAGACTATAAAGAACTATATGACCAAAGTAGTTCGCACCTCGCGTTTTGTATTAATATTGTTTAATTCGCTTTTTACTTTCTTATACGTAGTATAAGGAAGTATTGTGATGATGAAAATTTTCGACCTCGAGATTTTTGCAGATGTCCACGTTTTGAAGTCCCCTGATACCGAAAAAGTGGTTTTTAAAAAATGTCTGTGTGTCTGTCTGCCTGTCTGTGTATGACCACGATAGCGGTCAAACCGCTGTAGATATCAATTCCAAATTTTGTATTTACGTGTATAATCTCCCTCTTGAGATCTGATTAGTTTTTCAGTAAAATCTGTAGACCGGAAGTAGCAGTTTACTTCAGTGAAAAATTCGTATTTTGCCAATATTTCGTCAATTACTAAGTTTAAACAAATTTATAAAGAATTGAAATGTACTCAAAATTAAATTTGGGAGGTTTTTCGAAATTCCAACCGGAAGTAGGTCTTTTACTCTTATCGAAAATCAGTTTTTTGCGAATATCTCGCAAGTCATGCTTTCTAGGCAGGTACATTACGAGTATAAAAGTATTTAAATTATAATTTTAAATATCTTTTGTATAAAAAGAATTTCAAAATTCGGACCGTAAGTACCACTTTTACTCTTACCGAATAGCGATTTTTTGCAGATATGTCGTAAATTATGCATTCTATATATATTTATTGAGAGTACAAAAGTATTTAGAGTTGAATTTGCAATATTTTTTGTATACATGAAATTTCAAAATTCGGACCGGAAGTGGCACTTTTACTCTTAGCGAATAGCAGTTTTTTTCGAATATCTTGCAAAGTATGCATTCTATAGCGATTTATTAAGAGAATGAAAGTACTTAGAATAGGATCATGAATAAGTTTTGTATAAAAAATTCTTAAAATTGTATAGTTTGACACGCTCATACGTATAAGAAAGTCGTGTGGTGGCCACACCTCATTTTTTTTCTGCTGCTTAACGACAGAAGTAAGTCTTCTTCAGAGCTACTTGTTTCCATATTTGCGTTGGTTTAACAACTGTATACCACGGTGTTGATATTATGTAGGTACTTAATTATTTGACGATAGAGCCGATTCCGGCAGGACAAGTGTGCGCGGTCGCTTCCGCTCACGAATTTTTCCGTACCGGTCCGAGCCAATGCGGGCCGGTTAGATGTGCTTCAACCTTTACAGGGTATTGCGTATGCTTTTCTCTCATCCAGTAAAAATTTTCCCTCTACCAATAGCGGCAATTTTGACAATTAGTATGACCGTGTATTGTAAAGGTGCACTCACCAGAAAACAAAGCATGTTCTAATTGGATTACATTGTTATCTAACATTGCCATCATTTGTTCACAAAAATAAGTCATCCTATCAAAATCGTCTTGCATGAGCTCCTGAGTTGGTATCATTTTATAGGGATGCATTTTATTCTCTTTTAATCTTAATCTAACATTGTGACTGCTTGTCGACTAGAAGTTTGTGGGTTTTGCTTACACTCAAGTATAATATCCAATTTGTTATCATCACTTATTGCATTGGCAGCTGCTTTTTTTTATCTGCCTTACATGTCCAAGCTCGCGAAACTGCTTTTCTATTTTACTAATTGACCCTTGAGATATAGGCGGCAAATTTGGAAAATTTTCGTGAAATAAGCGAGCAACTTCCATTAGTGTCCGTGTGTTATCTCCATAACCAATCATCTGTGGAATTGTTATTTTGTGCATTTCTGTTAAATGAAACATTTTTCTGATATGCAATTAACGAAATTCAAATGACTATAACACTGACAACTAAACTGTCATGCAGGCAGACAATTTGCTAAGGCCAGGCGTTTTAAACAAAAGCATTTACAGTTTTTGTTTATTTCATATCCTTAAAAGGAATGTTTTTTTTTTTTTTTTTACATTATCAAGAAATAAACAGATTACTTATTAATAGTAGAGTGTGTTATAGCGAATTTCTGTAATCAAATAATTTTCTTTCTTCAATGTTAATTTTTGCAATACATCTGAAAACACTTAATATTTCCGAAACGGTTGAAGATAGGTATAGGAAAATGTATATGAAATAAGTCTAGAATTTTCTGAAGAATCCAAAAATTGGATAATATACAAGGTGTTGCATTTAAAATAAAAAAGTTGGTATTAGCTACTGTTACATGACGCACCATGTATAAAATGTTTCTGTTGAAGAAAATGCACAACTAAAAATACCAATCGACGTGTACGAGCGTTTTTTCCAATACGCCCCCATTTATTTATTATCGAATTTATTCCATTGGCTGATATACAGTGTATACTATTACGTCCATGGTTATTCATCAGTAGTCTACTTTTTTTTTAATATCAATAGTCACAGGCGTTTGCACTTATGGTACAAACAGTGTTTTCAAAAGCCGCGTCAAAACAAAGACTTGTAGTACCATGGTTCTTGAAAACGCATTCTAGTGACGTCATAAAACAAGAATGTAAAACGTCGGAGAAGACTTTAGAATAGGTTGTAATTAACTATGATTACCCAACAGATGCAGTAGCAACAGCGCACGAGAAATGCGTCACTTAAACGTCATACGTAACATAACGCTTACTATTGGTTCGTTTGCAAGGACGCCCACAATAGAATAAATTTAGTATTGTGTTTTGACAGTTTCAATTTTGCATTATTATTATTTTATTCTTTCTCAGTTTCTTCGCTTAATATCTAACCAAAAAGTATTTTTAAATACTACTGTACATTGTTTTTGTGACAAACGTAAGTAAGCGCATGAAATATAACATCAGAAGATGATTTTGAAATATCCACTTTATAGGCTATAAACTCAATCCTCCGTTTAATCACCCGTGGTATCAGTCTGCCCCTTTGCGTAACATTATGGAGAATTCACCTCCTAAGAAGAGGCTCTCCAAACATTTTACAGTAGAGGACAAGGAGAGGTTTTTGAATATACCGTATGTGTCAATTTTCATTAGGTATATGGATTCAATGTTTGCATGCGATTTATACGTATACAAATAATATGTGGCAACGTGTGTCACCCCTACTATCCGTCACCAATCCCGACAACAATCGACATCACAACGACTTTCTCCGATCTTCCCACTTCTACATTAAATGTTTAGCTGCGAACACGTTGCGATCTAGTCTGCAATAAAAACCGTCATCATCAAATGGCCGCCGCGATCTAGTAGTTTATTATTATTTTCAGAATCCTTTTTTATTTACCTTATTTTTAATTTTATTAGAATTACGCTTTTGTTTGTGACATGCAGCGTGAACGCAGCTTAATAATTCTCTGCATTTACTGAAAGGGAAAAGAAAAATCCTTGCAATGCGTAAATATTATTTCTGAGCGCAGTACAAACACCCTAGTCAATAGTCCAACAGCTACTGCTAACTTGAGCTTGTATCGGTCGCACTCGCATTGAAGAGGAAAGGTGGGGGTGCCATGTTGTCACGTATTGCATGAATTAATCGCCTATGGCTAATGAAAATTGACACGTGCTGTATACAAAACCTTACAAGAACAGCCAGGTACTTCGAACATAGATAACATTGCAACTACAGCAACAGCAGCAGGTAAATATTAATGTTATTTTTTGAATAATAAAGTCTCATTTTGGTGATTTATATTCAGGAATATCAGAACGTAGTGTTTACAAGGTTTTGCAAGAATATAGTGTTGAGCATAAATTTCAATCACCAAAGAAATACCATAGGAAAAAGGCCATACTGGACAACGTTGATGATGTAATGCGGAATAGCATTCGAGGAATTATTCAATCCTTTTTTTTAAAAAACGAACCTCCAACTATACAGAAAATTCTTACGGTGATAAATGAAAGAGACGATTTACCAAACTTTAAAATTTCAACTCTCAGAAAATTAATAAGAGAACTGAACTTTCGGTAAAGTATAATGAAAATGTTTGTTTCTTTTTATAAACAGTTTTGCATTTGTAGTTATCATAAGAGGAATCGTAATAGTATTCTAAAAGAAAAAAATGGTATTATTACTTGGAGGAGACAATACTTACGTAAAATAAGAAAATATCGTGAAGATGGAACACCGATATATTACTTAGACGAAACATGGGTGAATGCTGGGCACACAGTAAAGAAAGTGTGGGCAGACACATCAGTGCTTACTGCGAGACAAGCATTTGTAGATGGTTTGTCCCCAGGCCTTAAAAATCCTTCCGGAAAAGGGAAAAGGTTAATTATATTACACATAGGTTCTGACAAGGGATTTGAAGACGATGGCTTGCTACTTTTTGAATCTAAAAAGACAGGTGATTACCACGAAGACATGAATGCGGAGAGATTTGAAGAGTGGCTTCAACATATTCTGCCCAATTTGAAAGAAAATGCAGTGATTGTTTTGGATAACGCACCATATCACAGTCGCAAAATAAATAAACCACCTACAGCAAACAACCGCAAAGCTGAAATTCAACAATGGCTTGTCAATCAAAACATATCATATGAAGATGACATGGTGAAGGCAGAATTATTAGCATTAGTTAAGGAAAATGTGACCGGCCTTGCGAAATATGCTGTAGATGAGATAATTGAAGCATCAAATAGAAAGGTATTGCGGCTACCTCCATACCATTGTGAATTAAATCCGATAGAGTTGATATGGGCACAAGTAAAGGGGATGTTGCTAGACAGAATGTATCATTCAAACTAGAAGATGTAAAGGAATTATTTCAACAAGGTGTGTTCAATATTTCATGTGAAAATTGGAACAACGCAATTAAACATGTGGTTAATGTGGAAAACAAAATGTGGGAACTTGATAGTTTAATGGATTGTCAAGAAGACTCATTAATCATAACAGGTGATGATTCCACTACATCATCTTCAAGTGATGACTAATTATTAGTGAGACTAATTTGATGCTGTTTTATTTAATACGCTCTTTTTGTAAATCACTGCTTTCTTATACTTTATTTTTCATATGTAAATTCATCTATTGATGAATGAATAAACACATTTTCTTTGTATCATGTAAGTAATCATAGAAACTCAAAATATATTTTCTCCTAATAGTGTATATATTGCATTAAAAATTTCCGAACCTGTCGTTTTCTTTATTTCTTCCCATTTCTCCCATTTACAAGCGAATTGGAAAAAAATTAAAATTAAATTACTATATATTGATTAAATGTGCATTTATTTAGAAGAAAATTATTCTTTGATTTCACCACTTTAGCTACCTTAAGGGTGAACTGCCGCCGTCAGTAAGATTCTTGACGATAGTTGTAATTTTCTGTTTTGTGGAACAAATACAAAAAAAAGTAAGTTATTCGTGTGTTTTAAGTTAAGTATATCTTATGATTGACTAATTATGAGAGGAACAATGAAAATTTAGGATATCTGTAGTCAGAAATAGGGCAAAACTTACGTTTGTAATTCAAGTTTTTCTCAATAACTATTTTGTAAATTAAGTTGAATTAAGGCTGTACGTTTACAGTAAGATTTATTGAAGGTACCTAAAGGACGTTTTTTTTTCCATTTGTGGAAAAATAATATAGAAAACATATGGTAAACTTGAGTCACTTTCTAGACTCCATCTATAAATATTTTAATAAGTTTTATAAAATTTAATTCTTTAGGTACCTCAGAAAAACCTTAAAACATTTGTTGGTTTTTGTTTAAATAAAATCGCTGCAAAAATAACCGAGAAAAACTTGAATTTCTAACCTCTTGATTTCGGTAGTCGGCAGCTTGCTTTTAATAAACTGTTATACAAATGCCACTATATACAGAATATTAAACAAAGTTCTTTATTATAATGTACTATTCCAAACGTCAAACAAATTATCATATCACATTTCTTGTTCGTATAAACCTAGAGATGACGGCTCTTGTATTTTATTTTCTTTTCATTTTCCTTTCGATTATACGTAAAATAATCTAAAATAATCAAAGTATTAGTAACTAGTTGCTTAAACAGAGCTTATATTATGTACCTATATTGCTTTAATTTTCGTCTATTATAATTACATTTATATAGGAGAATGTAGAATACTTGCATCGAAATGTGGGGTAAGAACTACTTATTTGTTTATAATGTCTAATGTAAAAATATTTATGGTTAAGGCTATGCGTTAAGCGTTGTGAATTTGCCTTTTTAAGCTATTACGTCAATGCAATGTTGCTACTGCATCTGGTCAACATTTAGCTGTTCAAACATTAGTCTTCAATAGTTTATATATTTTTTTTATTTCCGCTTTGCAAATACATTTCAACGTAATTCCCACTCCTAAGTCTGTACTGCACTATCTACATACCAGTTTAGACTAGCCACATTTGCCAGATGTGGAAAAAATATACATTTGTAACATATTTTTTTAGGTTATAAGCAACCGCCAGAGCCTTATGTGAATTTAGTATGCTTAGTATCCTGTATAGTAAGTCCATCCGAATTTTATATTAATCGTTGCGATGAAAACGTTGACGTAATTGATACGTAAGTAAAAGCAAAATCTATTCAGGATCTTTTATCAGTTGAGACATTTAAACTTAACAAATAACAGTTGATATTAAAAAAAAGATTATTAGAGAAATATTTTGACAAAAGCTGCAAAATTAGAAATAAATTAATTATAAATATAGTGTGAGGATAATAAACTGGAATAATGTAAAAGTATATTTATTTTTCAGGAAAAAAAATGGCATAAAGTGTGTATTGTTTTGCCAGGAAATATATATCACTAAACCTTCCGGATGGATACTGAGACGCTGTGGCTTGAAGAATGATTAGGTGCTGGTATCTACTTTTTTTTAAGGTGGGGCTCTATCGATCCTAGGGTCTTTTATTCTTCACTTAACTCTCTGTTGACTTGTGGATGGGCTTTCAGGTGAGGAACATGTGGTGGTTTATCCTTTTCGAAAGGGTTTAGGAGGGTGGGGGTGTGTATAAATGTTACGGTCAATCATTCTATGTGTGTTATGAGAAGTCTTTTGGTCTCCTTAGTGTTACACGTGGGAGAGGAGGGATCGCAATAGGGGCACTTGTCGAAATTGCTGCAACGTGGTTCTCTGGTTGATCTATTGTAATCCGGGTTCTTGTAGCCAATGTGCTAAGGTACTGCTTCAACGTCTCTATTCTCATATCTCTTCTCTATGTCAGACAGTGTCTGTCGTAAACCTCAGAGTTTAACTTCGGAAGGCTTCCAATGTCTTTACATTGGTTTCGGAATCAGTCCAAGACTTCATAAAGAATTATTGGTGTTAAGATTGTCTTGTGGATCAGCACCATTGAATGCTCTGAAGTATGGGCAGCAGGAGATTCCAGTTGATTGCCACAGTGAATGTAACGTATAGCTGTCATCTCCATTAAGGTTATGTGTTATAATTGTTATATGCCAATGACAAGCCATCCTATCATCATATAAGTGACAGCCATTATCTTCTTTACCTTTCTTCAAGCTACTTCGACTATATCAACATGTACAGCAGTCACTTGCAATAGTGGACGAAACGTCTGCATTTACGCCTAACCTGACGCGGTTTTAATCCGGAAACCAAATTTTACATTTTGACAACGACTGTGGCAGTCTATGGCTTATGTCTTAGATTATAATAAAGGAAGAAGGAAGTATTAGGTTTTACACAAATTGAACAAAGTATGTGGAAAACTGAATTACACATGCAACTCTCGCAAATACATTTATGGACACGTTTTTGATTAAGAATTTGCTAGTGTTTAAATGTTTGTCGAACATTTTCTGTGATTGGTGTGTATTCAGCCTTAGTATACTATACATGACGATTCTTTTTAGTGTGCTTAGGTATGTTTTGTATCCCACAACGACTTTATACAGCTAAAATCAATGTCTCAACAATGAAAAGATCCTATTTATCATACTATGTTTATACTTTTCTTTACTCATGTTTTTAAATGTTACAGGATCGGCTTTCAATTAGCCGAAATATTTAAAGACACCGCCTGTCGTTATGCGGACAAAAAGACGGCAATGGAAAAACTAGGTCATCATTGCGTGTGTTATCTGGAAGAATATGAATCTTGGTACAGAGTAACTGTTAAAAACTGGCGACTTGTAAGTATTACGTTGCAATGGTTTGTTTTTCTGTTCAATATTAGAAGTGTTAATTTGTTCAACTTTAGTTTTTGGCAATGTGATAGTTATACATCATAAATGAAACGATAACATTTGCAAGAAATTTTATGAACATGTAATACGAAAAATAATTAGTAATGAGTTGGTCGATATCTGCTTGTGCGCCTATCCTGACGGTCTGTGGTACGCCTCTGTTGACCAGTTGATCTTCTTTGTGTTCCTCTACCTTCTTCTGCCCACACACACCCTACCGTCATTGCAGTACAATTAACACAGCGGCCAATTTCGCGATAGGACAAACCAACATCTCGATAGGCAACAAGTCTACCCCTGTTAAAATCATTAACATGCAAATAATTTTGGCGTCTTCGAACCCAAGGCATTTTGGTACGCTTAACACTAGTAGATGGAGGCACAATAACTAAACATTTCTGTACTAGTTAGCTCGTATAAACAGGTTTCTTAAAAAAAAGAATAAGAGATAAAATTCTTTTGTCGCAAAAAATTATCCGAGTTGTTCACATTGTTACCATATCATGCTTTAAATATAGTCATACTGATGGCAAAAAATAAAGTTTAACAAAACATTCCTCCTAGATACACACATTCAACAAAACATAGTACCGAACTCCGTTGCGCAACATTCCTTGTTGCGAGACGAAATTGCGGTGTTATGAAGTTTTGAGGTGCAACAGAACATCGTCGCGCAACATCAACACGAACATAATGCCGTCCCATCCTCTCATAATCGGCCAGGCCCGTCCAGACATGCGAACATGTGGCGCAACGTGAACGCGCAACATTTCTTTGATGCGACGGCAGAAAACCGACAACTGATGGGACGCCGTTATGTTGCGCTGTTGCGCTATTGCGTGGTTGCGTCCACACTTGAGACGCGACGGAGTTCGGCACGATGTTTTGTTGCATGTGTGTAGCCTTTAAACACGAAAATAAACCAGAAATATTTATACTATACATATGTGCTTCAAATTTGGTATTCCATAATTGAATACATCCATAATAAGTTACTTATACCTCCTGCTTTAATTAGTTTTTACGCGGTAGTATTGGATTGAATTACCTTTATTTATATCCTAGTTGTGAACATCACAGTTGCAATGATTAAATAATTGATAAAACCAGTATTAAATACCCTTGAGTATTGTTTAGTTCACTTTAGTACACTTATTCGAACTCCAAGTATAAAAGGAGGTATAAAAAGTGCTCTAACTGAGAGGTTTTTGAACATAAAAAAAACATTATATTCTTGCATGTTTATAACAAAGTTAATAAAATGGATTTGATATTTAATAAAAAGGTGTTGTATAAATTATTTCTTTATTATAAAAAAAATAAACAAATAGAAAACATATCACAAAGAAAGAAGTAGTAATCGTAAAATATGACATTTTTCCAAAAATTCTCTTTTTGCAACAAATTATTGAGAAAAACATAGTTGAATTTGAGCATTATACTTTGTGGATGTTCCCTCATTTTTTAAAATATGTTAGTTGAACTCGTACATTGATTTCCACCACGTCTTCCGTAATAGCATCAGAAGATGCTCCAGTTTCTGGATAATTGCCGTTTATAATTAAGCCTGTTCTCTTAATTTTTATGCCTAGTTTTTTCTACTTACTTTATTACACTAACTTCTAAGAAGAATCCTCATTTCATTGCTTTTGCCTGATGTTTTATGAGGTCCTATCACAGTATTAACAAAAGTGTCATCTGTTACATTTATATGCACAGCATTATAGATCTTTAATGCCATTAACCTGCCATATGGTAGCTCAAACCATGAATCTCAAGAACTTTGATTTTTAGTACTATCAGCAATTTCTTGATAACGATCATGAGGCATTTTTTTCTTTGGGGGACACTAAGAAATATTCATTATTCTATTCAGGCCGTCTAAAGAAATGTAAAAGCCTATAAGTCCTAAATTAGTATCTTGGCTTGGATCTCGAAAATATTCAGCAACTGACAATTTGCTTTAGCTTCTATATCTTCTTCTATTAACTCTTGCAAAAAGTCTGTAGAAGTTCTTGCACATTGAATTGTAGCCATTCCCCAAAATTCTCTGTATCGCTGAACCTACTTTCAACAACGTAGGTTTCTTCCAATAACACTCTACAAAAATGCAACCCAGTTTAGTAACAATTATGGATTATATATTGTACGCAATTTAGCATTCTTGAAATCCGTTATTTAAGCCAAATAAAACTTTTTAAATGTTGCTTAGACCATTAATGCACACTTTTTGGCACTGACCATGCTTGAGTGACTATAACTTTGGGAATTAATATGAAAGAACTATATTAAATAATAATAATAATATACGTTTATTTAGCAATTGCTATTATTTTACATTTTCTGTCATAACAATACTTTGTTGTTTACATGAAACAATGTAACCTAATAAAGAAAATAACAGTAAGCAGACTTATGGACTAATATACTTACATTACATATATTACACAATGTCAGCATTTGTCTATTAATACATACAATAAATTCAATACTAATACCAACTGTGCAACGTTTACTAACTAACTAACCTACTTTAAATTATAAATACACAACTTCTAATTTCTATAGGTAACTTATTATAACGTTTTTTTTTGTCTGTACACATTTATATATAAATATTACTTATTTTTCTAGAATGTATTATAATTATGAGTCTTGCACTAAATATACTTAATTTTAGACTTTCGTGTTTCTAGAATTCGTTGATAACTAGGACAGTTTCTGCCAAATGCACTATGGTTAACATCTAAATCAATTTTTAATTTTGCTACCATTCTCATACAATTTACACACTTCTCGTCCTCACCAACACCATTAACACAATCAATTGTACAGTGTTCACCTGCACACCTACCGCATGCTTTAGTTACTGTGCAATCCCTCGCAAAATGATTATAACCTGCACAATTATAACACCTTATTGTATTTACGTATTCATAAATATCGCATTTCTTCCATCCGACATTAATTTTTTCTTTCTGTAGTATTTTCCTAAATATATCCGATTTTACATCAATTATTATGTTACCATAGTTCATTTTCCGCCTGCTGAGATACTTCCTATTTATTTTTACTTTTTCCTTTATATCACTTCCTAGTATTTTTAGGTCATTTTGATTAACAATTGCGCACATAATATCCTCTGGCTGCATGTCAATATATTCTTTTTCCACTCCTACTATAATAATCTGTGGATCTTTAAGCTTAGGATCTAACACATCATATTTATTTCCCAATTCTTTTTTCATATGATTTTTCAATTTTTCTTTGGAAGTAGTATCACCGCAACTAACCAAAATACCACCTTTTCTTATATTTTTTATTGTCTCTACACTTACAGACATTTTAGTAGGGTCAATTTTATTTCTCAATTCTGTGTTTCTTTCCTGGCTTTTCTGTGTTTCATTCTTTGGCTTTATAATAATTTTATCATTATTATTTTTTACAGTATCACTGTATAAAATCCTTTTTTCTGTTTTGTAATTATCTACTTATTATTCAGCCTATATTCCTCTTATTTTGGCGGCGTTGAAACTATCAATTGAATGAATCACTTCCATTATCATAAAAAAGTCAGCACTAGGTAAATCAAGTGACGTCACACAACTCGTCGGATACGCTCGTACGCAATCGGGTTGTGTTCGGCAGCAATACAAATCTTCGGATTTCAATTTAAAATTGTAAAATATTGGAGGTCTAAATATATTTATGATGCTAATAAACATATATACATGTAATTTATCCAATAAAAATATATATCGCTGTAAAACACACGCGTACACCGGATCGGCCACTAGAGAAGACGATTGGAGGGGGGGGGGGTTCGTATTGAACCATATTTGAAACCATATAATTGAGATAATTTTGTTTTTGCTCAGACATTTCAGATAATATATTTCTTAAAATCAGAATTTTTGCATGCCTTCATATCATGACACTTTTGAGATCGTACTATCTCTTAAGGGCGGGCCAAAGCGCTTGCATCTTATCTATAAAGCTTGGGTCGTCTCACTGTTATATTAGTTATTTAAAAATATTAATAACTTAAACCAACAAAAAAATGAGAAGTGCAAACAAAAGTATAAAATATTGCAAATCATACTGCCTGTCACTCTGTGAGAGCTGACGTCATCCCCTATGTTCTACCGGTCTCTACTAATAATAATTAAATAATGTAACGTGTTAATTTCATCAGTCAAATAATTAAATGCCATATTTTCATTCAACTTTTTTATATTGAAGAAAATTGCAAAATATGTTTATAAATAATATTTAACAAATCATATTTGCTTGTTATAGAAAGCTAGAGATTACCAAGAAGATTTGGTTACTGTTTTCTTAGTAGACTATGGACATACCCGCACTACATCTTACAAAACATTAAGAGAATTATCTGATGAGTTCTGCCATGTACCACCATGCGCCATTAAATGTCATTTAGCTTGGGTAAGGAAAGCATATCTTATTATTAAAGTTCGTAAAACGTGGACAAAGAGATCTTTTTGTTCAGCTTTTGTAAATAATTTTTTGTTTTAATCATTTTACAGCTATATCCTCAAGGATCGACAAAGGATAACCTTCTCGAAATTTGGTCGCAAAGTGCGCTAGACTTTTTTAAGAATAATCTATCCTCGCCAGATGGTACAACCCTCTTCAGAGTTTTGTATGTTGAAAAAGTTGGGTTAGTATTTTTTAATTACTTCGTTCAAAACTTTTTGTTAGTTTAAACTTTCAAATATCATATTTAACACTAAAAACGTCAATCATACGTAGAAATACTCTCTTATTTTCGCAAAATATACAAATATGGCGATTCTTTGGATTTAAAACCATAAATTCTGATGTCAGATAATTGTCCTAGAATTATGCTTTTACTCCAACAAAGTTTCATCCCAGGAATGCATTTGAAGATGCCAACAAAATGAGTTTTAAAATAAGACTACATTAATTTGCTTTTATCATGACATCTAAGATGATTCTTTTATACGATTGATGTATATGTTATCGTTGAAATTTGCAATTGATATTTGGAATTAATCTGTTTTTTTTTTAATATCGTAATTAGCAAAATGCCTATCTCTATGATGCGTAACTTTTCAGGAGAGCAAAAAAAACTATTTTAAAAGATTTTGGTATTGAAACCAAATTAGTTTCATTATATGACCAGTATATTTTGACATAATTTTACAAGATGTAATAGAAAAATTAAAGCCTAACTTATAAAAAAATGAAGTTACGTCAATTTCCAACGAAGTGAACAGTATTTTTTGGGAACACGTACTTTTCATAGAATGAACATGAAACTAATTATTTTCTTACTAAGTAATAATATTTTATAAATCAAAAATGGGGAAGGGTATCATAAAAACTATGATAATCCGGTTCCAAACTACGCGTATGTTGTTATCGATATTGGTATTTTTCTTCTTTTATCTTGTGTCTTTAGCTGTGCAAAGAAACTATCGACATTTACAGTTTTCGGGTTAATCCTCATAGGTAGCTGACTTCATTCTGTCACCTGTCTTCGTTCCTGGCTTAATTGAGGAAAATAATTTTACAGACTGCTCAATATTTCTGAAAAATAAGTGATTTAAGTATTCTACAACATAGAGGGATTTTTCACATGCCATTTTGCAAATGTTTGCTTAGTCAGCAATGACATTGATGTCTTTCTTTCTTATTTTCCTTTCATTGCACGAATGCATGCTATCAGCTTCCATTTGAGTATGTCCTTTATAGAAATATATTTGAATTATTGTATTTGTTTTTTGTAATTGCTAAATTAAATAATGCATTTGACAATATTGTGTTGCAGTTCTGATAGTTGCATTCATCGCTGTAAAAAATGTATTCATCATTATTGATGGGTGAATGTTAAATTGCCCTCAGAATTGCTCCACAGATAACAATATTCTTCAAGCCTTTACACATCATGATTGTTAAGTATGTACTTCCAGCTTAGTTTTGTAATATAGGGATGACACATTTGATTTTGGGGATAACAAAACTAATTGCAAATCCATTGCAAACACTTCATTGTTCAACATCTTGTCTTTGGTATTTTCAGATCTTTCTTCTTCTTTTAAGATTATTATTATTATAACACAAATATGGCGTTTGTCTTTCTTGGGCTTATAAAGAGACAAATTCATTTAATCAAATCTTTTTGAAAATATGGCACATGAAGGTGGTTTTACATTATATTGCTTGCTTGCAAAACTCAGTCTGATATTCTTTAAATAGCTGTGCTTTATACTCCCAAATAGGTTCTAAATATAGTTTAGAGGAATTAGCGCAGCAATAATGCGGGTTAAGTTTTGGAAGGATCTCAAAAATTGCATTTAAATTAATTTTCCATTTCAACATTTTTGCAGTGCTCAGTCTACTCAATGTTTCTCCAGAGATCACAAAAGCGGATCCTTTTTTTTACAGCAACCACACTCAAGCCTAATGTGTGTAAAAACATTTTCTTACAAACTCGAATTTGAGTATGTACCACCATAAATAGAACTGTAGATGTTGACCTCCTTGATATTCTTGCTTCTCCTTCTGGATGTAGGTTTCACGTTTGCAAATGTTCTTACGAATAATCTCTTTTCCGTCTAAATCAGCTTCCAAAATGTCTCAAATATTGCCTTTCTATCGTCTTCTATTAAAGAAGTACGCAATTTATATTCTCGCCTAGTTTGTAAAAGGACTCTTGAGTTCTTTTTTATATTTTTTATGTAATATTTCCATGTCTTCATATTTTCTCTTTCCATAATATTCTTGCCCCAACTCCATCATTCGGTGATTTTTATTTCTTTTCCATCCCTTAACATCGTTTTTCCTCCTCAGTCTTTTGTGTTTACCATCTGTCAATGTCAGAATATTCTTTTTGGGTTTCATAGTTATTTTCATTTCCTTCATGGTTGCCTTCAATTTTCGCATTATTGTCGAACAGATTTTCAATTGCAGAGTCATCACTATATACTTTCATTATGTTAATACTTTCAGAAGGTTCTAATGACTCTGATGCAATAGTTGTTGTTTTTTCCTGTTTATCCTCGGAATTTGCTACAGTTTCTGGTAAGAGACCTTCTATTTATCAACCAACCCATGATATCTTCGTTTGTAGCACTGAAAATAAAATTTTCCGTGTTCAGTGATTCAATTGACTTTCTTTGAATTTTCGCTGTAAACGCTATTGACGAAGACATTTTTTTGAAAAGTAAACAAGCGAAGTTGTTCATTTTTTATTTTTATGAAAAATTGGAGAATTAACAAAGATATCTATGTTATTAGCATTTAAATAAATATACAAAAGAATAATTAATTGTAGAGCGGACAACATAGGACGGAACTTACTCGGGCGACATAAAATGTTTCCGGAATCGACAAGAAAAACACGGTATTGATGTGGTTTTTTATTTTTATTTTTCGATATAGTCTCCTCGAAGATCAATACAGTTTTTCAAACGGTACTCCAGTCTCTTCAAGTCGTCGGAAAAGTAGGATGTTTCGAGGTCTACAAAATAGCCATCTGTAGCGGCGATGACCTCCTCATATGAAGCAAATCTCTTTCCTGCCAGCGATTTTGACTTTCTTATACGTAGTATAAGGAAGTATTGTGATGATGAAAATTTTCGGCCTCGTGGTGAAAAAGCACTTTTTCTGCTGCAAACGAGTCCGTTTTTCCTTCAATACTGCATCGAATAGGGTCACTAAATCGCTGTAGTATTGCCCCGTGATCGTCTTTGCCTTCTGCAGATAGTCGATGAGGATCACATCTTGGGAATCCCAAAAAATGGTCGCCATGACCTTTCCGGCCGATGGAACGGTCTTTGCTTTCTTCGGAGCTGATTCGCCCGGAAAAGTCCACTGTTCCGGTTGTTCCTTGGTCCCCGGTATGGAATGGTGGATCCAAGTCTCACGGTTACGAAACGCATGAAGAAATCTCTTGGATTGCGTTGAATCCTGGTCAGACAGTCCTCCGAAACGGTCTCCCGATTTCGTTTTTGCTCTGGTGTGAGCAAACGCGGTACCCATTGCGCCGAAAGGTTTTTGATTCCCACAATTTCGTGTAGGATATGGCCAACGCGTTCTTCTGAGATGCATGCTGGCTCTGCTATTTCTGTTAGCTTTAATCGGCGATCGGCTAACACGACATCATGAATCTTGTCGACCATTTTATCGTTGGTAGCGGTTTTTGAGCGTCCACTGCGTGGTTCA
This sequence comes from Amphimallon solstitiale, assembly GCA_963170755.1. Lineage (NCBI taxonomy): Eukaryota > Metazoa > Arthropoda > Insecta > Coleoptera > Scarabaeidae > Amphimallon > Amphimallon solstitiale. The sequence goes on along the minus strand of OY720683.1, from coordinate 93,436,686 downwards.
TCACTTGTGCTTGTGCGGCCACGTTTGAACTCGCTCACCCAGAAGCTGATGGTCGAAAATGACGGAGTAGATCCGCCATGAACCTCTAGCAAAATATGTCGAATTTCCGTGGCCGTTTTCCCAACCATCTAGAAGTGTTTTATCACTGCACGAAATTCGATTTTATCCATTTTTGCGAAACCGCCTGACTTGCTACACAAAACACGCTCTTAAATAACATCTATTGACAGCAGACGTCTGAAATTTTGACAGTTGCTATAAAAAGTATTGCCCTTGTCGACCAATGAATCCACTTCAACCTTCGTGCGCCATCTCTTGCCGATTCCGGAAACATTTCAGGTCACCCTCGTATGTCATTATTAATGGGAACCACATCTTCTAGTAACTCTAAAATAATATTCTCTGTGCTGTCATTTGTGTTTTTTACAATGCTTAAGATTTTTAACGTTCGAGATTAAAAAACAATATTTATAATATTATATTAATATGGTAAATTAAAACAATGTGTACGTTTAAGAAGCACCTGTTCGCAAATGACGTACATATCTCCATAAATAACCATAGGGACCAGCGAAAATGTCGTATCTGCATCATAAGATTACAAAATAAAATAAATTGTTCTTATAAGATATTGTTAATTATTAAGCATGCAGAATTGAGGATCTATGTTCTACTTACCCTTTTTACTTTCTTATATGTAGTATAAGGAAGTATTGTGATGATGAACATTTTCGACCTCGAGATTTTTGCAAATGTCCACGTATTGAGGTCCACTGATACCGAAAAAGTGGTTTTTAAAAAATTTCTGTGTGTCTGTCTGTCTGTGACCACGATAGCGGTCAAACCGCGTCAGATATCAATTCCAAATTTTGTATTTACGTGTATAATCTCCCTCTTAAGATCTGATTAGTTTTTCAGAAAAATCGGTAGACCGGAAGTAGCAGTTTACTTCAGTGAAGAAATCGAATTTTGCCAATATTTCGTCAACTACTAAGCTTAAACAAATTTATAAAGAGTTCATATGTACTTAAAATTAAAATTGAGAATAATTTTATTATAAAGTTTTTCGAAATTCCTACCGGAAGTAGGTCTTTTACTCTTATCGAAAATCAGTCATGCTTTTTAGACAAGTACGTTACGAGTATAAAAGTATTTAAAACAGAATTTTCAATATTTTTTGTATGAAAAAAATTTCAAAATTCTGACCAGTACCACTTTTACTCTTATCGAATAGCGATTTTTTACAAATATGTCGTAAGTTATGCATTTTTGATAATATCTTGGAAAGTATGCATTCTATAGAGATTTATTAATAGAATAGAAGTACTTAGAATAAGATTTTGAATAATTTTTGTATAAAAAAAATCTTAAAATTCGCTCATACGTATAAGAAAGTCGTGTGGTGGCCACACCTCATTTTTTAAACTGAAAACCACACAAAAATACTCTTTAATTCACAAATAAGTTGAGCTCGCGTTCAACAGACCTACTCCAACGTATAAACGTGTATGACCGTTTGGCGGTACGAAGTTCGCTGATCACAAAATGGAATTACGAATTATTCCGAATTCAGTTTATTTTGCTAAACAAATTTACGTGGAGTTAGACCATTTTACAGTACGTTCCTTGACTTTTTTTCTCAGCAGCTGGTACAAAAAAGCCATTGTGAGCAAATATTGTAGTTACGCACTTTGCAAATTACACCGACGATATGTAAAAGTGGTTACGCTATAGTATATAACACATGTAACAAATAGAAATCACTGAATACTAGGCGTAATGATGTTTTAAAGTAATCCTTTCACATCATTTATTTACTAAACCTATGTCCATTACAGGGGTTCCTGGGGAGTTGACATAATTAAAGATTGTGAAGAAGACGACTCTAACACTTTTGGTCAGCAACTGATCGACAATGAAATGGCGGTGGAAATTTTTCAAGATGCTAGTATGATGGTCAAGGATCAGTTTTTTCTAAATCAACTAAAAACAGCCCAGGGTACGTTAATATTGTTATTAGCATCACGAATATCTCCTAGTGCTAAATTCTGCACTAAATTCTAAATCCAATAATAATGTGTGGGACACAGAATAGGAAACAAGCAGAAGTTTCAAAATCAGATTTGATAACTATTTCTTCTTACTGCTTTCACATATTCTACGTTTTAGTCGCTTGCGCATTGGGTTTTGCCCAATAAATTATGTTAAATGAGATTTATTACTTTTAATTTAAGAATATTCCCGTTTTTATTTTTTTTCTCTATCATCAGTTAACACATAAAATTTATAATCTCCATTCATCGGATCTCTATTTTTAATAAGTTTGTGTGTTCGCATTCATCGGTTATTTTTCACATATAAATTATAAGCAAGACTGGATGGATCACAAGCTCCTCTAAATTCTAAATCCAATTAGAATGTGTGGGACACAAAATAGGAAACAAACAGAAGTTTTAAACTCAGATTTGATAACTCTTTCTTCTTACTGCTTTCACATATTCTACGTTTTAGTTGTTTGCGCAAGTGGGTTTTGCCCGATCATACGTGTTCTATGGGATAGACATTTCTTTATAGTGGTTATAATGAATACGCCACTGTTTTGTTTGTTTTTCTGCACAGAAAATTATGCTTGTAATTTATTCTTTGGTATGGGTATACAATACGAAAGCTTGTAGATTATTATTACCTTAATTCTTTGTTTTTAGGTTGAAACGTTGTTGTCGTCTCTACTTGTGCCAACACAGTCTTGCTTCAAATAATTGCAGCAGAATTAACATCCCTGAATGTGTCTCTTAGGATTGTGGAGGAATCGTCATCCTGTCTATTTGTGATGTCCATGTTTCCTCCAGTATCCTTAATGACATCTTCAGAGCTGTTGATTCTACCTTAAAATAGTGAATAAAATGTCGACAGCAGAAGTAAAAATGACAAGGTTTCAATTCAGATCCGTGGTAGCCTACGACTTAGGTTTATTTATATGAACTATTTGTGCCGTGTTGTTTAGAGTGTATCAAAAAAAAAAAGAATGGCAGATAAAATATGTTCTATAAAGTGTGCTTTTTGCAGACCTGTTCATGTACAAATAATGTCATCATAAACTGATTTTTGACTCACATATAACTAATTCAACTAATTATACAAAGAATATCCAGTTTGCATACAAATGTATAGCATAATAAAAGTCAAACGGTTAGTTGTCAGTTTAAAGACTAATACTTATGCACACCAAAAGCGATTTGCGGTTTTTGACAAAGCGCTTGTCTGGATAAGCTCTCTCGCCTGTGTCAAATTGACAATTAAAACTGACCAGCAAATCTATTATTTAGGCTTAATTTGTATATGCGTAATAAAAATATAAATAATTATGTTTATATTATTAATAGTTATTATAATTTTATTTACAAATGTTTATTAGTATTATTATATAGCAAAAGAAATTCTCAGCATAAAAAACTGTAGGCACAATGGCCCCACGTTGGGCGCCAAATTCTCACAAATACTTTTAGGCGCTTAAATTGTTACAAACGTTTATAGAGTGATTGTATACACATTAAAGGTCCACGAAATAACGAGCTGTAAGAGAAAATGTTAATAAAACACAAAGAAAATTGTTTTTAAAGATTTTTTTTAACGAAATAAATAGCGAATCAAGTTACATTAAATTTAAAGAAAAAGCAATAATTGATCACAGCAGGTAAATTTTTATGCTCGTGGACTGTAAATTGTTAGTTACAAGTCAGTTTAAAATTAAACGTTAGAAAACAAATGTAAAATGTATCGAATGATACGACTTATACGTGTGAACACTAAACGAAGAAAATGAGTAACAGACATTTCCGAACGCAATTTGCGACCATGTATAGTAATGTAACATAAACATAACCTATATTCGTAGCTTAGATTATGTACCAGCAGAATGAAATAAGAAAGGAATACCATAGTGAATACTCCAACTCCAGATATTCCTAAAATAGTTTTATTAGCAAGTTTGTTTGTACTTGAATCTGACGATGATACTATAATCTGTATAAAATTCAGAAAATGAGTAACAGAGAGCACAGAGAATTGCGTAATAGAGTAATAAGTAATTAGCTCCTTCGTAAAGAGGTTTTTTAAAGTAATCTGAAGAACAAGGGGGTAGACAATTAGCGTTCTGACCAATGAGAAAGAAACGACAATGATAAAAGTTCTATTCAAGTCACAGATCGAGACTTTAGACTGCTCATATCAAATCATAATTAAAATGATATGTAATAATAGATAAATCCAAGTACAGGTAAGGTAATTAGGGGACGCTAAATGTGGGCTTACCTCTAGGCATCGATGGATACTTGGGACATTAATTGAAGGTGGCAGTGATCTTTACCAGCCTAATAAGCGAATTAACGTAGTAACAAACACGGAATTGGTCAAGATTTAATAATAAGAAAATATTTTTAAAAATATAAATAGGAAATTTGAAAACTTGATATTTGTATGAAATATTTTATCATAAGTAAGTAGCTGTCAAAGAAAACAAAAGTCTTAGTATTATTGAATTGTCGCAGTCTAGAACAAAATCAATAATCTCTTCTTGAGATGAGCTTTTGATGGCCGCATAAGTTATTTCAGAAGTATTTATTGAATAAATTATGTTAAATGAGACTTAGTTCTTTTAATTTAAGAATATTCCCGTTTTAATTTTTTTTTCTGTATCATCAGTTAACACATAAAATTGATAATCTCCATTCATCGGATCTCAATTTTTAATAAGTTTGTGTGTTCGCATTCATCGGTTATTTTTCACATATAAATTATAAGCAAGACTGGATGGATCACAAGCTCCTCTACTTCTACGTTTTAAACATAATCTCAATAGACTAAGTACGGTTGAGTCGCTCTCGCAAACGACATGCGCCACTAAATTAAAATGGCGTCAAATTTGAGATGTTGCAAAATTTTACCTGACAAGTAATATAACCTACAAAAGCCACTTTAGGCCTGTCATAAATAATAATATTCATTTACCTTTTGGCATTTGTCATAATTATCTTTTGACGTTTGTTATAATTGTCATCTAAACATTTTATTTTATCAACAATGCTTGCCTCCTAAACAGTATAGCCAAATGTTATATAAAATATAGGTGTAGAAAAAATAATATTTAATAGCTTTACTTTTAATATTTAATTTAATTGACTTTCACATAGTAGTACTTTACCATGGGAAGGCATATATCCTGTAATATTAATTTATTTGTTAAATTTTATTGTTTTAAAATTGTTCCGGCCGATCGAAATTTGTAGTGGTATTGAATCGTCATCTTTAGTTCGTATTTTGGCCTTGTCGGTTGCCAAAACGACTCGACTATAGCATTCTTATCGCATCAATTACTTCAGTACATATATCAATAGAAGGTATGAGCATAAGTTTGTCAACACGCCCAATATTACCTCGAAAGTGTAATGAAATAGTGGGAATATTTCAGTGTATCATTGTTCTAATATTAATAGACATCTCTAGCAATAGTCTATTTAAACAATGAATTGTTTGTAATAATACTAAATAATCCAAAATCTTTTACTTGATTTTGATCATCAAAATTAAAAAGACTGTTGGCATTTCTAGGAATGGCGGGTATTTCGCAGTCAATGAACATCGAGGAAAGGTTAGAAAAATATCATGAAAATACAACTATTAACGAATATGACAACATAGATCAGGCTTTGTTGCGATACAGAGCAAGAGATGAAGCGAGAATTTGTAAAAATACGCGACCAGATGGGACCTGTTTTAAAGGAAAAAGGTGTAAATTGGATCATGGAAGGTTAAGACCTGGTATGTCATAACTTGTACATATATGTGCATTATATTATTTATTGCTTCTCTTTGCTTATTTAAAATACGAATAGTGACAGTATTTTCTAATAAATTAAATCGTTGATTCATAACAATATTTTTGAATGAAAAATTATTCAGTATAATACTAAATGTTTTACATGCATGTGATACCTGGATTAATTAATTAATCAGTAATTGTAATTTTGATAACTCTCCTCAGCAGATATTTAACTCAAATGGACAGGTCCGACCAACTTAAGATATTTATATATCAATTTTAATTGAATATAGTGCAGATATTGGTGTAATTGTTACCTTCTATTATACTTGGTTTCTTTAGCAGAAGGAATAATGCAAGAAGACCAATTTTGTATCAGATATCAGCAAAAATTATTTCGGTATTTTAACATATAGCAGTCGACTTACGTCATATGAAATTATGACGTCTCATTCTAGCATTGATGTCAAATGGCATTCTTTGACATACGTCTTTCAGAAATTGGTTTTTATGGTTATGTTTGATATTAGTGCAATCCTACGAGGAAAGAATAGAACAGGGGAGAGTCTCGTTAAAAATAATATTTGTCCAAAGTGGTAACTCAATATGGCCGCCGCAATGCATAGGCGTGCATAAATATTTTGTATAGGGTATATGTACACTTCGTATGTTCTCGATAATCATTTAAAATAGTTTAGTCCAATAATAATTAAAGAAATATCGTGAGTGCATTATTTTTTCAATGCTTATATTCTTTTTAATATAGTAACATTTATTCTAACTACATTAAAGAAAACATAAAAAAAACATGCCTAGGATATGTATGTTGCGCCACTGAACACATAATCAAACATGTAAGATATATGACAAGTTATTTAAAATACCCATTTTTTAAATTATTATTGCCTATGTTGAATGTCAATTTGAAAGTAACTTTTTGTACTCACCGCTTGTAAAGTGACATTTGGCGCATGTGTAGCTCGACTAGGAAAGAGGTTTTCCCGGTCGAGGCGACTGTAAAAATAGAAAAGAACACTAGCACTTTGAGACATTTAAAAAAAATCTAACTTGGTAGTAATAAAATTTAATCTGTAAAATACTACTTCCCTCCACTATCCTTCACTAAAAGTTGAGGAAATAGGAGTAATAATTAAAAATTCTTCCAAAAAATTTGTGGCGTCTATTTGACGACATTTTAAGCGACATTCAAGCGCCATCTATTTAACCACATTGATATTTCAGAATTTTTTGTATTTAAACCAAAAAAAACGCAATAAATGTACTATAAATTTATAAATATAAGAATGAATACCTCATGTTTGCCATCTGTAAGAATATAATAACTTAATTTTAGGGAAAGGTGAGTAATAATTACGTACATGAAATGCTTAAATTAATTAGGCAATCTATCTTAGGTTAAGTATGATACTAATGACATTAATCAATTATATATTTTTAAATTTAATGTTCGTACAAAAAATATTGTACAAACCACTTGCGTGAAGACATCTTCCACGCATTCGCGCAATTAAAAGCACTCACTTCCTGCGGTCGCTCGTGCTTACAAAGTGCGCTCATGCGGGAAAATAGTCTTTCCGCACTTGGTTCGTAAATAACTATTATCGATGAACAGAAAAAGTGATATTCTTCGTTCTTCTCGTTTTAGAACGGCCACAAGCCACACAATTCACCATTATAAAAGCACTAAAGCCTGACCTGCCTTAAAGTGGTAACTTCCGTCTAAATAATACCGATTCCCCCACCACTTTATTATCTCTTCTGTTCTATTCTTTCCTCGTAGGTTGAAACATTTATGTGTGGTAACTGGGTTATGTGTGTTTTATCAACTAAATAATTTTTACGATTGTTTATACCTAAAGTTTTATGTTATAATTAATAGTGAAATATGAACTATAACTTATTCCATAAAGAGAGAGACGAAATTCTGAACAGACCCAAATGAGAATTATATCTTATTGCTAGACAGCAAGGCGAAATAACACCGTACTACATTCGCTTTTTGCTATCAATTGTTTTGACATCTTTGACATTGTTTATTTTCTAGACAAATTTATTTACTTTCATGTGTAGTGATTACTACATTTACTATTCTGTTGTCTTAACTGTGGATTTATCTCTGAAGAATCTATATACAATTTAATTTGGTACAAATTTCATATTTCAGACAGATGTTTAAATTTAATTTTACCGCCTAAAATTGATTTCACCAGTTACAGGTTATAATTTGGACTGGTGGTCTGATCAGAATTTCGTCTCTCTCTTTTTGGAATAAGGTATAGTTCTATTAATTGAACGTAATATTTTAACTTAGAAAAATATGAAAATTCGAAACCTTAATTTTATTGCATTGTACAAAATATGCAAAACTACTTCAATTAACTCTAATTTACATAGCAGTCAACTTACATCATATGAAATTATGTCGTCTCATTCTAGCACTGATGTCAAATGGCACGCTTTACCAACTAAATATTTTTTTCTGATGCTTTATACTTAAAATTCTATGTTATAATTAATAGTGAAATATGAACTAGTTGTTTTAATTGAATGTAATAGCAAATATTTTATCTTTGAAAAATATGAAAATTCAAATCATTGATTTTATTGCATTGTACAAAATATGCAAACTTACTTCAATTAAGTAAAATATATTTAATTAACACGTAAGTAAAGTGATTACATGCAGTTGTGTAAAACAAAAAATCACTGCATTAAAAGTAAATTCATATAAATCGGTTAGTTTTTCCTTTAATTTGCGTGACGATATATTGATGATAGATTCTTTAAAAGGAACACTGCAAATTTTGCTAATTTATAACCAATAATTCATTTCCAGAGTTTTTTGAGAATAAACACAATGGTGGAAACTAACTATTTCATGTTAACAACCGTACAATTTGTTATCACGATTAACACCATAAGTGGTACCATTATTACCACTAGTTCTGTTACATAAAGGATATGGAAATTACAGTATGTGAAAGCCACGCCTCCTAAATGAATTTAATTTAGTTTTAATGCAAAGATTTATGTTTTAAGTTATATTATTAAAATGATTTTTCTTGTAAAAATATAATCAGTGTGAGAAATATTATATTATCACAAATTTACCTGTTATGTTATGCAAAAATCTAATCTTGCAAAGCTAATAATAATAAATTAGTACTCTCTGGTATATATAGTAAAGCTCACATAAATCTAAGGCGTTTTCGAAAAATGTATAGCATTTAACTGACCAGGTTAGACAGTACCTGACAGGTTTACAAATTTTACCGGGTTATTTAAAACATTTCCGAACGCAATTTGCGACCATGTATAGTAATGTAACATAAACATAACCTATATTCGTAGCTTAGATTATGTACCAGCAGAATGAAATAAGAAAGGAATACCACAGTGAATACTCCAACTCCAGATATTCCTAAAATAGTTTTATTAGCAAGTTTGTTTGTACTTGAATCTGACGATGATACTATAATCTGTATAAAATTCAACGCAAAGAGGAATAAAAAGGGAGGTTTCATTAAAAACTATAAAGTAGTTGTCGCAAAATACAATTTATCTTGGCGTTTTTTAAATTTGTTTCGTATTAAAAAAATGAGTTCAATTTAGAAAACACAAATAAACTAATTCATAATTGATCCGCCATTCGCATCAATTATTGCCCTTAACCTTCTAGGTACCGCCTCAATGACACTTCTCAAAAATTTGTTTTCTCAGGTATGTTTTCGCAGGTATTTTCAATAGATTCCCACATTTGTTCCCTGTTAGTAACTCTTATACGAAATCTATAAATTTGCTTTGTTATTTAGGCCCATACATTTTCTATAGGATTTATGCGGCACTTTTCGGGACCCATTGTAAAATTTCAATATTACTCCGTCGAAACAATTCAATAGTATTAATAGTTGGGCTAAAAAGTTCGTATCGTTTCTATGAGATGGCGGCACCAGAATAAAATCCACAAGGCCAACTGTATCTGACATCGCTGGCGCGATATAAGGCCGTCACATAACTTCGATTTACATTGAGGAATTTGATTCTTGTAACCTCAAAATTTTATCAGTATGTGGCGCCATCTAGTAGTACCCAAAAGAAATGATTTCGGAATTTTTATTAAAATAACACTTTAAACATTAACTTTAAAGTGGACAATTAATATTAATAATTTTAGAATAATTAAAAAAAGTTTTACTGATAATAAAATTGTTGGGTAGTGTCAAGAATTACAATTTTACTTGCGTTTCTAACTTTTTATAACAATTCAAAGGGGAACACTAATTAGGATTCAATTACGTTAAAGTGTTTGTTTAACGTAATCGCCGCTTTCAATAGTCTTGGAAGATTTTGAAGTTTTACTATTCCACATCGCAATATTTATTGCCTTATAAAATATTTATTAAAAGAAATATAGAATATTTCCAAATGACATTGGTTAAGAAGGTAATATTCAGTAACCTCTTTTTCCTGTGTATTTCGGTACATATTTGATGTACTTTTTTCCATTTTGGCACTATTACAATTTTCTAATTTAGTTACTTACAGTGATGCACTCTTTGGTGCAGCCTATACCAAATCCGTTAGTATTTCTACACACACACTTCAAGACAGACCAAAATTTGCTTATAACACTAATCAGTTTCTTGTTGGCACTTCTCAACCTTACGATGATAACAAGGAGCATTATTGGTAATAAGTAGAGCATTTTAAAATTACTATAGCATCTTTATTTATTCAACAGGCTCAAGTCTAATTACATAACAAAAATTGACAATGTTCAAATATTCATAATAAATCCACTTGTATCCTTTTTAAAATTGTACTTAATCAGCCCTCAAATACCTTAGAGTTCACATACGTAATGTTAATATTAAAGACCAAATAACGTCTGCTTCACTTCAACCCTGCAATTATTCCATTAGAATTTTATACATTTACAAATATTAAGATATAAATTTAACCTAAAAATGCAAAAAATTATAGCTATTTACCAAGTATTATCCTTATATTACATTTCGAATATTCAATGCTCATTTTTCGAAATACTTGATTACTTGCCCTTTATCACAGACTATGTTAGTAAGAACTAAATGACCCAGAACAGCCACGTTTTTTTCCGTGATAAAACTGGATATATAGTTTTCTATTGGTACTCGACGTAACTTCTAAAATATATTGATAGTAAATATGTAGCACACATTAAATGAAAGGATTCAATATGTGTAGTATTTAAATAATTGTCATATCAGTCAAATGTCAATAACAGAACAGCAATTTGATATAATCCAATCATATTGCATATTTTTATCACGTGATTTTAAAAATGCTCAGCGATTATCAAGCATTTTATTGTGCTTTGGCTAGATGGCGCCACATACTGATAAACATTTTGAGGTTATAAGAATCAGAAAAATCTCGTTATTTGACGGCCTTATATCGCGCCAGCGATGTCAGATACAGTTGACCTTGAAAATCCATATCATTTTTAGTTAGTACCAACCTTCAAAAGATACGTTTATAAATTTGACAGCTGTCTGCTTATTAGTTTGTGAGATACAGCATTTTGAGTGAAGCAACTTTTGTTATTTTGAAAAAAATGGATAAAAAGGAATTTCGTGTGTTGATGAAACACTCTTTTTTGATGAAAAATAGTGCTATTGATACCAAAAAGTGGCTTGATGAGTGTTATCCGGACTCTGCGCCGGGCGAAGCAACCATTCGTAAGTGGTTTGCTAAATTCCGTACAGGCCATATGAGCACCGAAGACGATGAACGCAGTGGACGTCCAAAAGAGGCTGTTACGGACGAAAACATCAGAAAAATCCACAAAATGATTTTGGAAGATCGTAAATTGAGGTTGATTTGTATAGCTGACACTCTAAAGATATCAAAGGAACGTGTTGGACATATCGTTCATGAATATTTGGGTATGCGAAAGCTATGTGCAAAGTGGGTGCCGCGCGAGCTCACAATCGACCAAAAACAAGAACGTGTCGATGCTTCAGAGCAATGTTTGGAGCTGTTCAACCGCAATAGAAGTGAATTTTTGCGTCGATATGTGACAATCGATGAAACATGGATCCACCACTACACTCCGGAGTCCAGTCGGCATTCATCTGAGTGGACTGCACGCGATGAACCGAATCCAAAGCGTGGAAAAACACAACAGTTGCCCGGTAAGGTTATGGCGTCCGTATTTTGGGATGCACATGGAATAATTTTCATCGACTATCTTGGAAAGGGAAAAACCATCAACAGCGACTATTATATAGCGTTATTGGAGCGTTTAAAGGACGAAATCGCGAAAAAACGGCCCCATTTGAAGAAGAAGAAAGTGTTGTTTCATCAAGACAATGCGCCGTGTCACAAATCGAAGAAAACGATGGCAAAATTGCATGAATTGGGCTTTGAATTGCTTCCGCATCCACCGTATTCTCCAGATTTGGCCCCCAGCGACTTTTTTCTGTTCTCAGATCTCAAGAGAATGCTCGCCGGAAAGAAATTTAAAGCCGATGAGGAAGTAATCGCCGAAACAGAGGTCTATTTTGAGGCTAAAGACAAATCGTACTACAAAAATGGTATTGAAGAGTTGGAAGATCGCTATAATCGGTGTATCGCCCTCGAAGGCAACTATGTTGAATAATAAAATCGAATTTTGCCAAAAAAATGTGTTTTTCTATAAAACGATACGAACTTTTCAGCCCAACTGTTATACAGGCTGTCCCAGAAATAAAAAGTTGTATTAGCAGGGTATGTAAAGTCCGAACAGAAACAGGCCCAAATATGCCGCAATAACGAAGAAATTAAAAATTTATTTTTCTATGTTATTTTTTTAAATAAAGAATTGCATTACGGACCTGGCACACGTAAGAATGCTCACTTGTAAATAGAAACGAACACGCATTCAAAGAAAAATTCGCTTTTATTTGTATAATACGGGAAAAAAATATTAAATCATACTCATTGGTAATAAAACATATTTTTTGTCGGAAGCGTCTAAATAACGCAGCTATGTATTCGATTGTTGACGCAGATGGGCGACTGACTCACTTTATTGCCGACAATAAAAGATTATTTTTATTTTTAAAATAGGAAGGTTGGTGCCCTTTAATGTGTTTGTAGTCGGAAACAGCTGATTATTATTATTTTAGAATATTCAATAAATCGTAGTAAATATCAAAATGTAATTATTGTTTTCTAGCAGGTCTAAAAAGTAATTAATGGTGTGATATTTATTATGAAATATCTATTCCTCCTCCTTTTTTTTAACACGAGTAATATGGTGGTCCTGAAAAGAACCGATTGTGTAAGTGAAGCAGGTGGATATTTATAGAAGGTGCTCTATGTGTCCGCCGTGCACACGAAGACAGGCGTCAGTCCGTCGGAGAAGATTACCACGCACTCGTTGGAAGGCGCCTGGTTCCCCACGTATACGTTTCGCAGCTGTAAAAATACGTTGCCGAAGATCTTCTTCTGTGGCAATCTCATCCCCATCATACACCAATTTTTTCATATACCCCCATAAAAAAAAATCTAATAGATTTAAATCCGGACTGCGCGCCGGCCATGGTGTATGTCCTCCACGTCCAATCCATCGAGGATATGAAGCATTGAGGTAATTGCGCACTGCCAATGAAATGTGTGGAGGCGCGCCATCGTGCATGCACCGGAGTTGTCTTCTAAGTTGCAGAGGCACATCGTCGAGATATTCCGGCAATGTATTCTGCAAAAACTCTAAATAACTCTCTCCGGTCAGTCGTGCAGGTAGTATGTGCGGTCCAAGCAGACCATTTGGGTGAAACAACATTCATCCGTGAATAGTATGCTGGCACAAAAGTCCACATCTCTAGCTTGTTTTCGTCGAAACCAGGTACAGAATCTAACACGTGCGGGACGGTCCTGTTGTGCTAGAGCTTGCACCCGTTGCAGGTGGTATGGGTACAGCAAGTTCTCGCGGAGGAGTCGATGAATTGTCGATCGGGACACTCCGACTTGTCTTGCTGCAGATCGCGTGCTTATACCTGGATCCCTATCTACCACATCCAGGAGATGCTCTTCCGCATATAAAACTCTCCGTGTGCTTTCATGACCCCTGCCTTCGTAGCGTGGGTGTAGTGTGCCTTGTTCGCGTAAGCTAAACACCGTGTCCATACAACGATTGATACGACGGACGCCTGCGATTAGGAAAACGTTCGGCGTATAAATGTTCAACAGCTCTTCCATTTCCACCTACTTCACCGTACAGATACACCATATCCCATAATTCTTGCGTCGTAAAAGCCATGTCGATAACTATGTGTCAACTCACATCGGCGGCTAATAACAAACTGAACATCTGTGTATAACATCCATGTGCAAGGGCGATAGCTTGCACATGCATGCATTGGCGGCTGGTCGGTAATAAAATCGCGGGTCACACAACAAAAACTTGTGTATTTTTTTAAATAACATCCATTGTGCTGTTTGACAATGGATGTTATTTACAAAAATACATACGTTTTTGTCGTGTACCGCGCGATTTTATTACCGACCAGCCGCCAATGCATGCATGTGTGCAATTTTATACCGCAAGTCGACCAGAGTCGGCGTGAGGCCAATTGAATTCTTTATTATTTTTTTTCTGCCGTCTGCGCACGAATAAAGACTTGATATTTTGAGGGTACGTTTTTACACAATCTAGCTTCCGATTTCTGCTACTCCGTCTTTTTATTTCTGGGACAGCCTGTATACTGTATGCACAGGGCAATTGTCATGTTGGAAAATAAAATTTCTTTGTGGATATATCTGTTCTACGGACGACAGCATCACATTTTCTAAGATGTTTATATAAATTACTGCATTTAAATCTTTCATCAATTCTACAACACATTCCGGTATTGAGATAACAGATCCAACTCCATGCGTTAACTGAAACTTTCCTTGCCTATCATTATTATTTAAGTATCGCTCTACAAACCGGGTATTTTGTACTTGTTGATTGAATTTATTCACATCAGTAAAGATGGTATTTTTCCAAAATTGTGGGCCATTATACAGCGTGTGTAAAAAATGTCGTAAAAGCTACACACAGCAACATTTTTCGTTCGGTTTTGAATAAAAAATGTTATTGTTAAAATGTCGTATCATGCTTCGTATGCGTTCAGGAACCATTTGAAAGAAACATACATTTGGCAACACTATAGCCGCATACTATTGTAATTGTAGATACCGCAATAATTTTCGTATTTCGATCTTTGAAAACATTTTACGATGTTTAAAATTCTACACATTACGTGAGGTATAATTTCCTCTTCAAATTATTTATTGAAATGTCTAATTACAACGGGATTAGTTTTTTGTTTGGGTATTTATCTGTCAGTAAATCAATGACTCGTTATTGTTGGAATTGAAAACTATATGTCTCTAGGCATTGGGTACTAACGGAGGCATCTTCTTGTAATGCTACAATTTGCTCTTCTAATTTTATTGCACGCCTCTCTTGGTCGACCAACATTAGCATTTCTTTGAGAAACCGAACCAGTTTCACTAGGATGTCTCCGATTTGGGTAACGACGTAATATTAGCACTTCCATTACAGAAACTGTACACCATGTACATATTGGCATATTCATTAAATGTAAAATCCATTATGAAGGAATAAAACAACAAAGAAACGATAAAACACAGTAGCACAACAACTAATCAAATCAATACAAATAACCACGAAGAAGCACAAAATGAAACACGATAGTCGAATTAAATGCACAGTTAAATGTCAAAATTTTACAATAATGATATTGATTGAAATCACATTGAAATACAAACTCATTGCTCTACAACGTTGTCAAATGTGTTTTCCGTGAAAGTACGTTAATGAAGAAATGTTAAAAACATTTTTTTTTAAACTAAATTGCTGGGATCTCCATTGACATATATCAAAGAGGAAGGCTTAGTTACGCACTAACAGTCTGAACTTCAAGAACCCCGTGATAACAAATAAAGCATGACACGACATTTTTACATTGAGATTTTTAATTTAGAACCAAACGAAGAGTGTCGCTACATGCAGCGTTTGCGAGAATTTATACGCACGTTATATAAATGATTTAGTGCACTCGAAATTGTCGTTTGCCGAGAACCGGGAAAATTTGTTTCAATAATAGCTGTTCTTGTAATTGCAAACCGTTCTCTCAAAAATTCAAACAAATTGTGATCTACATCAGTTGATATTCTTTTAACCAGTTCCTCGTTTGCGACATATACTGCCTTCATTACCATCTTTTTTTAACTTGTAGTACTATAGAGTTTGTTCAAATTCAATTCATCTGCGACTTGATTAATGGTGCGACTTTCCAATTTTAACATAATTTGTACTTTGTCTGGCGGAGTCAGTTTTCTTGCCATTTTGGATATCAAAAAGTGACAAAAGTCATTTTGACGTTACAAGAATGAATTACAACAAAACGAAAATTCAAAAATTATTTATTCTAGATTTATGTGAGCTAAACTGTACATATTTACAAGAAACAGACAAATCTAAACTATCTTGTTAAAATTGTATCGCTTTACCCAAGATGGATATGAATTAAAACATTTATCATTTATTCTTAAAAGAATTGTTCTTCAGTAAGACGTGATTAGTAAATAATAGGAAATACATAACCAATCAATACAAACATAGCAACAAATGTAAGCAAGATGCCCAGAATTGAGACAGAGCAATTTAAGCTAGCCATTAATTTACTCCTACTAAAAAAACGAAGTATAATCAGTGGGGCAATTTGCACATCATCTATTAATTTAACATATTACTTCAGTCAATATCTAATGCCTCCTATTTTTTCTACCTAAATATAGTTAGTTAAGTGAAAAAATTGAATTTGGCGCTATTTCTCAAACCTTCTTCTACAATCCACTGCAATAGTAACTTTCCGCGTCAACAAGTGGCAGCACTGCAGTCGCTTACAAAATGGCCGACATCGGTGTTCGTATTAGACAGCGTTCGTTAATTGAATTCTTGAATGCAGAAGCTGAAACGCCGATTCGCATTCATAACACACTGAAAAATGTGTAAGTCGATGCAACATTAGATGTCAGGAATGTTAGACAATAGATTCGCCACTGTAACTGAGCTGGAGGACAAATACCGTTGGCTGACGAAAAGCGAAGCGGCAGGCCGTTGGCTGCAGTGACACCACGCAACATTCAATTATTAGTGGTGACCGCCGAATGATTGCAGATGAATGACAGCGGCGAAACCATCGTCTAACGGTGCTGACATCCACTGTTGCATCACCGTACACATTTTTTACTCTTTCGTGAATGCGAATGGGCGTTTCACCTTCTGCATTCAAGAATTCAATTACAGAACGCCGTATAATACGAAAATCGATGTCGGCCATTTTGCAAGCGACTGCAGTGCTGCCACTTTGTTGACGCAGAAAGTTACTATTGCAGTGGATTGTACGAGGTTTGAGGAATAGCGCCAAATCCAAAATGTTCCCTTAACTTACTTTATTTAGGTAGAAAAAAATAAGAGGCATTAGGTATTGAATGACCCTAGTAATTTAAACATCTTAATCGATTACTAACAATTAGCCAATTTCGAGCTTTCTGATAAACTACCTTCATCCTTTTGCCAACGACGCATGCGCTCTGTGTATTTAAATTATTTTTGGCTACCGCTCGCTCACCATCACATGTACTACGAGGGCGTATTTTATGTTATCTACCTAGCCATGAAACAAAAGAGTGACAATGTCAAACAAATTATTGAAAAATTGCTGTCACTGTTAGAAGTACATGTGCTAAGTTGTGTTTAGTTTATGCTGTGTATAGAGATTTGAGACGGTCCATTTCTCGATAAAATGAGTGAAACTAAAGTTGAACATCGCAGCGTAATAAAGTTCCTGGCAAAGGAAGGCAATGGTCCAAAAGCAATTCATGAAAGAATGGTTGCTGTATATGGGGAATACTTATTTCCAAGTAAAATATTGGTCTAAACTCTTTCGATGGGACCGAGAGTCAATCAATGATGACCCAAAGTCCGGACGATCCGTTGAAGCTCGAACTGAAAACATTGTGCGAAAAATCGAAAATTTGGTACTGAAAGATTGGCGTGTAAAGATCTCTGTCATTGCTAATGAAGTCTGTATATCCGAAACAAGTGTTCTTAAAATTTTGCATGACGATTTGGGAATGAAGAAGGTGTCTGCACGGTGAATACCCAGATTGCTTACACCTGAACAAAAACTGTGCAGAAAAGAAGTTTCTCAAGAAAATTTGGTCAAGTTGGAGAGGGACAAAACATTTCTATCTCGAATTATTACCGGGGATGAGATTTGGGTATATTACTGGGACCCTCCTACTAAACAAGAATCCATGCAGTGGGTTCATAAGAGCTCTCCACCACCAAAAAAGCCCAAGACACAATTTTCTGGAAAACATCTGATGGCAACTATTTTCTGGGATGCTGAAGGAGTTTTGCTTATTGAATATATGCCGAGAGGGTCTACCATAAATGGAGAGGCCTATGGAAACGCAATTAAAAATTTAAAAACTGCTCTCAAGGAAAAACGCCCGCATTCTTATCCATAAAAAAACTTGTTCCTGCACGACAGTTGTCGGGTTCATAAGGCAAACAAAGTTCAGCAGATAATCAATGACAGTGGGTTTATAGAGTTAAGGCATCCACCTTATAGCCCCGACCTAGCTCCGCCAGACTTCTTCTTATTCAAAAATTTAGAAAAGCATCTCAGAGGAAAGCGTTTTACTTCTGATGAAGAACTCAAAGAAGCTGTTGAAGAATATTTTGTGGGGTTACCGAAGCCATTTTTTTCTGAGGGTATGGGGCAACTGGAAAAACGATGGAATAAGTGTATTAGTGTTGAAGGGAGTTATGTAGAAAAATATTTTTTTTTGCTCTCTTATGTGCTTTTTTTCATGGCTAGGTAGATAACATAAAAATACGCCCCCGTAGATCAATTTCGTCACCGTTTATTTCTTAATATGCAAGTTTTTTTTATTTTTAGATGAGGACAGTTTTTTGTAGGACTTTACACATTTTTCACATTCTTACATGACCTGGCGAGTAGTAAAGCTGACATTTTATACAAATAATTATCCTTATTTCAGGCGTCATTAGAAATTACATGACTATTTTGTTCTCATTCTATTAGATTTGTACTATTCCTTAGCATTTTTAATATTGTATAACACAAACGACTCTATTTGTGGTGTTATCTTCTATGGTTGAGTCGCTTTTTTTTTCCGAAGTTACATGGCAAAAAGTGTTTGGTAAATATTTACTCTTTCAACGCAATTTACCGTATGTACAGAGAAATTCAAAGAGTTTGTTCTTTGAATTTCTCTTTTTACAAAAATACCTAACACATCCTTTCCACCTACTAGTTTGAGAAATGTAGGTTAGAAAGATACTTTGTTTTACAAATTTAAAGTGGTTATATTTGCATTATGTATCTTTTGAAGACTAACACAATAAACATTATTTGTCTCATGTCCGGTAATATACTTTAATTATGTTTTATACCGATGTAGAAAGAAAATGTGATGTAATATACGGCCATGTTATAAATTTCATGGCATCCTATTTATCGATAAATTTAGATCTTTTTCTAAAAATACCTAAAACCTTCATCCGATACTGTAATATATATAATACTGAAAACTTATTCCGTGCTTAAATCAGACAATAACGAACAACAAGAAATTACTGTATATAATCTGTGTAAAGGCTTGTACTAAAACTTTGGTGTCAATTTTACTTAACAAACTCATTTTTTTTAATTTTTTTTTTTGTTAATACAGTTTGCAATTAGTTTATTGACAAAGTAATTAGTTAAAAAAAATATACAACATACGAGGTAAGCGCCAGAAGTTTCCGGCCTGACAATGTTCCGGTAATGATAGAAAACAAATATTAGCAATGTTATTTAGCGCCACCTTCTGTGAAATAGTGGTACAGATTTTAGACGCGTACTTGATTCAGTCGCATAGCAACACTTGTTTGTTTTGGTCGTGTCGTGTTATTTTTCATAATGTTGAACTTTAAATACGTGATTAAATTTCTGACAAAAGATGGTGTTAATTCTAAGGATATTAAACAAAGCTTGGATGGCTTATACGGTGAATCTGCCCTTTCCCTTTCCACTGTAAAAGAATGGTCAAAACAATTTCATTTGGGCCGAGAAATCGTAAAGTTGAGCCAAGTGCCGGTCGACCAGTTGAGGCGCTTATTATTATCAAAAATGTGTGAGCTTTCTGATACAAGCATACGACGACTCCTTCATTGACACTTTAATATGAATAAAGTCGGCGAGGTGGGTGCCAAGATTATTGTCAGCAATTCAGAAACGGCAACGCGTGACACGTTGTGAGCAGTTTTTAAACCTCTGTCGCGACAACCATAAACAATTTCTTCAATACATTGTTGCTGGAGGTGAAGCTATGGTTCTATACTATGATCCCTTGTCGAAAAGGAAATCAGTGGAATGGCGAAGGCCAGATGAGAAACGGCCAAGGAAGGTAAGGGTGGTTTAATCAAGAAAGAAGATCATGGCAACAATCTTTTGGAATTCAAAAGGAATCCTGCTTACTGATTTCATAGAAAGGAACACAATTAATGCACAATACTAAGCTACTTTATTGCATAAATTGCGAGACGTAATCAAAGAAAAGTCTTCGAATGTTGCGCCGTACTGTTCGCCTTCAACACGACAATGTTCCTGTCCATAAGGCTACAATTTCGCAGGCTGCTGTGCAGGATTGTGGTTTTGTAGAACTTTTGCACCCACCAGATCTCGCCCCCAGGGACTATTATTTGTTCTCAAAACTGAAGAAACACATTCGAGGAAGAAAATTTGAGAATGATGAAGAAGTGCGAAAAGCGGTTTTAGACCATTTTGCAGATAAAACTCCAGAGTACTTTCTGATACTATTAAATCGTAAAGATGAGCCAAGTGCCGGTCGGCCAGTTGAGGCGCTTATTATTATCAAAAATGTGTGGGCTTTCTGATACAAGCATACGACGAATCCTTCATTGACACTTTAATATGAATAAAGTCGGCGAGGTGGGTGCCAAGATTATTGTCAGCAATTCAGAAACGGCAACGCGTGACACGTTGTGAGCAGTTTTTAAACCTCTGTCGCGACAACCATAAACAATTTCTTCAATACATTGTTGCTGGAGATGAAGCTATAGTTCTATACTATGATCCCTTGTCGAAAAGGAAATCAGTGGAATGGCGAAGGCCAGATGAGAAACGGCCAAGGAAGGCAAGGGTGGCTCAATCAAGAAAGAAGATCATGGCAACAATCTTTTGGGATTCAAAAGGAATCCTGCTTACTGATTTCAAAGAAAGGAACACAATTAATGCACAATACTAAGCTACTTTATTGCATAAATTGCGAGACGTAATCAAAGAAAAGAGTCGTCGAATGTTGCGCCGTACTGTTCGCTTTCAGCACGACAATGTTCCTGTCCATAAGGCTACAATTTGGCAGGCTGCTGTGCAGGACTGTGGTTTTGTAGAACTTTTGCACCCACCTTGCAATTCAGATCTCGCCCCCAGGGACTATTATTTGTTCTCAAAACTGAAGAAACACCTTCGAGGAAGAAAATTTGAGAATGATGAAAAAGTGCAAAAAGCGATGTTAGACTATTTTGCAGATAAAACTCCATAGTACTTTTCTGATACTATTAAAATGTTAATTTCAAGATCCGAAAAATGCGGAGATTATATTGAGAACATAATTATTTTGTTTTATTCCTATCCCTTCCAGAATATAGCCAGGCCAGAAACTTCTGGCGCTTACCTCGTACACTAGGAGAAATAATTTTCCGTACACTTCGCGGTGATATAATGTGGTATGGGCGTGTTTATTATGCATTGGTTATATGGCGAACACATACCCATACCACTTTATATCTCCGCGAAGTGTACGGAAAATTATTTCTCTTGGTGTACGTCATAGTACAAATATATAAGGTATGGTATAACCAGACAACAACGACCAAGGAGAAGCGACAATATTATCAAAGCCTTTAATGTTTGTGGTCCACATCCGCCTCGTCCTATTTGAGTGATAAACAACCACCAACTACGCAGAAAACGTATTTATACTTATACTAAAAGAACCGAGGGTGTGTAATGTTACTCCTATAATAATAATAATATTAATAATAATAATAGAATTTATTGGCAGAAGATATCACATAAAACATATAACATACAGACACTTACAATAATTGGGTAAATACTTCGCCAATTAGACTAAATCGCCTAGTTATACAGTGATAACATTCGCGTTCTATCTTTAGCCTAACAGAGACAAAAGAAATAAGAGTAGAATTAAAGAAAAAATATATGTATACATATGTATATGCATGTAAATAAACCAAATTCAATATTGAAAACAGACACGACATTAGCAGCGCAAAAGTGTTTCACAGCCATATGAATAGTTTTTAATAACAAAATGAGAACAGCCTCACTGTTTCTCAAGCAGTGCACATTTGAGGCGCTTACGGGTTGTGTATGGACTATGGTGGCCAGAAACAGCCGGTAACACAACATTGTTAACCACTTTAGCTACATTATAGGAAAAACTACGTTTAAAAATTTCACGATTGTGCCTCGGTATTGTAAGGAGATGTTTTAGCCTAATATTTATCCCATGCTGTTGATGTCTATTGCCGATTTTTCGCGACTGACCATGCACTAACCAGGTTAACTGTCACGGTCACTATTGGTGAGACCCCCCACTCCACGACGAATGCACAAATAGCTAGCTGGCGCTTTAAACTAAGGGACATTTACTTTCGACCTACAGTTGATGATGATGTATGGATAAATGCATATCATGAGAAAACTTTTTTCGAACTATTTCATATACAAAAGGACACTTTTAAAATATTCTCAAAACTCTAAAAAGATATATGGACGAAAACACAACGAAAGGCACTGAAGTGTTTTGAGCTTATTCACTTAACTACTGTCAACCCAGCTGTCAGCAATGACAGACAGAGACAGATACAACATACCGAGCGTAACACTTCTCCCGACTTGTGTATGCAGCGGTTAGCAAAGTGACAGTTATTGATGACGTCATTACACCTTCTCCTCTGTTACCGGATGTCGCAAAAATTTTACAGTTACTCTTACCACAGTAATCACAACATTCCAGGTCAGTCGCGAAAAATCGGCAGATATTTAAGCTTATTATACAAACATGCAGGTTCCTTTGTCTGTAATATTTTTAAGTAGAAGATAGAACTATGAAGCAAACGCCTATTCATCATATTCAGTGTGGCCGTCTCCCGCAATTTGTCCGTTACCCCACGCCTACCCCTCATACCATGAATGAGTCTGGTGCAGTTATTCTGCACACTCTGTATCCTTATCACCTCTCCACCATCCATACATGGGCCATTGACAACATCCGAATAAGTAAAGTGTTACCACATTGAAGAGCTTTTTATTCATAAATATGAATCTCAGTGACAGCATCGCTTTTCTGATCAACTGAGATGTGTTCTGGCGGAACCGAAGCAGAGAATCCACAAGAAAACCCAAGTCCTTGACGCTCAGCGAAGGTATTAATTTAGTGTCCTGTATTCGTAAATCCAGGGACGACTGTATGTGTATACGAGCACGTTTCGGACCGAATAAAATAGCTTGGGTTTTTGCTGGATTGATAAATAATTGATGGGCCTCACAGTACTTGCGTATACTCTCCAGGTCCTCATTAATGTGTCCCTGCGCCTGCATATATTGAAACGGCTTGAACGACAGGTACAACTGAGTGTCGTCAGCATACCAGTGGTGTCTGCTATATTTAATAGCCATAGGTAGACCAGATGTATATATACAAAAAAGCAGCGGGCTGAGAATCGATGCCTGAGGAACACCGTGCTCGATCAGGACTCTGGTAGATATTGCTCTGCCCATCTTAACTTGCTGACTTCTGTTTTCAAGGTAAGATTCTAATTGTTTTAAAACAGATACAGTCAAGCCTTTTCTCCTCAGAGTATCGAGGAGAGTGCGGTGGTTCACGGTGTCAAAGGCTTTGCTAAAGTCCAATAATACCAGTATGGTAGCATTACCATCATCCCACCCTCGCAAAATGTCATCAATGATGTGTGTTAAGGCAGTCGTACAGCTGTAGCCCGGGCGGAAGCCCGACTGCAATCCCAGTAAGGCATGCGTTTCTGCCATAAATAGGCGGAGCTGGTTTTCCATATACAGCTCGAATACCTTACTCAGTGCCGGAAGTAAACTTATAGGTCTCAAATCTTTAACACCCTCCACAACGCTTGATTTTGGTATATGTATTACCATGGATGATTTCCACAGCTCAGGGGAAGTTAATTCCCTTATACAGAAGTTGAAGATGTGTAGCACATAATCCATTAGCAGTGGCACGCAGATCTTAAGCATACGAGCGTCTATGTTATTACTACCACTAGCGTTTGATTTCAACTTATCGAGCGATTGTAGTAGATCGATACTTGTAATAGCTCGGAATAAGCATTCTCTGCGTTGTTCGATGGGGTGTAGCTAAGTTTGTGGAAGTCACAACTGTACTACCGAAGTATTGGTAAAGAAATACAACATTCTGCAAGTGATCAGGTATGCAGGCAAAAGTGCTCCTTTTAGGAATAACTCTGTTGAGTTCTTTCCACAGGCTTCTGCCGTTGTTGCATTTATTTCTGCACTGACATGAGAAATATGCTTGCTTCTCCCGCTTAATAGCCCGGTTAACTTCATTCCGAAGCATTTTACAGTACGTGAAATGAGCGGCCAGTTTTGTTTTCTTGTAACGATTTAATGTTGCATTTCTTGTTTTAATCATGAGTTGTATGTTATATGTCAACCAAGGAACCGGCGGCCTCGACGTAGATACGTGAACTACAGGGGCATGCTTATGAAAACCTGCATTACATTAGAATTAAAGAATCCGATTTTAAGATCTGCGGTACGCAAGTCATATATTAGATGCCAAGAGATGTTGTATAGATCTTGCTTAAATGCACAATAATCAAACTGCTTGAACGACCTTGTATCGAATTCCCTTCTAGCAACTCTCTCAGATTTAACGTTTATTGTACAGCTAATTCCCTCATGATCCGATCATCCAACATGAAAAATTCCTGACCGTTGCACAGGTGCATCTCTACTCACAACAATTAGATACAATAGTGTTGAAGAATTAATCAGAGTGCTGACAAAGATGAGTTTACTTCTGACGCAAATTGTACTTAGATAATGGTGTCTTGTGTTAAAAATGTATTTTACAGTTACATTCTTATCTTTATTTATCACGTTTTTAAAATACATATCCGTTTAATACGCCAATTGAAGATTATTATATTAATCCATATTTAACTATTCTGAACTATAGGTTATTATATCATTTGACAAATACCTACAGAGTTCCAACATGATGGCCGATTTGGTTTCTATTGATTTCCTATCTCTTTTTACCACTCTCATTATAAAGGCCCTTTAGCCACTACAGGCGGCCAGCGGTATCTGTGGATTCGTGGTGTACTATGAAACTCAAGCGGAATATCATGACAAAATGTGCTAAAGATGATTGCGTCTGGATGATAAAAATATAACTCATTTCATATACCAAATGTATTTTAGAAATAGTAATTCATTTAAGTCTTCTATATTAAATTTAAAAATAATTATTTGCAATAGTTATTAGTTCCTTATATAAATTAGCCATAGGCGCAGCTCCTGGATAAAAATTCTATAAGAATACATAATTTTAACTAGTAGTTTTTTTTAGAAATTATTTGATGTAAATGATTAGAGTAAACTACATTATTTTTCTGCAAAGTACTTTAACTCTAGTCTTTTAGATTCTATAATCCATTACTAGCAGCAGATAAGTGAAATTGCATTTAAAAATTCCATTAAATTATTTTTGTACTCACCGCCTGTAAAGTGACATTTGGCGCATGTGTCGCTCGACCAGGAAAGAGTATTTCCCAGTCGAGGCGACTGTAAAAATTGAAAAAAAAACACTGGCTCTTTGGGACATTTAAAAAAAAATCTAACTTGATAGTAATAAAATTCAGTCTATAAAATACTACTTCCCTCGACTATTCTGCACTAAAAGTTGGGGAAAATAGGAGTAATAATTAAAAATTCTTTCATATTTGTGGCGCCATCTATTTGATCACATCGACATTCATATTGGCAGTTCGTAATTAATTGTAATTAAACCAAAAAACTCGATAAATATAAGAATAAATACCTCATGTTTGCCATGTGTAAGAATATAATAACTTAATTTTAGGGAAAGGTGAGTAATAGTTCCGTACATGAAATGCTTAAATTAATTAGGTAATCTATTTTAGGTTAGGTATGATACTAATGACATTAATCAATTATATTTTTTTAATTTAATGTTCGTACAAAAAATATTGTACAAACCACTTGCGTGAAGACATCTTCCATGCCGGTGCTCGTGCTTTCAATGTGCGCTCATGCGGGAAAATAGTCTTCCCGCACTTGGTTCGTAAATAACTATTTAATTGTCAAAATTTATAGGTTAATTTTACATATCCTCATCTTTTGGGAAACCGATAAAAATATTGTCTTTCTTGTTGAAATTTATTATTATTAGAGTTACAAACAGCACAAATAGACTCATAGTAATAAATAGAACATACGATTTTTCAAATATTGTTTAGCAAAACTATGAGCTACGCTAACATACTAATTATCACGTCGAACCACCAGATGACTCTGTTCACAGTATTGTCAAAATATCGACAATGTTTCGGGTATTATATTAGTAGGATATTTTTAAGTCTTTCGTTAGCATCATCTCCCTGAATGTTTCAATATATATTCATGTTTCTCATTTGCTTTTGTGCGCAGAGCGTTAAAGTTTGATGTTGTAGTGCTTCGCGGTGATATTTTCATTTTTTTTCATGAGAACTTACACAACTTTTTCTTCGAATTGCAGATGGCATTACGACCGACAAACAGTATATATATGTTTCAGCTTTCAAGCAACTTGATATGCCGACCGCCGGAACTACTGTGAAACTGCATATTACTAATGTGGTTAGCGTAAATGTATTTTACGCTTGTTTGATGACACACTCAGAAGGTAAGAATATTTCTGTAACTAACAATTGGTCACTAATCACTAGAGCTGCGCGATTGCAAGAAAAATCATGTATGCTACGCGTCAGGTTGTCCGTTTTTTCTTACTATTGTACACGATGGTACAGTGTCCCATTGGTGTTTCAAAATAGCGCTGAGTGGCACAGTTTCCCCATCATCCTTATTTGAAACTCCTTCTAAAATATTCTTCCACCGCTTTTTTTAAAAATTTTATAAGCTACCACTTAGTTGATAACTGCGTCTCTAATTATCGGAATACTATTCATGTCAAGGGTATTTCTGTAGTACAATATTATTCTAATTACATTTTGGTCCATTGGCTGTCTTACTGTCGTGACATTAGTAAGGAAGAAACATTAATCAATCAATCAATCTTTATTGGTGTTCTGTACAATGTACTTACATAAGTCATTCTAACTATCTATACATATATATAAGGACAAAAGAAAAGAAAAAGTATGACACTGGACAATAGCAAATAACAGATAATCACCAACTTACAAACTAAAATCGTTTACATTAAGTTTACACGTTAAAAACTCATCGTATGAGTAAAAGGCTCTTGCAACCAGGAACTGTTTCACCCTCGATTTAAACTGCTTCACGGGTAAAGACTTAATTTCTGCGGGCAACTTGTTAAAGAATTTTATACCTAAATACCCAGCACATTTCTGGCTTTTCGATAGTCTGCAAAATTTCGGAACAATTTCAGTTTTATTTCGCGTATCATACCCGTGATTATCCGATTGAATTGACACGTCGAAAATATTGGCCTTTATGTACAATAAACACTCCAGTATGTATAGGGCAGGTAGTGTTAATATTTTTAATTGAATAAAAGAGTCCCTGCAGTCCTCCCTGTACTGGTCGCCGGCCACTATGCGAACTGCCTTTCTTTGGAGAGCAAAGACTCTCACCCATGTAGCAGCGCTACCCCATGATAATAGAGAATATGTCATTAGTGAATGACAAAGTGCATAATACGCTGAGACCATTACACCTCCAGACACATTCATACTCAAAATTCATAATAAATAAATATTACTATTTAATTTACTGGATAATATGTCGACGTGCTTTTCCCATTTTAGTGTCGGGTCTAAGTACACTCCCAAGAATTTTGCATATTCATCTTTTGCTGATATCGGGTTGTCCTTAAGTGTAAATAACAAAGATTGGGTTTTAGATAAGTTCAGACTAAGTTTATTCCAGCTAAATCACTGTTTAGCAGCCGTCTGGGTAGCACCATCCACATACATTAACCTGTCTATGCAGTTAGCCCGACTTATCAATGTAGTGTCATCCGCATAAAGCATTGGTATCGAATCCGTGACATTGAGTGAGAAATCGTTCGTGTATATCAGAAACAATAAAAGTCCCAAAATAGAACCCTGAGGAATACCCATGGTGATATATTGTTTGTTAGACAGTTCATTATTACAGAGAACCTGTTGGCTACGATCTTCTAAATATGACGTTATCAGCTTAATACTGCTCAAATCAAAGTTATAGTGTCGCAGCTTTTGAATCAACAAATTATGAGGG
Organism: Amphimallon solstitiale; assembly: GCA_963170755.1. Classification (NCBI taxonomy): domain Eukaryota; kingdom Metazoa; phylum Arthropoda; class Insecta; order Coleoptera; family Scarabaeidae; genus Amphimallon; species Amphimallon solstitiale. Next base: position 93,408,153 of record OY720683.1, on the reverse strand, counting down.
ACACAATCAAATGCCCTAGATAAATCATAAAAGGTACCCAACAGGTATTCCCCCTTTTCAAAGCATTCAACGATCTCCCGCACAAAATCAAAGACTGCGGTTTTTGTACTAATATTCTGCCTAAATCCATATTGATGCTCAGAGAATAGATTATTATTTTCGAAGTAGCTGTATATTTTACTTTTTAAAATTTTTTCAAAAATCTTGGATATTATTGGTAGAAATGATATGGGTCTAAAGTTAGAGGCCTCTTTTGGATCTCCTTTCTTAAAGATAGGGATAACAATAGCTACTTTCAAAACATCTGGAAATATACCTTCTGTTATAGAAAGGTTAAATAATTTTGTTAACGGTATGATTAAAAGATCTTTTATGCTTTTAATAACTGGTACTGTAAATCCGTAAATATCCTTACTATGCGTTGCTTTAAGAGAGTTAATCGCATCTCTCACTTCTACTGGACTAACTAAATCTACTGAAAAACAGCAACCTTCGCAACTAATTTTACCAAGGTAAGCATCTATATCTACACTTTCGTTAGCTGCTATACCTCTAGGATAATTAATAAGGAAGTCGTTTACTTCGTCTGCATCAAAGTCTGCTGCAACAGTACTGTTATTTTTTCTGTAGCTATTTACAACTTTCCACATAACTCTACTCGAATAATTGGATTCACTAATGATGCGATCGTTCATTGAAATCTTGGCATGTTTTATATTTTGTCTATATTTTTTGCGATATTCATTACGATAAGTTTTCATCACATCAGAATTAGTTGCATCACAAATATCGCACAACAATCTTAGATTTTCGCGCATATCTCTTAGTTCCGCATTAAACCAACTATTATTAACCTTAATTCCATCATTACGACACGTTTTTTCAGGAAATGAATCATTAAAGGTGCATACCAAAGCATTTATGAATATCCCAAACTTCTCATTAGCATTAGAATTATTTTCGTATATAAAATCCCAGTTTAGCTTGTCAACAGTCATAGAAACGCAACTTACCGATCTCAGTTATAGGTCGAGCAATTCTCACCTTCGCCCGCTCCCCACAATCATTTATATTGCAATCCAATACTATACTACGATGATCAGAGAAGCCCTACCTCGTTTTTTATTCCAATTTGCCCATCCATACTTTTTAATTAAAATAAGTAATGCTTTTAACAGATGTTTTTCATTTGGAAACATTTTAACATTTAAATAAAAAATGTGACTTAAGTTTAATATCTAGAAAGTAGAAAATCAAAACTTATCTGAGGTACAAACGAATAATGAAACCAGTATTTGAAAATGCTGGAAGTTATCCAAGCTGATTTTGAATGTTCATAGTCAACAGGACATTTGAAATTTTTAAATGACGTTGGCTTCTCAGCTTTACGAATACCCAGTCACTTTACTATATGAGGCCTAGCAGCATTATTGCATGCCAAATATGTTATTATCTGCTTTTCTGTTTTTCTACCAGCAGCATTTTTTTCTTCTGCCCAGACAAATGCGATTTTTTTTTATTTCATCCATTACTATTTTACAACATAGGCCTTGCCCTATTTTACTTTCTTATACCTAGTACATATAAGGAAGTATTGTGATGACGAACATTTTCGACTTCGCGATTTTTGCAGATATCCACGTTTTGAAGTCCCCTGATACCGAAAAAGTGGTTTTTAAAAAATGTCTGTGTGTATGTCTCTCTCTGTGTCTGTGTGTGGCCACGATAGCGGTCAAACCGCTGTAGATATCAATTCCAAATTTTGTATTTACGTGTATAATCTCCCTCTTGAGATCTGGTTAGTTTTTCAGTAAAATCGGTAGACCGGAAGTAGTAGTTTACTTCAGTGAAAAAATTGAATTTTGCCAGTATTTCGTCAATTACTAAGTTTAAGAAAATTTATAAAGAATTCAAATGTACTCAAAATTAAATTTGAGAATAATTTCATTAGAAAAATTGTTCGAAATTCCTACCGGAAATAGGTCTGTACTCTTATCGAAAATCAATTTTTTGCGAATATTTCGCAAGTTATGCTTTTTAGGCCCAGTTGTACAATGTTCCGATAAATCTAGCCGATAACAATCCGTCCGATTAATCTATCGGTAAGATAAATCTATGAGGCGTATTACAAACTGTAGTTGTCGGTGAGATTGCTATCGGTTGAATATAATTGAGTTGGTAATACATTTTAGTAAGTATTTCATATGCAATTGTGAAATTTACAGTCCTAGTTTTTAAATTTAGAGGTTATTTTAAACAGTAAACAAATTGTTATAAGTGAATATTCGATAAATTTAAATTTTATAGACAAATACTTTAATTATGTTCAATCTGTTTGAGACTAGTAGCAGCAGTGATTCCAAAAATGAATTACTATACTAGTCAATACTTTCTTAAATAGAATAAAAGAAAAACGTATTGGAGAACGACTTAACCACATGGATTACTGGAATGTAAACGAATTTTGAATGCGTTTTCGTTTAAAGAAAGAGAGTTAGATTACTACTACTAAGTACAAATTGTAGAACAATTAGAAACAAAAAAACAAATAATTATTTTATTTTGTATATTCAAAAAACAAATTAGTGCTATATGTACATATTTTTGCTTACAATTCTTCCTTGGTATAATTTGCAGTGCGCAAACGATTATTTTCCTTTACCATTTCAAAAGATTATATTATTATTAAGATATTTTATTTTCATGTAACTACAGACGCAACATACAAATATTATATAGGTTATGTTTGCCTGAATTAACCGCCCAACAACTCCTATCGGTAACTTCGAGTACCCGACAGATTATCTCGCCGATAAGGAGGCGAATAAAGATATCTGTATATTGTAATACTACAGCATACTACAGAAACGACCTTGTCGGCAAGATAACGCTGTCGGACAGTATATCGGTATATTAGGTGCTTTCGTTCGTACCCGTGATTCATAATCACACGATCAGTTTAGACAACGCACGTGTTCGATTGCAATGATCACTTTCCCCCCACTTGTGAAACAAGTAATCACGATTATCAAACCCCTTACCCCGCTGAATCAGACAATTTTTGTGTTCACTGTGATTATGATGATTGTGATTAGTTTACATAACGGCAACATAACCTTTAAGAAAGGCGTATTGTGGCATCTGGTCTTGTGGCCGCATCCGTGGAAAAGATGGAAAGAAGTTTGCAAGGTGGAAGTAGTGATAATTCACATTTTAAGAATGTTCAACCTTCTAATTTAAGCTTTGCGCATTTGGCGCCATCTATGCATCCAACTTTTGCATGTTCGTTTGTAGTGAACACGATCCGGTATGATTACTTGATCATACGTTCATGTTCATTAATACGTGATCACTATGATTAATACGAACGAAAGCAGCTATTGTACAACCGGCCCTTAGACAGGTACGTTACGAGTATAAAAGTATTTAGAACTTAATTTTCAATACCTTTTGTATAAAGAAAAATTTCCAAATTCGGACCGGAAGTAACACTTTTATTCTTATCGAATAACGATTTTTTGCAAATATGTCGTAAATTATGCATTTTATATATATTTGTCAAGAGTACAAAAATATTTAGAGCTTAGTTTTTTTGTATACATGAAATTTGAAAATTCGGACCGGAAGTATTACTTTTACTCTTAGTTGAGTAGCACTTTTTTTTCGAATATCTTCTTATCTTGCATAGTATGCATTCTATAGAAATTTATTAAGAGAATAGAAGTACTTAGAATAGGGTTTTGAATAATTTTTGTATAAAAAAATCTGAAAATTATATAATTTGAATCGCTGATACGTATAAGAAAGCAGTGTTCAAATATCAAGTGTGTTAAATTCATTTCAGTTGAATAATTTTCAAATTTTACATTATGTAATATTTCTATCAGCTGAAGCTTTCTGTAATTGGATTGAAACTGTGTATATGTACCTATCTCTTAACTCTCGAAATAGCGAATTATTCACAATTTTTTGGGAGTGAAGGACTATAGATAGATTTGCATCTATTATACATTATTATTCAATATTCCATCAGTGCCTGTCGTCCAACTTGAGTTGGTCTCTCTCTGCAATTGCCTAGGAGTATGAAAATTTAAGTTTCATAAAACTACCTTCACGTTGGAGCTATAATAAAGGATGATAGCAGTGGTACTATTGAAATGATGAGATCGATTACAATGGAAGTGCGAAGCTGTGCCCAGAGATACCCTTACTAGGCGAGTCATTTTCCCGATTCTTCAAAAGTTTTCGATAAAATATAATCAAAGGTTTCCACCTCCATTTTTATATATCCCGTAATTTAGTTGTCTCTGTTTGATAGAGTTGACGAAATTCTCCAGACGCGTATCTTTCAGTATTATTAATAGGTTACACCAAATATTTGCTTTTGTGTTGACTTTCATCAGTATAGTATTTTACGGCATTTGTGGCCAAAAGAATTTCTTTTTCAGAATCACTAGTTTCAATTTTAATATTAGTGGACTACTACTTTTTTATAACCATATATGTACAGAGACAGATATTTCGCATTACTTTTGTCACTGCTTTCATTGTCGCTTTCATCACTTATCACAGCTTCAGTGTGAGAGCAGCTTATAAGTCATATATTGCACTCGTCTCTTAGAAAACATAAGCCGCTACGCAACTCTCGTTCTACCAACATTTTGACGCATTATATTACCAACATTGAAAAAGTAACTTGTACTAGTCCTATTACAGCACTCAAATGAGGCATAACATCTCTCCTTTGGGTATAGTAGTAGATTTTAGACCTTAACATGTCCTTACTTTCTTCCTTCGAATATCAAAATATTTTTATATCAGGTATGGGCAACCTTTGCTTGATTGTGAGCCTAACTTCTGGACATTAATCAAGTCGCGGGCCGTACGTAGATAATAAGTAGTAGTAAATAAAATGCGATGAAAATTCACACATTTATTTATAATACATATATAATACAAGTGCCACTTAATGAAGAAATAAAAGATAAACAATCAGAAGAAATTAATGAGAGGCTTGAGATTGAAGTTCAGAAACAAGTTGATCAATATTGGGGTCAATTCCACTGGTGCGCAGGCGCAAAGTGTTTTCCAAATTCTCATCTGTAGGCCTAGTGCGATGCTTACTTTTATTAATTTTCACAATTGAGAAGAATTGTACACATTTATACGTGCTTCCAAATGCGCAAATTATTTTTCATGCGAAAGCTCTCAGCTGTAGGTATTTTTCTTCAGCAAGGTATGTTCTGTAGAATTCGTTTAGTTCCACATCATCAAATTTAGACTTCAAATATTCGTCTTCCTGAAGCTCGAACAACTTCATTTGCAGGTGTAGCGGAGCTTTCTCCACATTACTTTTACACTAATTTGCAGAAAGGCTAAAGGAGCTATCCATGTTCTTCAAGTCGGAAAACTGATCTGTAAATTGTTGTGACAGTAGTTTCAGTTCTTCAGCATAACGACCGTAAACAATATTTTCATGAATGGATAGTGTTGAAAATTGAAAACAGTTTTCACTTCTTATTTGTCTTTCCCACAAGCGAATTGGCCTTGTTTTTGAAGCTTCAAGTTCAAGTTGTTTAAGTGTCCAGTGATGTCTGCCAGGAATGCTAAGTCACACAATCATGTCGGATCACTTATTTCCAGCAATGGTTTTTCCTTAATTTTCATAAAATCGGCTGTTTCTTTTCTGAGGTCATAAAACCTTTTTAGCATTCTACCTTTGTTTAGCCGCCTTACTTCACAATAGTAGTGATGTTGGATTCAGTTACTTTTCAGTACTTGTAACTATCCGTTACTTTCGAATTCAATATCCGTTAGTTTTTAGTCGTTACCGAGTAGTCGTTCAAATGTGCGGTGTGGGAATATGTAAAGGTAATATATGGTACAAACAAAATGTTCACTTATATACTAATTTTAATATACAGGGCAATCCAAATTAAGTGTTCACCATTGGTAACTTTGTTATTATTAAAGATACAAGATTGTTTAAATTAGCAAACTTGTAGTACTTTTAACGCTCTTTAAGATGGAAGAATAAAAAATACAAATGAGCAACGCGTTTTCGAGTTTTGCCGAAAAATATTTTTTTTTCAAATAGAAACCCCTGTATATTATATCATTTTCTGCTAGAACTTTAATTTTTAAACAAAAACTCTTATAAGAAATTTTTTACTGGGATTAAAAATACTTGAGTTATAATGAATAAACGAAAACAGCTAAATTAGTTTTATAAACTTTACTTTATACATAAACTTATCATTAAAAGAAAATAAAAATCACTGATTTTTTCATAGAAGATGTTCAAAAATACCACCTTGTAGTTCAATACATTTTTGTACACGCTTCCGAACTTCTCGAACTGCCTTCAGTATGGTCCTACCATCTATTTGGTTTATCTTTTCACTAACTGCAATCTTTAGGGCGTTTACGTTTTCGTACCTTTGCTTATAAATCTGGTTCTATAAATAACCCCATAAAAAAAATCAAGCGGCGTTAAATCTGGCGATCGGGGAGGCCACTGAATAGGACCATTTGTTCCTATCCATGAAGTGTTAAAAATAGTATTTAGAAGTTGATGAGTACCTCTGTAGTTGTGCGCAGGTGCGCCATCCTGCTGAAAATGCAGATTCTGTCTACTTATGAGATCCAGATCGTCTAAGAAATTATTCAAAATTTCAGTCAAAAATTCTATGTACTTTTCACCAGGTAGAGTGCCCTCATAAAAGAAAGGACCAACAATCCATGAACCGATTAAACCGCACCAAATATTAAAACTGAAACGGACTTGTGGACGTCTTGGATTTACTAAAAGAAGATTTTCCTTTGACCAGTAATGATGATTTTTTTTATTGTACTTTCCAGAATTTGAGAAATTCGATTCATCGGTCCATAAAATATAACGAAAGTTGTTTACATTTTGGCGACAAAAGTTAAGATACCAGTGGCAAAAAAACATTCTTCTCTCTGGATCCCCTGGCAAAAAAACCTGAACTGGTTTGTACTTATAAGGAATGTGTTTCTTCAGAATCCTATGCACAGTACCGTGACTCAAATCAGATTCATTGACAACATCTAGTATGGAATTCTCACGGTTGGCCTCAAAATATGCGATAACTGCAATTTCCGTGGCCTCGCTTTTTATAAAAGTCCTTTTTGTCCTTGTTTTGGCAAAAACACTCTCATTGCCTCTAAATTTTCGGTAAAGTCTCAGAAAATATTGCTCATGTGGTTGTGTTCGGAGTGGATATAATTCAGCGTAGTGTTATTTTGCCCTCGTAGAGGATTTTATGCACACTAAATAAGATTCTAACATATCACACTTTTCTGAATGGGTAAAAATCATTTTTTTGTCAAATTAATAACTAGCACAATGAAACTTATGAGTGAAAAACTAATAAAACTGTACTAATATTTGACGTTTCGTAGAAAGACTTATCGTCGTTTTCATAGATACATAGAAATGCACTTGACTTAGCTGTTTTTGTGTATTCATTATAACTCAAGTATTTTTAATCCCAGTAAAAATTTTCTTATAAGATTTTTTGTTTAAAAATTAAAGTTCTAGCAGAAAATGATATAATATACAGGGGTTTCCATTTGAAAAAAAAATATTTTTCGGCAAAACTCGAAAACGCGTTGCTCATTTGTTCTTTTTATTCTTCCATCTTAAAGAGCGTTAAAAGTACTACAAGTTTGCTAATTTAAACAATCTTGTATAATTAATAATAACAAAGTTACCAATGGTGAACACTTAATTTGGATTGCCCTGTGTATTACGTTAAATAAATAAAATTCGTTAAAAGTATCACACAAAACATTCCAACTCAAAATTAAAAGAAAAATGCCAAAGCCTAAAGTATTTTTTAAGAAGCCATTTTATTTCCTATAGGCGAGATATTCTATCATAAAACCATAAAAGTTCCCGACTCCGATATTAAATCACACAAATAAATGTAGAATGTAGTACATGGCACAAAATTTATTTTACATTGCGTCAATACAATAAGTTCAAACAAAACTTTTATAATGAAATCGACCTACGCAAATACAACAGTCCAGTCGAATTAAATTAAGTTCTATTCTGGAATATGGTTTTGTCGCCGATTTTTTTATAGGTACATTAGACCCCCACGAACATACCTTGAAAAATGCCAAATGTTTAAGGTCCGGGTTTGGCCGTGAGAAATTTTTAAACAATTGAAAAGTGACATTTTCCGGTTAAACTTTTTTCCTGTAGGTTAAATGTGAAAACTGTCCGTATAAAAATTATTCGCCCCATCATTCTCTAAAAGCAAGCCATTGCACGATCGATTATCATTATTTGTTTAGCTGCAAAATGCATAAAACCATGACAATTTTGATTTTTTATGTTTTGCATTCAATCGATGAATAATCAACGTATGGCTTTGAACCTCATGGTGCAGGTAATATAAAATGTCCCCCAGAGAACAGTGCAAGGTTCACTCACATGTGTTGTATAGTTGAGCTACAATAAGCAACAAGCCAAAATTCTCAAAAATTGCCATTTTTTTGGAGGTTCGAAATTATTTGCTTATAAACAATTGAAATATCTCCGACAATTGACATATTATCGTAAATATTATGGTAGATTCTGCTTCCTTTCTCTTCAACGAGTAATTTGAGGCTAACTTTATACGAATACCTTGATTAGAACTGGAAATAACAACGTTCTAGTTTTATTACGTTTATTATCGTTCTGGTGGATATTTAAGAAGAAAAAAAAATATCAAATTTCTCTCAATACCTCAAGGAATCGCCGTGAATTTTTTCAGATCTGTAGGAGCATTCTATGTAAGTCAAAGAAATTAATGAAGTTCGGCGCGCGCTGGCGGTGGGAGAAGTTGCGGCCGGGCGGCGTGGTGGGGGAAGCCAGAGGCTCCGCGCGCCGCCCGGGCCGAGCCCTACTCGCCGGTTATTTAACAAATATATAAATCCGTAATAAAACTAGAACGTTGTTATCTCCAGTTCTAATCAAGATATTCGTACAAAGTTAGTCTCAAATTACTCGTTGAAGAGAAAGGAAGCAGAATCTACCATAATATTTACGGTAATATGTCAATTGTCGGGGGTAATACCATAAGAGTTTGTGTTTATCCGGACAAACTTTCATTTTGAACGAAAGCTTTGTTGCTTGGTAACTGAAGGTGGAGCGGTTTTACCTTTTGTTATTTGTTCGAGTCGTGTTATCCTTAAGCAACAAAGTTTGAGTTTTGTCAAAATGAAAGTTTGTTCCGGAAATAAACACAAACTCGAATGGTATTTGGTAAGACAATTTAATGAATCATTTAATTAATATTAATAAACCGAAATATTTTTATTTAACATTCTTTTGAATACATATACAAAAGAAAGAGAAAAATACATATGTTTATGTATGAAATTTATTTGAACGATACTGTCAGAATTGAATTTTCGTTGCCATGGAAAATCAACATGCAGTTTATCCGCTAGCAAACATGCAGTTTATCCGATAGCAAACTAACACAGCGTGTATTAAAATGTCATGTTTTTGACAGATGAATTAAATTGTCGGGGGTAATACCATAAGAGTTTGTGTTTATCCGGACAAACTTTCATTTTGAACGAAAGCTTTGTTGCTTGGTAACTGACGAGAACAAATAACATGGTAAAACCGCGACACCGAAGGTGGAGCGGTTTTACCTTTTGTTATTTGTTCGAGTCGTGTTACCCTTAAGCAACAAAGTTTGAGTTTTTTCAAAATGAAAGTTTGTTCCGGAAATAAACACAAACTCGAATGGTATTTGGTAAGACAATTTAATGAATCATTTAATTAATATTAATAAACCGAAATATTTTTATTTAACATTCCTTTGAATACATATACAAAAGAAAGAGAAAAATACATATGTTTATGTATGAAATTTATTTGAACGATACTGTCAGAATTGAATTTTCGTTGCCATGGAAAATCAACATGCAGTTTATCCGCTAGCAAACATGCAGTTTATCCGATGGCAAACTAACACAGCGTGTATTAAAATGTCATGTTTTTGACAGATGAATTAAATTGTCGGAGATATTTCATTTGTTTATAAGCAAATAATTTCGAACCTCCAAAAAAATGGCAATTTTTGAGAAAAAAAACTTATTTTTTTTCCATTTTTGGAAAGTACTCGCAATGAATTAAAACCATGATTTTTTTGAACCATGTGCGACAATATGCAAGGAAGGGCAGCTAATTTAGGAATTTTGGCTTGTCGCTTATTATAGCTCAACTGTACAACACAAGTGAGTGAACTTTGCACTGTTCTCTGGGGGACATTTTATATTACCTGCACCATGAGGTTCAAAGCCATACGTTGATTATTCATTGATTGAATGCAAAAAATAAAAAACAAAATTGCCATGGTTTTATGCATTTTGCAGCTAAACAAATAATGATAATCGATCGTGCAATGGCTTTTTTTTTTAGAGAATGATGGGGTGAACAACTTTTGTACGTACAGTTTACACATTTAACCTACAGGAAAAAAGTTTAACCGGAAAATGTAACTTTTTAATTGTTTAACAATTTCTCACGGCCAAACCAAACATTTGGCATTTTTCAGGGTATGTTCGTGGGGGTCTAATGTACCTATAAAAAAATCGGCGACAAAACCATGTTCCAGAATAGAACTTACTTGATTTCATGTCTAATTCGACTGGACTACAAGTAATAATAATAATTGGTTAAATTCAACATATTTTGTACAAAGTTATTCACTCTAAATTATATTTTTTAATAAAATATTTCAGGCAAGAATGTATTCTAAAAGTTATATATTATGATTATGAGAGTAGCTGTTTGAAAAAGTAACGATTATTTGGAAGCAGTATTCGTTACTTCGGATCTTGTCGAGTAACGAATACTTTAGTAACGGATAGGTACATTTACAACACCACTTACACAATAAATGTCACATCATCATGTTCTGAAGAGAGTTCATCCAAAAATGCTTTAAACTGACGATGGTCACGTCATTGCTCATTCTTTCAGAATTCCGATAAAACCTTTTCGTGAACCCACCATAGAAGATGCACCATCTCTACAAACTCCAACTAATTTACACCATTGCAAATCATATTGCTCAAAAGTACTTTGCACCTCCGCAAAAATATCTTTTCCAGTAGTGGTCCCTTGTAGCGGCCGTAGTCAGTAATTCGTCTGTCACAGTAAATTCTTCATCAACACCTCTTATAAAAATAGCTAGTTGGGCCGTATCAGATAAGTCGGTACTCTCGTCCAAAGCAATCCAAAATGGTTGGAAAGCAGTCACACGATCGGCTAACGTTTTTTTTTTGATATCACCAGCCATTATATCTATACGTCGAACAACAGTACATCGTGATAAGCTTACTTTCTCAAATTCTTTCTTCTTTTCCGGACATAAAAGTTCTGCAACATCCACTATGCATTCTTTGACAAACTCTCCTTCAGCGAATGGCTTCGATGCCGTCGCTATTTTGAAACTAACTATAAAGCTAGCTTTAACCGCACTATCCAGATGTAATCTTTGTTTATGGAACATTCGATGCTGTTTTCCCAAATCGGTTATAAGCTTTTGAATTTTATCTTTTCTTAACTAACCCGTGAGTGTTGAGCGAAATGCTTGCTGGAATAATGCCACTTGATATTATATTCTTTTAACCCATTCAATCTCACGGATTTTTTTTAAATCAACTTTTTTTTTAATTTCTAAACTTATTAGGACCTAAAAGACTTGAGAAAGTGTTTCTTGAAAAAAAATATTTCAAAATTTTGAAAAAAAAGGGTGTACTCATATGAGTACACTAGGCAGTTATGGTGTTAATAAATATCTTTAACTTGAAAATGTTTTTATTGGTAATAAAATATATAAATATAAAAAACTAAACAGATGAAATATGGAATTTGATAAAACAGTCTTTTTCAATACGCAATGTAACATTACACTTAAGGCACGCCCACCTAGACCTCATGTGGCACTGCCTACATCTTAGTTGCTTATCTAGTTTTTTTGGGAAGTGTCCACCCTCTTCCTGTAATAAACTTTTCGGAACAGAAATTGAGGGCCTGCCCTTTTGGAACGTGGATTTTGCAAAGCAACGTAGGTAGTGTCGGACAATGTTTCTAGTAAATGCTAATAAGTCCATTTTCTCATTGCAGGCTAGTAGGTGCAGTTTCCAAGCATTTACCACTGCTAGATTTAGTATATGTGTAAATAAACACCACCACCACATTTTTCCTTTTATACTGCATCTGTAATTATTAACCGCTTGGTCCATAAGATCTACAAAATTGACAAATTATAATTTGCAAATAATCTTGGCTGTGGTACATCAACTTTTTGCTTGGCCTGAGTGGACCATCTTTTGACTTTTGCCAGAGGTTCGATTTTGTCGTAATTGGAGGCCATGATTACAACACTATTATCTTTCCAACGAACAAATACGATACCATTAGTTTTGTCGTAGACTGTATGATAAGACTCACGTTCCTTTTTTTTCATTTCTGGAGCAGATTGTAGAGGACATTTCTTGGTTCTGTATTTTCTCTCACAGTTCCAGTTGCCCTATAACCAGCATTCTTCAACATTTTCATTAGATCGTAACTTGTAAAATAATTGTCGAAAAACGTTATATGATCTGTAGGTACCGTAACATTTTCAAGTAGATCCATCACAACTCTTGAGCCAAGCGGCAGGGTTGGAACAGCAGCAGTCGGTTGATATAGCAGTAACCAGTGGAGCTACTTAGAACCCATAATTTGTAACCAAATCTGACGGATTTGCCCTTTATAAATTATTTTGCTGAATGGTGCCTATAGTATTTAACCATTGCTTCATCAATAGATAAATTCTGATGAAATATGCCCCACCGTCGGAAACTGGTATTGAGCAAATTCATCAAAGGTCTAATTTTGCTCATTTTGTCGTCTTTGTCTAATTTTGTGTTGTCGGCCAAATGTATAAATCTTTTGATTTCTTGAAACCTATTCCGTGACATTGCATTTGAAACGATGGGTACGTTAACATCTTCATCTAGGCTACAGTATAGTTTGTCTCTAGGTCAACGATGGTATAGTCCGTACCAACTTTCATGAGCTAAAATTCGTGGAAGATCGCTGCGTCATTTCTTGGAATAAAGCCGACGCAAGGCTCTACCTCGACTAGATATTTGCAAGCAGTGGCGTGCCTTGTTTTTTCTTGGTATTTTGTTTTTGGCGAATATTCAGAAAGTATAGAATGGATCTTCAGCAAGTTTTGTTGGTTGTAAAAAATTAAATCACGACAAATAAAGTGGGTAGGCCAGCGTCGACTTTTTGTAATAATACTAATTTCAAATTATATATTTTTATTTATTTGACAGAAAGATAAATATAGAAATTAAATCAGGATAAATAAAGCGGGTAGGCCAGCGTCGACTTTTTGTAATAAAGCTAATTTCAAATTATATATTTTTATTTATTTGACAGAAAGATAAATATTATAATAATAAAAGATAAATGTGATGATACAATTTAATAATATACACGTTAGCATAAAAAAGAAGGGATAAACAAATACATACTTATTTGGATAACCTCCACAGCCCCTTAATCTGATAAATTTTCGAAGTCAGTGTCATTAGATGTTTCACTATCAGAATCTGTTATAATTAAATTTTCTGTCAGCACATCAACTAGAGTTATATGAATTGATGGCAATATATATATCTTATTTGGTAACATCTGAGACACACTACAAATTAAATACCTATCACTCTGATCTGTTTTAAATTGTTGATGTTCAGTTACAAAATGTCCCAGCTCACTTTTATATTAATATACTGTTATAATAGGATTTAGACAACTTTAGATAGAGGAGTATACAAAAGATCTGTTTGGTATTTCATCTGATTTATTATTTGTTTTAAAAATTTCTAACGCTTCTAAAAGGTTTAATTTTAATCCTTTATCACTGTAATGTTAAATTTTGATATTATTTTCTGAGAATGTGTGGTTATATTCTATTAAATGATTTGCAATACATTATAACATTATTATAATAGTATATTAATATAAAAGTGAGTTGGGAAATTTTGTAACCGAACATAATAGTATATTATGACACTAGTGCATAATCAAGCTTTTAAAGCACGAGTAACGAGTTTAAAGCCACGACGCGAAGCGGAGTGGCTTTAACGTTACGAGTGCTTTAAAAGCTAATTATGCACTGTGTCATACGATATTTTTTAGTATAAATGCAACAATAATTTTAATTAGAAGAAATCAAATCAATAATTTCAATACATTTTATCGAGTGACATGTGTCTCTATATTATGTCATTTGACATTTCACTTAATTATAATTATTAAACATCATTGTATTAATAATGTCGACAGAAATTCAAAAACTAGCTGCTAAAGCTGAATTAAGTTTAATACCTGCAAAGTCCAAGCATTTATATTATAAAGAGTACGAAAAATTATTATTATGGATGGAGCAGAAACAGACTGAACATATTGATGAATCAGTAATGTTAGCGTATATATTGGAAATGTCCAGAATTTATAAAGCTTCGTCACTTTGGTGCATTAATTCCAAATGCTAAGGGTTAAAAACAGAATCGATTTAGCATCTTATCACAAACTCCATGCCTTTATGAAAGGAGTGGGCAAAGGTCAAGAAGCTAAAACATCTTTGGTTTTTACGGAAGAAGATTTATGCAAGTTTTTTAGTCAGGCTCCAGATAATATATTTTTATTTTTAAAAGTTGTAGCAATTTGTGGAGTGTTTGGTAGTTGCAGAAGAAGCGAAATGTGTAATCTGGTTATGAGTGATATAAGAAAAGAAGGATCTGCCCTGATAATTTGTATTCGTCCGTCAAAAACAGAAAAAGGCCGGACGTTTGCTGTAGTAGATAATTCCAACATAAAGTATGCCGAGATATTTAATAAATATCTTGCACTACGTCCAAAGCATATCAGTACAGATCGAGTTTTCTTAAAATATTCTATGTATAAAACAAGTTGTTGGGATTAATACCTTTGGAAAGTGCCCTTCCATTATAGCACGTTATCTAAATTTCATAAACGCTCATAAATACACAGGTCATGCCTTCAGACGAACATCTGCCACGATTATGGCTAATGGAGGGATGAATGTCGATGAGTTGAAACGCCAAGTGGGTTGGAAATCCTCATCGACAGCGAGTGGGTATATTCAAGAGTCTATCACAAACAAATTAGGCGTTTCAAAATTAATTGCTGGAGCTGTTCAGAAAGGAGGCAATATTGGATCTGACACATTTGTTAACACTGATAAGAACGTTGAAAATACACAAATAAGCAATGCTGCAAGTCACTTAACAATAACGAATAATCAAAATTGTACGTTTAATATTCATTTAAAATAATTTTTCCGTTCATGTTACATGTTTTGAAATAAAATTGACCATAATTTTTGATTAATTTGATAGTTTACAATAAAATAATAATGTGTTATACGATATTAAATGCGGTACAAACCAAATAAACCAAATCAATAATTCCAATACATATTATCGAGTGACATGTACCTATATGTCATTTGACATTTCCTGACATTTCAATGGACTATTAAACGCTTGGGATTGGCTGTTACCAAGCAACCTTTATACGCACGCCGTGCGATAAAGGCCCGTTTATTCACACTTATGGGTGTGTTTTGATTGGTTTATGATGCATGCATACTAAAAACAATTTAAAATAGATTAGAGTAATAGGTATTTAATTTGTAATGTGTCTCAGATGTTACCAAATAAGATATTATATTGCCATCAATTCATGTAACTCTAGTTTGATAATGACATGTAAAATGTTGAAACTGCAGTCACATAGTGATTAAAAATAAAGTGAAGGTGTTTAAAGCTTAATTGAGTGTTTTATTTTACTTATATCCAGTATCATGATTCTTCACAAAGTAGCAGCCGAAAGTGTTATATATTTGCTATAATAATTGTACGGTGAAAGACCGCCGCCTATGCATGCCTTATTCTACTCGAGGGTCGGGTCGATTCCAAGAAAGTGACGTAGCGGTCTTCCACGAATTTTAGCTCATGATAGTTGGTACGGACTATAACCACTCAATAATAAAATTCCTAGAAATACTTTTAGATTTTCTTCGCTCACAGCAAATGAGTGATGGTTTTTTTGCGCTGCATATTTATTGCTCTCCTCCATAATAAAACTAATAGTATTTGCATCAAAAAAATATTCAAAAATTTGAACAGGGTTGCACGTATTTGCGATTTTACTTCATCTAATCGATGTAGATATCCATCTGTTTCTTCCATCTCGATATCTACTGGAGCTTCTGTCCATCCAGGACCTGGCTCAACTAGCCTTCTTCTTTTTTGAGGATAATGAAGAGCTTGCTAACTTAACAGTGCTAATGGAATATCATCTTCATCGTCCTTTTCCTGGAATTTCAACAATTCCAGGAGCGTCTGTAGGAAAGTCTGCCGATGCCAGATCATCGTCGTCAAAATTTTCTTCGTCTGTTTGGCAGTCAACTTCCGGAGGAATAATAACGATTTCAGCAGTCGTATGCCTACTTGAAATAACATCCTCTAAAGCCCCTCCCAAAGAGTTATGTTGCTTTCCATAAAACGTTTTCGGTAGTATTTCTTCAAATGCAGATGTAGAAGGAAGATCCGTGTCTATAATAAAGGACAAATATTGCTTAAAATTTTTATGGTAAAATACCCCGTTTGACCCAGTGTACTCATGTGAGTACAGCTGCTTTTTCAGGGGGTAGTAAGTAACTAACTGTAAATAAACTAATTTTGCCTATCAGAGGGGTTATATACATACCTTATCAATAAGATTTCACAACACTTATCACAAAAAGAAAATTAGCACCCGTTTCATCCACGTGTAAAGGCCCAACTGAAGACTCATAAAATCGAGACGCATTCAAATAAAATGTCACGTACAAAATATAAACAAACCGGTTTGCGCCGTCAAGAGGTTTGTTTATAGTGCATTCAATTATGTATATGTAACATTAGACGAAGGAAAAATCTTGCTGTGTAATTTAAAAAAAATAATTTTAACTCCGTACTCAAACGAGTACAGTGGGATTAAATGGGTTAAAACAGAAATTATTTCATTGCACAACAAGCATGATAAAGAAAAGTATTCATAAGCCCATTTTTCTTGGAATTGACGACATTCTGTGTCCACTTTTCGTTTTTCTACACCAGACATCTTATTTATATGGATTCTTTTGCTTCACTATGAACTGATGCGTTCGCCTATATACCTGTCGCAATAGGCAACTAGAATATTATCCACCGTACGCGTGTGTTTGAGAGCCATTCAAGCTGATTGGGAGGCTTCCCGAATATTTATCTGTTTGTCCCTTTCTAACGACTAGTGTTTCTCACATGACCTGTGACGTTACGCTGTGTGGTTACGCTTAGTGGTAATAATACTATCTATCTATTTTAGAATCGATTCTAACTTTATAGTTTTATTCTAAATTTTAGAATAAAGCTATGATGTGTGGAATACAGTTTTGTGTTGATTGAAGTGTGCTTAATGTTTAGTTTTCTCGCGCGTAATTTAAAATATTTAAATGTCTGTCGGGCCGGATTAAAACCCGTTGTGGGCCATATTCGACCTGGGGGCCGGGGGTTGCCCATATATGGTTTATATCATATTTGAAATATTACAATTTGTTCATTACCTCGTTCCTATTTTAACCTTCCGTCGGGCGCGGGGTTTGGAGTAACGAGAACGGGCGCGGTGTATCAAAATGGTCACGCTACGAAAGTGTTAGTTTCCTGGCAGAATTTTCTAAATAAATTATCTATTTAACTTGGAAAATTAATTATATTACGAAAAAATTGGAAGGAAATTATAAGAAAATGCACAAGAACATGAAATAACGCAAAAAATGTATATGAAAATAAAATAACAAAATCATATTTTCTTTACAAAACTTGAACTCTCTTAACAATTTCTTACGATAAAATAACTGAAAAATAAACAAATTAATTGTAAAAACATTAAATGGAAATTATACTAAAAAGATAAATTATAGTTATAAAGATAGTTATCAGTCAATTATTGTTCTCAGCTTCATTCCGCTGCTGCAAATTCTTCACAAATTCGCTGCATTTTGAACAGAAAGGTTCAATATGCATCAAGCAAACTGGATCCTTGCATTTCTTGCAATTATATTTAGTCAGCCGATGTTTTACAGTGCATACCTTACACCGTTTTCTTTTTGTTCCACGTTGATTTTCATCTTGCACGTTGTCTTCTTCTACATCATCAGATCAATTTGGCGGTCTATATTTGCTGAGTCTCTGTACAAGGTCATGATGCAATCCTACAGTGTTTACACTTCTCCGAACAATATGAGGTAAAACTAGCTCGTGAGACAATTTTTTCAAAAAAGTCCTCCTCCTGATGTTGTTTCCTTCTGTGATGTTGTTACTCAAATAGATGACCTGAGCGTTAATTTCGCTCATATTTACCATTGCGAAAAATATGACCATTGGCCATCGTCGCACGTTCCTTACGACATTGTAGGAAGCACATAGTTTGTCTGTGGTGTCGACCCCCCCCCCCTTTGGTCTGATTATAAAAGGTTATAATGGATGGTTTTTGTTTATCCGGACTGTCGGGATCTATTTCATTATCACCATGCAAACTAGATACCAAAATAACAGCCTTGCCCTTTTTTGGAACGTAACAGACCAACGTGCATTCGTTCCTGAATCCGAATATACTGCTATTGACTTCTCTTTTTTTAGCTGTGGTAAATTCCGGTGGAAGCTCTCGTTTGTTCTTTTTGAGAGTTCCAACATATGAAAGTCTTTTGTCGCGCAATATATCTATTAGAGGAAAACTGGTGAACCAATTATCCCCAGTAATATTTCGGCCTGATTTATAAAGGGGTTCACAGAGACGTAAAACTATGTCCAAGGGTTTATTGCTGAGACGAAATTGACCTTCAGGTTGTAAACCTGCATATATTTCAAGATTGTATACGTAAAATACCTTGGCATCAACAAGTGCAAAGATCTTAATACCGTACTTATTCGGCTTGCTCGGTATATACTGGCGGAAGCTACATCGTCCTCGGAATCCTTCTAACTTTTCATCAATTGTTACGTTTTCGCCTAGTGTATAAGACTTTTGGCAGTTTTGAACAAAAATCGTGAATATTTCGCGAATATGTGTAAGCTTGTCTGTTTGTTTTCTTTCATTCCGTGTGATTCTGTTGTTAAACCGGAGACATCTTGTGATAAATTTGAAACGTTTTATATTCATCACAAGGCGAAATTTTTCAATCCCGTCTCCTTCAGAGCCCCAAAGATCTTCCAAATTCTGCCTGTTACTCCGGTTGAGTCCGGCCAAAATTAGGAGCCCTATGTAAGCTTTCAGTTCAATTGCGTCTAGTAGTTTTGAGTCCCGGTCACGTTCAAATGATCCTTGTATAGTTTCGATATATTGATTAGTATATTGGACAATAGAATCTAAAATGTCCTCAGAAAAAATGCAGCTCCAACATTCAAGAGGCGTTCGTGCATCTTTTGCCTTCCGTATTGTGCCTGGAAGTTTTTTTGTAATATTGAAACTTCGGTGGCGTACTCTTTGCGACAAAGGATTTTTATTCCACTTTGTTTCTTTATCTTTCCCTAAAAAATAACTTTTATCGTCTTCAGGTCTTCTTTCATCATCTTCAGGTGCCGCTTCCTCTTCTAGTTCGGATTCTCCTGAATCTTCTGGAATTTCTACGTGGTCTTCACCATCCGTGTCGCTCTCGTCTTGAAAATCCTCTAGTAATTCGTCATCTTCTTGTTCTAAAAGCAATCTTCGTAACTCTTCAACATCGCTGTCTTTCTCTAAATTATAACTATTTTTGTATTTAGCCATAATCGGGGTATGATAAAATCTAAAACATAAAATACACAACTACAGTCTTAGACGGGCGCGGTGTATCAATTTGATATTTGATCAAAAATGACGTCTGAATAATTATATAGCTAAATAATACGAATTTTACATGCATAACTACAGTAAATGTACTCACCAAAATAAGTAAACAAAGTTTAAAAATAAAAAATTAAATTATGACGGGAACGGGCGCGGTGTATCAAAATGATCAATCTTGATCTGTCGTGATCCTCACACTGCTGATCGAATACTAACTGTTGGCTTCGTACAGGGGAGTGGAAGTTAGGAAACTACTGTGACCGGCGCATTGATACGTCCAGTTTGAAAAAAATGCTGGTACAAAATATGCGCGTTGTATCAGTTTGATCGACCGCGCCCGACGGAAGGTTAAATTAGTATTTTTAATGGTTTGTGTGTAAAATAGTACACAACAATGGATGAATACAAGTCTACTTGAAGCAACTCTGATAAGACAAAGTTTCAGCGCACGCGCAATAAGTAATTCTGACACTGCTTACTGTATTTAGGGTTAGCGTATCTCAAATACTTTAGTGTGTTCTTCCTTGCCGAATAACCATTTGATAATTGTAAATTGTATTATAGGATAAATCAATAAAATTAAGAATAGTAATTAATACATTTCTTTTCAATGTAGATTTAAGGAATCTCATTAGCAAGATGAACGAACGCGACGTCGTAATAAAATATGAACATCTCGAAGTAAGCCCTTCAAGAGCAGAAATGGTCATCGCAAAGAACTGGAACAATTACTGGTATCGCGCGCAAGTCAAGGATGTCTACCATTTCCCTCATAATCCAGAGGAAACCTTCCAAGTATTCTTCGTGGATTTAGGTGAGATAGCGGACGTGAAGATGAGCGATTTAAGGACCATAACTCCCGAATTTCTCTACTTACCCTTCCAAGCGATTTATTGCAAATTGTACAACGTAAAACCCAAGGACGATATAGACCCGGATGAGGCAAAGTCTTACAGCGAAAATCGTTTCCTATGTCAGATATTCAACGCATACGTTGAATACGCCTCATATTCGACATTGGAGGTCCGCTTGAGAAAAGAGCGTAACAATGAAGATATTGGCGAGCAAATTATTGACGAAGGTTACGGTGAACTGAGGGACGTACATATTTTTCCCTCCGAAAGTATATTAGTTGACTAGCTAAAATTAGTGTCGTGTATCTTTTATTTTGCTATTTACATCCGTATGTACGTGTTTAGTTTGTTTGTATTGTAATATTTTGTGTTGAACAATTGACATTTAATGTTTGTATTTTTTTTTACATAGTTCTAGCAACAAAATATTTTAATAAATGAACTTTAATTTTCTTTTAAATAAAACTATATTTTAGTGTCTTACTAATATGTATGTTGTTAGTTCGAAAATACAAGTTTCTATTACCTTCATGGGTGATAAATATCTGTTAGTGTAGTATTACATTACATTATCATATTTTCAGTCCTAAGAAGGAAATATGTGATATTAATCATCCTTATTCACTTCATTTTCTCTTTTTAACAATTTTGACTGCCAACTTCCTACTCTTCCGGTCTAGGAGGGCTACTATGTATTAGGTTATAGTCGCTGTGCTTGGCGTTTGGTAAATACGCGAAGATGATTTATAGGAAGAGAAAAATCAAGTGCTGCTTACATAAACAGATCACATATTTATAAAAATACATAAAATACAACGTGTCCACGTAAGTATGAGGCAAATGGGAAATTTGTTTATTATTGATTTTACAGAAAACTTTATAGGAAGGAAAAGTTCGAGCATCAGAAGAAACCTAATATTTTTTATTCAAAGTTGCTTTCTGGTACTTGGTTAGAGAAAAAATTAAAAACAAGTAATTTTGCCATAAGAGTAAACTACATTTATTTTTAAAGATATCAAAAATATCCATATAAAAATGTTGTTTCAAATTTTAAAATATGCACAAATATGAATTTATATTAACATAACTAATAAAATTAAAATTCACTGTTATAGAGAAATAATAATAGTAAATACGTAATAATCTTTAACTGCTATCTACATTTCAGTAATTCTGTGGTTGTCATGTGGACTGTCGCTTCAATAATAATTTCCATGTCATTTTGACACTCGCTGTCACTTTAATAAATCAGTCATTTTAAGAAAATAATATATCGCTTATGCACAGGAAAAGTGTCACAACTCAAAATTGATAGTTTTGCAGGAAAGACGAAAAAACATTGGTGGTATTGTATTTTGTTAATTCGCAAGCTGTAATAAGTGTTGCCAGTATGAAATTCTTATGATAACATTATTAGGGTATGTATTAATAGATTATATTTAATTTTTATAAGAAAAAAAAATTGGCCGGAAGTTATATTGAGATGTGTCACTTTTCTAGAAATTGAGGTAATAATAAACAAAAACCAGAAGATGTCATAACTGTTTCAAATTATTTATTTTTTCCAAAATACTTGAGTAAACACTTATTACAAATTAAAAAAAACAATTTTCGTTCTTATGATCTTATTTGCCATAGCTAATGTACCATGCAATAAGACAGATTTTTGTAATAATCTGCATATTGCTTAGGGATTAAATTCTTGTTGCACAGTGACATTATACTTTCTTTCTTTCTCTGAGCCAGTCCAATTTTGTTTTTATAAAGGCTTTTTAGTACAATATTGTTATGTTGACCCTTGCTCCGGCATTGTCTTACTTCAATTTTGCTGAATAATTCGTCGCTATACGAGGTTTTATAAACAATACTACGCGGATGTTCTTTCTCTACACGAACAATTTTAAATTCTCCAATCTTTACAGCTTCATTTTCTGTGTTTTTTTGGAAAGGAAGGGCCGTATTTTGCAGCAAGGTCTTTTAAATCAAAGAAGCTGCTGTAGTTCATTTCCTTGATTTGGTAAGGCTGGCCCGTTTTTTTGGCTGTTGCTATGAGTGATACATATTGACTGGGTACAAAAATTGGGGCGGACATCAACGATCGTTTGATGTGGCGTTCTATAACTGAATGCACTCCATCCCCTTCATTTTGGCTGTGACCTTTTATGAGAAACTTATGCGTAATTGATCTGATGAAATCATATTTCTGTACGGCAAACAAATACATTAAAAATAGAAATCTATGTTTTTGTTGCCCACAGCAGTTATCAGAGTAAAACACTAAATCTGTCTGTGTTTTACTGGTCATGGCTTTGTTATTAACATCTTCAATAAAGTTAAGAACGCAACTTCCAATCTCACACGCCCCTCTGTTGGCTTGAGATTCATCCCACACAAAACATGTTACTGATTTTGTCTTTAATTCAAACATGGTAAAATTAAACACGTTTAACTTTGATGTGTAATAAAAGGTTGAAACATCTCCCCTGGGGCATTGCAAAACGGCCTGCAAATCATAAACCGCTACAATAAAGTTGTCACTAACATTTTGCTTGTCTTTTTCCTTCTCTTGGCGCGAGAGTTCCTTTTCATTCAGATGTTCTTCATACTTCGTGCTTAAATTTTCCTTGTCATTTCCCTCAGCATTTGCAAACATTACACAGTCTTCACATTGGTCTTTCTTAGGGGTGAAAAACGACAAATTATATTCTGTGTTAAAAATTCGGCTGTACATTAAATAGTTTGCAGAGGGCTCATTCTTTTCTTCACAAAGTTTAGCATAATCACGATGTAGATCTGCCACGCTTTTGCCTCCGTCGATAAACTCACGAGATGTATCACTACGACAGTAGTGACTTTCCATGTTAGGAATTGATTCAATATGACGACGTATGCCTTCTTTCACATTTTCATCAACGTGACAATGATGGCCGTGCTTTCCCCTCATATCGTTTGTTATCATTCCTCCAGTAAACAGTGTCTGCTTTTCTAAAACTGTTCTTATTGGGCGATCTGTAATTCCTAATGTCGATTTAAAGAAGTACTTGCATACTCTTAATTTTGAATCACGTACTGATAAGTAAAACGCATTATTAATAGAACGATTACTGCGCTCTCTTGTATATCTGTATTTTGGAGTAATACGTTCCATACTAGCCAACAGAAAACTTCGTTGTTTTTCCAAGTTAGCTAGACCCCAATAATCATGGAATATGTTACGGCGATCATCTTCTGATAATTTTGTGGCACATTTGAGCCTACATTTCTCATTACATGGTGGGCCCAATCTTCGCGCTTCAAATGTCTTTTTGCTTTTCGAACTTGAAACGTAAGCTTTTCCACAATTTCTACATTTTGCGGCAAAGTTTTTGCGCCAAGTTGAAGGATCGGATTTTCTTTTCTTGCCTTTTTTTTCTCCTTTTCGGTGCCATTTTCGGCAGAACCGGTATTTATTTCTCTTAAGATATTATTATGGTTCAGCTGAGTATGGGCAACAATGTCTTCAGATTCAGAAGACGATTCCTTAACGTAATCCGGATCGTGAAGTGAATCATCCGAAGAAAATGGATCCTCTTCTGATTTATTGTCATGCGTTAAACTCGTTAACTGAGCATCAATTATGTTATTATCACCTGAAACAATTTACATTAAAATATTTACCCCGTTGAGGTGAGTTATTGTTGTAGTTCCTTTCAGTGTTAATAGGTTTATTAACTTCACAAGTGATAGTTGCCTTGTGCTGATCACAGGTTCCATCAGCAGTTGAAATTGTAAGATTTTGCTCTTCATTTACTTTTTTATGAGACAGTAATTGAGGTGCAATATTATTATGTGAAGCTGTAGCATTACCTGCAATAAATTTCATAAAAATTATGATGTTATAAGTACCTACTAAGAAAATAAGTCAGTCGCACTTTTCGGATCAACTTGAAACCTATGTAGGTAAATAAAAGTATTATTAATTACCGTGGTTTGAAAAACTAGATTCAAGATCTTCCTTCAATACACCATTATTTTCAATATTGTTTACTATCCATAACGTGTTATCTACAGTAGGGTCCGAACATTGTTGCCTTGCCAACTTTACCAGTAAACTAGTACGGTTATGTACCGGGGCCACGTCATTTTGTTCTGCCATAGTTAGGTACTGAAACCAATGCAAGTGTGGCGTCAGTAATCAAAATTGTCTAGAAAAATGACATAACTCCAAAACATTACATTATTTAAAATGTTCCGAATGTAGAAAACGGACACAACTCAAAATAGTACACATAAAATAATAATCTTGTTATACAGTTTGTAACTTACTTTGCTTGAAAAGTGGCGCAACTCAAAAAGTGTCGATATTCTTCAACGAAAAAGGTCTTCTTCCTCTGCACTAATGACACAATCTCGACAAGTGTCGATTTTCATTAAAAAATTGCTTCCACTTTCTGCTTCACAAACACGCAACTCCAAAAGTGTCACTTTTCTTAAACAAAATGACATCTACATTGCTCAGGGTATGATTCTCAACTGACAAATGTCGGTTTTCTAGATAACGCCTTGCTGAACTTCCACAATGGAGAAGTGACACAAATGCCATCTATTGGTGTAGATTTGAAATATGACTTGTGTCATTTTTCCAGATAGAAATATATACTTTTCTCTGCCTACTGCACAATAAAAGTAAAAAATCGCAATTTTGGACTTGTGTCACTTTTCTTGTGTATAAGCGATATGTATTAAGTAACTATACCAAACATGGCCGAACGATTAACTATGCAAGAGAGAGTTAGGTCTCATTGTTGGAGATAATCACAAGACATGCAGAGAAGCAGCTGATGTTTTCAATGAAAGACATCTTAACAAAACAATTAGTCACCAAAGCGTGTCGAGAATTTTATATCAGTTTAAAGCTAGTGGTAGTTTAAAAATGCGTTTCAAGAAAGAACGAGAGAAACATGTGAGAAGTTTCGAAAATTCTTTACGTATTATGCAAAGCGTAATTAAAAATCCTAAAATTTCTGTTAGAAAAATTGCAAGTAATTTAGATATGAAGAAATCATCGGTAAGCAAAATTTTGGTTAGCAATAGGTATCAACCCGTATAAGCCGAGATATATTCAAACCTTGCATGAACGGGACTATAATAATAGATTTGAATTTTCTTTGGATATTCAAGCTGAAATTGAAACGCACAAATCATTTTTCAAAAATTTTTTATTTACTGATGAAGCAACATTTACAACAAATGGTGTTGTTTGTGCACAAAATTGTCGTTGGTGGTCGCCTATCAACCCAAATTTTTCGAATTCCTTGTAAGAATCAGTATTCGCAAAAGGTAAATGTTTGGTGTGGGATTTTAAATAGAAAAATTTTTGGTCCGTATTTTTTCCAAATGACATTAAATTCACAACGTTATATTGAATTTCTGCAAACAGACCTCGATAACGAATTAGATGAATTGCCACTAGAAATTAGGAGAACCCTTTGGTTTATGCAAGATGGAGCACCTGCACATAGTGCACGAATAATTGTCAACTATTTAAATGAAAAATTTGGGGAAAGATGGATAGGACGTAATGCACCTTTTCCATGGCCAGCGCGCTCACCCGACCTAAATCCTATGGATTATTTTGTTTGGGGATGGTTAAAGAATAAAGTATATTCAGAAAGACCTTTTCAGAATGTAGAAGAATTGAAAAACAAAAGAAATGATGCGGTACTGTTCTTAAGAAATAATCGTATAATGTTAGAACATGCATGCAAGGATTTCAACAGGCGTACAAACTTGTACGTTCAACGGGAAGGACATTACCTTGAATAGTTTTTTCTATAATGTGTATTTCTGAATTTGTTATTTTTGTCAATTTCATATTTGTTGTATACCTATTATAAAAAAAATCACATCTTAAATATTGTGAGTATATGATTTCTGTTTAATTCCATCCATATCAGCTCTAAGAATTTGATATCAATTGTAAATTATTTTACGTGAAAATCACACGAAATTTATTATTGAAGTGACAGTCCACATGACAACCACAGAATTACTGAAATGTAGATAGCAGTTAAAAATTATTACGTATTTACTATAGTCGGGTCGTTTTCGCAACCGACACGGCAAAAGTACGAACTAAAAACGCTGATTCAATACCACTACAAATTCCAATCAACCGGAACAATTTTAGAACAATAAAATTCAATCAACTAATTAATATTTTAGGATAAATAGCTACGGCTAGTAAAATACTATTACATGAAAGTCAGTTAGAAATTAAATATTATAGATATAATTATTAAATATTACTTTTCTATATCAATATTTTATTTGATGGCTATTCTGAGCATTGTTGTCAGATTTTTATTTTCACGGAGCGTATGACACTTGACAAGCGTAGCGTTTGACAAGCAGGTGACTAGTATTCAGTACAGCGTTTTTCGAACAATTCCACATGAAACTTGGGCTACCATCACTCATATTGAACAAGAAATAAAGACGTCGTGGGACAGGGAAATAGAAATTGATAAAACAGATATTACTCCAGTAATATTTTGTATTAATGATAGCGGTAGTATCGACTGTGAAAGTTATTAAACTCAAATATATTGATCTAAACCAAATTATATACGAGAAGGTAAGTTTTATTCAACAGAAATGCTTGGTTTTACTTGTAATTGCTTTATGTTATTTAGAATAATCACGTAACTGATAAAACGAATGTAGCTTATAAAAGATTGGAGACGGATTAAATTCAGTATCTATATCAAAAGTCAAAGACAGATTTTGGAACCTGTTAATATATTTGTTCATAATGCTTCGGCAGAAGATTACGATAGTTAAAATAATTTGTACTTATATTGATCAGTTGAAGAAAGAACTCTGTCTAATCGAGGAAGTAGATGACTCTAACTAAAACAACAATTGTTTGAAGATCACATAAGTAATACTGCTTAGAAAATTTTCAAATTTAAGAAGGTATAACCATGTTGAATGTAATAGAGGAATGGTGGATGATTGATTTCAGAATAAAATAATGATTGTGATAACAAGATAAGCGTTTGCATAGGGGGATGCAGTTAAAACATATTTATGTTATATTATTTTTATAGTTTTTCTAAAATAACCTTTGTATATTTTCTGTAGGGCTTTAATTTTGTAATTATTTATTGTTATTAATGGAATTAAGATTATATAATTTCAAAAATATGTGATAGTATTGCAATAATATTAATGTAGTACATTATAAATTGGGATAGTAAAAATACTTGTTCATTATTGTATTATAATTTAAAGTTGCTTGGTAAGTTAAATTCTGATCAGTAGCAAAGATTCAGCTTACGAATACTAAACATTTGAAATACTTTAAAATACGTTTGAATTGTTTAATTCTGCATTAAATATAATCTTTAACAACAACAAATTTATACTAGTTTAAAGCTTAAGTAAACAATAATGATGTGTTTAGCTTAATCAAAAATGTTTGATTAGCATGCAAAAATTATGTTGTAATCAATGATATATACCTACGAGTAATGTTTCAAACAAGTTGCTTTTAGTACAGCAGTGATAATGGTAATAATCATAGTGTACAGTAAGAATCTGGCAAACAAATGTTTTTATAATTAGTGTAATATTTTTCTTACCTTCTCGCTGTTGCATGTAAAAATACTTTAACTTTGATGCATTTAATGGAAAAGCAATATAGCACTATTAGTAAGGATACTGCTGTACAACTGTCTTTGCTACTAAATATCTTTATTATCTGTAGTAAAACGAACATAATTATTAAATACATTCCTGAATGTTTAAATGAATTCCAAAAGTTCAATTTTCTCTGAAAATCTAACCTTTTTTATATTTATATCTAATTACTAACAGCAGACAAGTTCATACAAATATAAAATAATCGTTATGTTCTTCTTTTCAATAGTACTAAAGCAAAATTATTATCAAATTAATAGTTACATATTAGAATTATTGTCGGTTGTGCTAAAACCACAAGTCTAATTGATCATTTAGGGTTATAGTGTCAAAATTAATATTACTTGACAGATCAAATTTTGCAACGTCTCAAATTTGACGCCATTTTAATTTTGGTGGCGCATGTCGGTTGCGAGAGCGATTCTAGTAATTATTATTCCTCTATAACAGTGAATTGTAATTTTATTAGTTATGTTAATATAAATTCATATTTGTGCATATTTTAAAATTTGAAACAACATTTTTATATGGATATTTTTGATATCTTTAAAAATAAATGTAGTTTACTCTTACTTGTTGTTAATTTTCTCTCTAACCAAGTACTAGAAAGCAACTTTGAATAAAAAATATTAGGTTTCTTCTGATGCTCGAACATTTCCTTCCTATAAAGTTTTCTGTAAAATCAATAATAAACAAATTTCCCATTTGCCTCATACTTACGTGGACACGTTGTATATTTCAAACAAAAAATACGATTAAAAATTGATAAGGAAAGGAATATTATTTTGTGTGATATATTTTAAAACATCTTCACCAACAAAGACCAGAATCTCATCAAAATAAAACGTTTCGTTAATATAGATATTATGTTTATCAACAAAGTAAAGATTTCAAAATGTTGAAATATTAAAGAAAGGATACTTGTCAAATATATTTTATTTCCAACCATACATATCTGACTTTTTCAAAGTCTGGAAGTATGTCTCTTTTTTGACTTTTACTTCCCGCCCTCATTTCCTAACTTCAATTTCAATCAAATGTTTGTTAATTTTTATTTTTCATGAGATCAGCATGATGCTGATGCTGATCTCATAATATAGTGATTTCTGGTCCTTCTTCAGTCTAGCTAAGATGTCTGGATTGCTAAGGGAGAACTGTCTCCTTCAGTTCTGGAGGAGTGCAATCCTTGAAGTCTACTACTCAACATATATCACAAATATTATTAATCATGTAGTTGTAAATAAAATAGTATACAAACCTAGGTGAATGTAATGAAACGGTTTCCACCTCGGTATGCAATATACTATTTTGTAATTATTTAATATCAGTACTTTTGTAAATGTTTTTAAGTAAAAATGATAACTTGGGCGAAAAAATGTTGTACGCAACATGGGAGCAAAGTAATATTACAGTCTCGACATGGTTACAATATCCATGTCTCGACTGCAAAATATTACTTTACTTCCTCAATACGTAAATAACTATTACATAGTTCGTAAATATTTGATATTTCTATATTCTATAAGTTCGTTGACAGCAGCTAAATCACAAGAATTCCCTTTCGTGATTTAGCAAATAATCTAGTAAATCACAACCTATACAATTTAAAAAAGTTTTATTTATACAGAGTGTTCGAGAACGATGAACAAATCCAAACTTAAGCTTTTTTTTTAAAGGAATGCTGTGCATTGTATTACATTTTATGATAGACCTTTAAAAGTTTACTAGACTAATGTCAATTTGTATTAGCCATTTTCAATATTTTCTGAGTTGTGGTGATGTTTCCGTGAATATAGTAAAACTTCTGAAAAATTCTATGAAATAATGAATAAGGATGATTGAACTTATCATAGAGTCAACTAGTAGACATCATTTAACTCCTGGAATTTAACCTTTGTTTTGACATTTAACGGTCTATCATAAAATGTATTAAAATACATAGCTTCTGATTGAAAAACTATAAGTTTGACTTGGTTCGTATGTTTCGAATACCCAGTATAAATGAAAATATTTTTAATTTTTTCAGCTCAAAATTATCCATAATTTTTTCGATATCTACATTATTAGGCACCAACAATGGAGTTAGCTGGGACATCCACTATGCGATTTCTTGATTAAAAATATGGAAATATATGCCTACTATAATTTTCTTTACAAATATAATTTCTAGATTTCTTCTCTGACACGACAACTATATTTTTTACATATTTGATTATTTGCAGATAGTAAATATGTATAACACACATATAGCTGGCATTACCAACAGAATGCAGACCTATTTCTTTGTCATGTTTCTAGTAATTTCATTTAACATTTCATCCATTCATAATCAGATCATCCCTAAGGCAAAGAACTCAAAATTGAAATTGTCTGCATTTGCCATGGTTTTTGAAATTATGGCCAATTTTTCTTTTTGTGCATACTTAATGTCCCATCCCAATTACAATTATGTGTCACTGCCAATTGCACAAATTAGAAAATGTGATTTAGTTAGAAATATATATGTTCTCTCTAATTTTAATATATATTCGTCATAGTGAAAATCAGATTAGATCAACTTGTAGCTGTTTAGTTTATCATTTAAGGAATTGATTATAGTTCTTTGAACTCCTATTTTTAACATTAAAACTATTAAATGGTTGAACTATTTTTGGCATCATTAAATAATAATCATCTGAATGATCTTATTCTACCTAAGGTACTTACAATGTTTCTTGATTTAAATGAGTTATTTACTAATGTTCTATAACCTATTCAATAGTCTGTAAAAATTGCTGAGTCAAATTATGTGTAACTAAGCCGCTGTACCGAGGCAAAAAAGTTGATCAATTAGACATTGAGGCGTTGTTCCATTATATTAATTTCACTCATATTACCTGATATATAGTACAGTAGGGCTGTATTAGGCTAATACGCATTACAGACTATTCTCTTGATTTCCCAATATCTATTGGTACAACTGCTTTACTGTAACTACTAATAATTATACTATCGTAATGTTCGAATAAATAAAAACAATAATATTTTAAAACTTATTTGGCATTCCATTCCTACATTTTATTACAATTTCGGCTCGGTAAAGCAATTTAATTATATGCTAGTTTTCATTATGCGTTCCAATCCATCATATCAACTGTATTCTCTTTCGAATAATCCCTACAAGATTACTTTAATGAACTATATTTCCTGTGATAATTAAATACATATATTTTCAGTTGTAGAATGTTACTAATGCAATAATTTATGAGTTGGATGAAAATTCTTAAAGTATTAAGAATTACTTTAAAAGAAGGTGTACATATCTTTGATTAAATTAAGTTTTGAGAGCTTCAGTCCAGGTCGTTTAAAGACTATTTATTGCTTATTTTGTATAGTTGGTACGATCATTTTCTCACCCTTTCTTGTCATTATCATTACGATAACTTGTCATATCTACCATTATATTATTATAATTTCTTTACTATTCTTTCAATATTTTAGAACTATTAGATGAATTGGAATCTTTTCTAATACTATACTACTAATACTTGAATATTCGGTTGTTCAAACTGAAATGCTTGAAATATGTATAAATGTCAATGAAACCAACTAAAAAGAAAAAGTCAAAAATATTTTTATTATGCTTAGTAAACTAATGTATTTATTCAATTTTGTAAGGATCTCATACTTTATTATTTATATATCTTTGACATGTTTTTATTAAAAATTCTAGAAAGTGCACTATGGTTTAGTTTTTTTTTTTTATAGCCCTGCTAATATCTAGAACCGTAACCTCCGTGATATAGAAAAGGGGCCTGGAACAAAGCTTGTGTCACGTGATCTGACGTCACGAATGCCGGCTGACTAGCATTACAGTTTAGATTTGCCGTGATCGCACATCCCAGTCGCGTGAACTAGATTTCGCAAGTTTTTCTTTCAAAAACCCTCATAAAGAACTTCAAATAAGTTAAAGTGATAAGTTAAAGGTGTAGAATTTCAGATTTACCTGATTTATGTGCAGATAATTTGTAAAATCAGTGAAAAGAGAGTGTTTCTCAATTGTGGAGTGCCGAGTTTGTGGGTTAGCAAATATGGCCGCTGGTAAATTTTGTATGTGAACGTTGTTTTATTACTTATAAATAACTTTCGGGTGGTGTCGTTTATAATATGGTTGTGTCGTTTATATAAAATAATTAGTTAATCAAGAACGCCAACAGTTTGACTAGATACCTGAGTGAATCTTGTTCATTTAATTAAAAATGCCTGATAAATGCTGCGTGCCTAATTGCACAAGCAATTACGATAGTACCCATACGTATGTGTCCGTCTTTTCTTTTCCAAAAGATGAATTGCTATTATCTGAAAACGTCTCTTCTTTTTCAGATATATTAAATAATTCATTTGACATTGCACTGAATGCTTCTGTATTATCATCTTTGTTCTATATTGCCGGATACTGTGCACATTCACTAATTAAGTTTGTTAATGGTTGTGACAATTGTTTAACATCCATTACTACCAATTCAGATTTTGTTATAAATTTTACCAATTGTGGTGAAAATGACTCTGCAGATATTAGCAAATATTTGAAAAATTTAACAAGAGGAGCTCTAAAACAACCATCTGAATTATTCTTTGAAGTCTCTATTCAGGCGTATCAGATATTTAGTGAGCTTATTTCAGATAAATATGAAACTGAATTTCTAAAAACAGGTAAACAAAGGATTATTTTACGGGAATTGACAATGTTAAAATTGGAAAAATATGTAGAAGAAATCAATGAGAAATGTATTTTATGCAGCAAAACGTTGAAGTCGATATTGTTAAAAAATAGTCATGTTCTTGCCAATATATTTCTTAATAACTATTCAAAAATAATCAACGACAAAATTAACACCCAAAACATGGATCTATCCAAGAGAAAACTGATTAAATTTAATAGTTAAGTAGTTATAAAACACATTAACGCATGGAGATAGGGCTATTGGCGAGGCCTCCATAAGAGCCAACGCGTGTATTATGGGTACCTCAACGGTGACGTGAAAACCCTGTTCATTGTTTTTTATCATAATAAGTTCCTTTGTTGAAATAATATTCAGTTTTACTCACAAATATAGAATTGTCTCTATGTTGGGTATTTTACTTTTCGCAATTGTCAGCCGGCTTTCGTGACGTCACGATTGCTTGTTCGCGGCCTGTACTTTCTCGTAGGTTACGCTAGAACATGATTGTAATGCAAAATTGACTACATTGGAAAATCCCTACATTTTTTGTAGTAATACCATGAGACCTTTGAATTTATTGCTTAATATAGTGTAGTGTTGTGTTTGTACCTATACTTTGCAATAGTTATTAAAAGTGTTGTATATAGGTACAGGTACAGGTATGTGCTTTGGATGTGCAGTGAAGATGTAAGATAGGATAGCCTTCATAAATCGGCGCTAGTATAGTAACTGTGTCATAGAGACTGATATGATGGCAGTCAAATTTAATTTAGCCTACACAATTTAAAAAAAATTAATTTAATCATTTTGAATTAAAATTAACGAAGTTGCATAATATGAAAATGAATTTGTAAATAAGTTTGAAAGGGTAAGAAAAATAGTAGAAATCTAGAATAATTAACAAACAAGGGATTCCAGATTGGATATAATATTAAATTTACGGAATTTATATACATTGTTGGCGATTAGAAGACGAGTTCGGATTAATCATGAATTAAAGGACGTTGCATTGGATAGAAAACCGAAACACACACGAGATACACTTTACTACTTACGGTCGTTTATCTTTTCAATTGCATAATTTGGGATAAAGTATTTATTTTAATTATTGCGGTTAAATAATCATCATGTTACTCATAATTCTAAATTTTATGTACCTACTTGTAATCAGGAGCGTCGGAACGGCAAACATCTTACATAACATCCTTGCACAAAGAAAACATTCTTTTCAAAGTTTTGCAATGAAATCGTCCATAAGTGTCTCTGAGCCCATTTTGTCAGTCAACTCGTGGTATATACAGTGTGAGTTTTTTATCTTGAGACAACGGAATATCTCTAAACCACTGCATCAAATCAAAAAAAGATCTTAATAAGATTTGTTATAATGTAGGGGACTCACTGAATGGTGCCGAACTCGATCCCCCACCTCACCCCCCTCCCCCAGAGTGAGAGGGGGGACAACTTTGAAATCTCAAATGGGAACCCCCATTTTGTATTGCAGATTCTGATTCTAGGCCATCAAGTATGTAGTTTTTGTTTGAAACCGTTTTTTCTATTCGTAACAGATTGCGCTGTAATCCCAAAAAACATGAATAATCTAAATGGGGATCGGACAATGTGTAAGTATTCACAGCTTGTCAAGTACTGAATAAAGTACGGTTTTGTACCCTTGAATAGCATTCCAATTGCGAATAAATATATCGAAGTGGAGGGGCAGAGTTTCGAACACCTTTTTGAAATGTTAGTCTATGTTAAAATAAAAAAAAACACAAAATCATGTTTGCTTGTTTCTCTTTTTTGTGTATTTTCCCTTGACGTTCACAATCATGTTTTTTGCGATTACAGCGCAATCCGTAACGAATAGAAAAAAAGGTTTAAAAAAACGTACATAGGTACTTGATTGCGTAGAATTCGAATCTGCTATACAAAATGGTTCCCATTTAAGATTTCAAAGTTATCCCCCCTCCCACTCTAGGGGGTGAGGTGGGGGATCGAGTTCGGTACCATTCAGTGAACCTCCTACATTATAACAAATCTTATTAAGATCTCTTTTTGATTTTATGCAGTGTTTTAAAGATATTCCGTTGTCTCAAGATAAAAAACTCACCCAGTATGTAAAATCGGAAAAATATATAGTTTTGACTCATCGTGGATCGTATGTAAGATGTCAGTCTCTTCAGAGTCTTAAAACTTCTCTCATTTGTGCACGAAAATGCGGAAATCATCAGTAATTGACAAATCGAACGAATTCTGGTATTTGTTTGTAAGCTTCT
The DNA here is from genome assembly GCA_963170755.1 of Amphimallon solstitiale. Taxonomy (NCBI): domain Eukaryota; kingdom Metazoa; phylum Arthropoda; class Insecta; order Coleoptera; family Scarabaeidae; genus Amphimallon; species Amphimallon solstitiale. The sequence continues at coordinate 93,372,668 of OY720683.1, read as the reverse complement.
CGTGTTTAAGAAGACTGAAGATTTAAGAAATGCCATATAGGAAAGTAGACTTAATGGACTAGTATTGCTTTCGAACCACAGATACATTGGCCACATTCAGCAGACAGATCGGGATCCGTTCCAGCTCCAACTGTTCAATAGACAACAGTTGAGTGTTCCCTGGACAGGACCGTTCACCTTTATGTGATCACCTTCCATTTGGTACTTTTCAGTGCTCCTATTATACAGATTAAACCGAATAAACAATAATAATAAATTCTTTTTCTGCATTACGTTTCGGCGTAGTTCTTAGTGTAAGGGCCGGTTTTTCCAACCGCAATTGAAATACTCGGTTAACTCCAATATTATATATAATACATTTATTTCTGCACAGTACCTTTAATTTGCTTATCTTACTTTTCTAGTAACCTTCTTCAAAATTGTACGTTACGCTGGTGTTGGAATGCGTTAATGGCGCATGCGGACAGAATACGCTCACCAAGTGAGCGTAGAATTTTTCCGCTCGCAAAAATAGCGATCGTTCCACATTTTCAGAGTGAGCGTACATCAGCTAAATCCGATCACTAAACAGTTGTGGCTACCGAATGCGACCCTTAAAATAAGAAGAAGATCTTGATCAGTTTGCTAGTATATCAAGAAATCTGGACCTCATTTTGTAAACTTTACATAAAAAGACAAACTTCATGTTTTTGATGTATTCTCTTTATGACACTGTATTTATAGCTCAAATATAATAAACAAAGAATCTTTACCGTTGTGCAAAATTTACTTTTGTTGGGTTGTTGAGACCAGAGCAAAAGAAATATTAAAAAAACTAATATTGTGCAAGTAAAAAAGTAAGGGGAGTGAGAAAAATAATATTAACGCGAATACAATTAAACGTTAAATACACACGTGTTATAAAACAATGCGTTATCATATAATAAAACATTAGTTGATTTAGTTATAAAATAAACTGAAAACATTAAAAAATATAATTAGTAATAACTATTCCCAACATTTTGTTTAAAACCACTTGAAAATTACTCTTAATCATTGAAGTTCACTTCAGAAAAACAACAGCAAAATAAAAAAAAACAAGCACAAATAACGACAGGCTTCGTCATATTGCTCCGCCTCCCAAATGATAACCTATATTCGCACTGCTATTAGACAACTCGAGATTTTAGTTGATTTTTTTAGGAAGGGATGGTTAACTCATAAGTATAGACCGGACGTATGAGGTCGAAATTACGACGGACAAAAGAAATAATGTATAACATCACGCAGTTAGTCAATAGCACTATTTATGTGGTGAACTGCAATATCTTTTTTCGTCGAGAGAATGGACAGCAAAAAAGCCGATTTTACTGTGAAATTCCTAGCTTCATCGGCGTAGGTAGATGTGTAGGAGTTTTTAAAATTCATTCTATTTACCTTAGATTTCGTAATATACATAAAGTACGGAGAGTTAGTTTCGTTTTTTTTATTGTTTTGACTGTTAATTACATACTTCGTAATTTTTTAATAGTTCCTTTTTAATACCGTTTCATTGAATCTACTTCTCCCAATTATCTTGACGTAAGTGTGCATTGAACTCTGAAACTTTAATGGCGGCTAATATCCCATTAAATAAACTGGACAATTCCACTTTGAAAACATTTCTCCAAAAATATACTGATCGAAATGTTCCTGATGAATCCATCTTACACAAATATTATATTCACGAAAGCAGTAGAATGCATTAGAAAGCATCTTTCAAATCAGTACCTATGGATAAGTGCCGAGGAAACTGTCGATATATTAGGATTCTGTGTGATAAATGTTGTAGCTGGTGTACTACATCCAACTATTCCATATAACGCATATGTAATAGCATCTAAAGTTATAAATACAGTTGATGCGGAAACAGTTGCTAAAACCATAGACGAGAATTTGCACAAATTGCTGCATTCGGACGACAGGTACAAGGAAAAAATACTTTTATTTGTTGGTACCTTAGTGAGTGTCGCATATATGTTAAAAATAGGTAGACTATTAAAGGAAACATATCCTTATAGGCTGCATATTACTTGTCTAGCACATGCTCTCCACAGAATCTGTGAATATATCAGACACCTATCCAGAAGTTGATAGACTCGTATCCGCTTTTAAAACTGAGACATAATGGTGTAGACGTGAGTGATCCTAATGAAATATCTGCTCTTTTTCGCGACCAGTTTAGTCAGGAGGCTGACAAAAACGGTGCTGAAGCAAAAGCGATATTAAAGCCAGTTCGCGCAAACACTGAAACAATTTTCCTTTATCCAGCCTCTGAGTCGGAGGTTCATCAGGCGTTGATAGATATATCACCTAAGTACTCGTGTGGGTTGGATGAGGTTCCGGCTTACCTGGTAAGGTACTGCGCTGGCGTATTGTCGCCTGTTTTGACGTATATAATTAATTTAATGCTTACGGACGGGGTTTTTCCCAACAGTTTAAAGGAGGCAAGGTGGTTTCCATTCATAAAAAGGGGACAAGAGCTGAGATTGGTAATTACAGGCCGTTATCTGTTTTGCCTTCTTTCTCGAAAGTCTTTGAAAGAATAATTTATAAGAGGTTGTTTACATTCTTCTTGCGGGGGAGAGCATCTCTAAAACTCATTACGGCTTTGTGCCTCGTTCATCTTGTGAAAAAGCCTTGGGTCGCGCTATTACGGATATAAATGGGGCACTTGACGAGCATAATCACGTGGTGGGGGTGTGTTTGTATGTACAGTGAAACTTCCCATAGGCGGACACTGTTCGTTCCGACAAAACTGCCCGTTTAAGAGAAGTGCCCGTTTATCAGAGAAGACAGAAAAATTAAGTAGAAACGCAAAGCTAAACGTTCATTTGAACACACAGTGTAAAATTATATACCTATAACTTTATTTGCTAAATAAAACTCAAACGGCTATGTGCACATTTATATATACATACATATAATAAAAACATATGTACATAAGGTACATATACAATTTATATACTATCTTACAAAATAATCTAAAATGGAAGTTGGCTTGTGTGTATTACATGCCAATGTTGCTTCAAAATGTAATGATAGCTCACTAAGCATACCAAACGCTTGTACATGATCTTTTTCAAAACAAAATTGTTTTAGTTTTTTTATTTCCAGTAGACCATCTTACGATACTATTCTTTCTTCTTCTTTCTTTTCTCATAATCATTAGTTCTAGGAATTTCTATTTCATCATCACTGTTTTGACTTTCGTTTTATAAATTATCGGGCAAAATATGGTCTGGATTATCGTCCGTCTTCTGTATACAAATTGGCGTCAATATTTATAAATTCCTGTACATCATTACTTCCTAATTTTCCCATTAGCGCACACATTTCAGCCACTTTAGATAAAGAAACTTCATCTTCAGGATCATATTGATCATTTTCAAACTCCTCATTTACCTCTTGAAATCCTGTTTTCTTGAAACATCATCCCATGCTTTTTTAATAAAATAAATCGCATCTAATACGCTAATATAATTGGTGAAATTATGTACAGAATCAGAACTCTGAAACTGCGATAAGATGTGTTTTACTATTAAAGCAACGCGAAGATTTGAGGACGTGCTGATTTTCCGATAACCAACAGTTTTTCATTCTCCCCTGCCATATTCACACAGTGCACTATAGTTAATCTTTCTTTCGATAACATGTCGCCCATATATCTTTCGCCTCTTAATGCCATCGTCTTTGTTGGTAGTGCCCGAAAAAATAACCCTGTTTCGTCCAAATTATAAATATCGCAGAGTTTGTACCCTTTAATTATTAACGGCAACCTATTTATGAAAGCTTCGACATTTTCTTGATTTGCGCTAACGGCTTCGCCAGATATCATGCGATAATGAATGTATTCAAACACAGATCCGTCCGTTTAATGGAAACTTTGCGGTCAAAAAGCAGCTAAATAACTGTCCGCGCCCGTTCAAGGGAGCGTACGCATAAGAGAAACCAATTTATTAGGAATTCCCTACTCTTAAATTCGGGACCGGATAAAATGCCCGTTTAAGGGAAGTGCCCGTTAAGGGAAGTTTCACTGTATATATAATATGTATATGCATATGGGTGTGTGTGTGTATATATGTTTTAAACTGTAGACTTTGTTATTTGCATTTATATACTTATGTATAATCCAGATATTTATAATGACAATTGTCATACCCTATTGGTGTCAAGACAAATAAATGAATTTGAATTTAAAAAAGTTCCTTTTCAAAAAGGCACCATTGAGAGTAGCTCTTTATAGGGAAGTATTTCTGAGTGCAAGGAACTAACACAAATCCCAAACTTAAAAAAACAGTTGCTATTCCTCGAGGAACACTTTGGAAATTTGCTTAAGCTAATCACATATTTTGAAAATCAAAATCTCAAATTAAAAGATGGATTAACCACATTAGATGTGGCTATTAATAATTTCAAAAGTCTTCCAAGTGACTTCGGTTGTGGCCTTTGGCAAAAGTTAGACGCAGTTTTTAATAGAAATCCAGATTTAATAACATTACGGCAATTGTGTATGGGGACAGTGACACAAAATCTAATTGCTAAATACGCTGAAATAAAAGAATATTTCCAGCCTGCACCTATAACCAGTTGCGATGTAGAAATGACGTTTTCTATCTACATGGATGCACTCCATTCAAAGAGAACAAATCTTACAGAAGAGACCCTTGAGAATGTATTTAAATATAAAATTTCAATAATGCGCCCATGGGCGAAGAGTCATCGGCCGCTCGTGTCCGGTCTCTACTCATAAAACCTCGGGTTTTGGCGAAGTCACTGATTGTCTTTTGGATATTAAGGGTGAACTGCCGCCGTCAGTAAGATTCTTGACGAGAGTTGTAATTTTCTGTTTTGTGGAACAAATACAAAAAAAAAAGTAATTTATTCGTGTGTTTTAAGTTAAGTATATCTTATGATTGACTAATTATGAGAATAACAATGAAAATTTAGGATATCTGTAGTCAGAAATAGGGCAAAACTTACATTTGTAATTCAAGTTTTTCTCAATAACTATTTTGTAAATTAAAAAAATTATTATTATCTATAAATATTTTAATAAGTTTTATAAAATTTAATTCTTTAGGTACCTCAGAAAAACCTTAAAACATTTGTTGGTTTTTGTTTAAATAAAATCGCTGCAAAAATAACGGAGAAAAACTTGAATTTGTAACCTCTTGATTTCGGTAGTCGGCAGTTCCCCCTTAAAGCTGAAAATGGAATACATTTTTCTATGGGGCAGTTCCCATACAGACGAAAAAAACACGTTCGTTTTCGAAACAAAAAAAAGCCATTTTTATATAATAATTTTATTCACAAAAAGTAGATACATCTACATACTGTACAGATTATATGTACAAAAAAATAAATAGCGAAAACAAAAGCCTAAATTTTAAAAAAAATCGTTATTGTGTATTTACTCAAAAGCACCTGAAATATTGATTTTTTTTTCAGTCTTCCATCGATAAAACCAAACAGTAACATAGAACTTCTTTTTGTTAGTTTAAGTGTATGTAAGTTGGACAATAAATAAAATAAATTCGTCATTAATTAAGAAAAGTGGATTCCTGAAATCAAGACATTTTGCGTCTAGTTTTTCATTTTCTTTTATCACAAATATAGACTCTTAAGCGTTAGAATTGCATGCTATGATTTTGTTTTGGTCCCTTCCTTAATATTGAAAGTAGGAGTATTAAGATCTACACGTTTACAGACGCTTTTGTATGAAAATTTTTACAGGACTTGGCTTCTCGATGTTATTTATGTGTTAATGCTAAATGATAATATTATTTTATTTGAATAAAAAAGGAAATCGTAGTCTCCAATTCTTGCAGTTCATTAAACTTATAATAACATTGTCAAGAGAGCATTTAGTTTAAAAATGGCAAAGTTTGATTTGTATTTTCTTTTCTACTATGGATTTAAGAAATATCTAATTTTAATTTAAACGAATGAACTAGTATATTTTAACGCAAAACATATTAGTGTTCATACTTAACGGGTTGCATACGTAATAAATAATCTTACTATCCTTTTATCTCATAAATTTAATGTATTTACCTAAATGTTCTCTCTATTACTTTATAGATTTATATAAATTAAAAAAAAAACTACATCAACTAATAGTAGTTGGATATTTTGGCAGTATTTTTGAAAAGATAAATAGAAGAAAATATCAAAAGCGTTCTGAAGAAGATGGACCTTTGAGAATTCAGGGCACGTATGTAGGATAGACTTTACAAAACAAAGATATGATAATTGGAATATTCTAGTTTTTAAAATATATTAGTTCTTGGACCGAGTATTGAGCATACTAACATTTTAATAATGAACATAATATTTTTTCCACAGTACCCTAGCAGCATTTTTTGAATTTCGCGCCTATATTAAGTTGGCTACGAAGACAATCGAATAGAATACAGGTAGGTTAATTATCATTTTATTGCGAAATTACTAGACAAACCGTGTACCCAAGTAGAAGATTGGTCAAACAATAGACGTAGAAACACTTATACATAAAATTACATTCATATTCACTAATTTTGCAAAATTAAAATTATCAGCGAGTACACCTCTAATGTTATTTTACTGCGTCCAGGGCAAACTTAAACCACTCGCCAAATTCGAAAAATGCTGGTGAGGTAGGTTACCATTTTTTTTTAATTTTAAAGAATAAGAATAATAAAAATATTCGTCCATTTAATCACAAATCTATATTATTAAACTTTAATTATTTTTATTAACATACGATGATTGAAACGGTCTAAGCATTGACATTTAATTGACACTTTTGAAGTAGTAACCGTACGTATTCAGATAGCGCAAGCGCCTCTCACATATCTTAACGACTAATTACATAGACATGAGAGGCGGCTTTACATATCCCCCGAAGCATGGTAGTAGCTCATAAGTGACAGAATTAAATAAACTGCGATTGTCTCTGAATAATCTCCTACTTTTAATGGTAGTAAAGAATTAATTGATGCTGTGTATAATACGCCTATGATAAAATATTATAGGCAACTGATCTTGCATTAAATAACATGTAAAAACATTATCTCTTATGAGGAACAAAGTAGAGCTTATGGTATGTCAATAAGAAATATAAGCGCAATGTTATCGAGGACATTTAAAATTGTTGTATTGGCACATTTAGATACAATTCAATATTTGTAATAACTTTCCGTGTTAAAATTTACTGTTTTCTACCAATTAAAATAATGTAGATTTATGGTTAAATCAACCATCATTTTCATTATTGTTTCAAGTGCAAGTATTCTATCGGTGAAAGCGTCAGATATTTCAATCAACAACGATTTTACATGTACGCAGAGACAGGATATTCTCTAAAAAAAAAACACAGATTGTTAGCAAGCAATTCTAACGAATACATCATATTACAGTATATAACACAATTATGAAAATATTGGAAAAACTTGTGTTAGAACTTTATATGATTAGTTGCAGCTTATTTCTGCATATTATAGTTACTCAATCCAATGTTGTTAATTCATGTGTATGACTGTTGAAATCAATTGTGGTTACTTCAAGCACACATACAATACAATTTTAAAACTTTACCGCCTGGTGATAGCTTTGTTTAAGATCACTATCAATAGAAATTAGCGGAAAATACAGTTAATTTATCATTAAAATAGATGCATTTCATCTACACACAAGGCGTCATACACTGCCCTTTCAATTTTTCTTTTTTTTTAATGAAAACTGAAGACACAGTGGTCCAGACTCGCATGTTTACGGCAAAAATTGTCTACGCACTAAGTCCAATGGATTTCGTAAACGTTATAGACCATCTGTATACAGGTATTCAGCGCCTCTAGTGGTCTAATAGCTTGATATAATTTTGTCAGTATATTAATTAAAACCATAAAACGGACAAAATTATATCAAAAAGCGACAATAATAGCTCAGTAATAGTCACTTTTAAAGTATTAACGTCTTACATGTTTTTGATGTGAAATTTAATAAGAAATTCAAAAATGAACTACTGTATAGGGTGCTCAATTTGAAAAAATTGACTTTTATACAAAAACTAACAAAATTATATCAAAAAACGACAGTAGCTCAGTAATAGTCACTTTTAAAGTATTAACGTCTTACATGTTTTTGATGTGAAATTTAATAAGAAATTCAAAAATGAACTACTATATAGGGTGTTCCATTTGAAAAAATTGACTTGTATACAAAAACTAACAAAATTATATCAAAAAACGACAGTAGCTCAGTAATAGTCACTCTTAAAGTATTAACGTCTTACATGTTTTTGATGTGAAATTTAATAAGAAATTCAAAAATGAACTACTATATAGGGTGTTCCATTTGAAAAAATTGACTTTTATACAAAAACTAACAAAATTATATCAAAAAACGACAGTAGCTCAGTAATAGTCACTTTTAAAGTATTAACGTCTTACATGTTTTTGATGTGAAATTTAATAAGAAATTCAAAAATGAACTACTATATAGGGTGTTCCATTTGAAAAAATTGACTTGTATACAAAAACTAACAAAATTATATCAAAAAACGACAGTAGCTCAGTAATAGTCACTCTTAAAGTATTAACGTCTTACATGTTTTTGATGTGAAATTTAATAAGAAATTCAAAAATGAACTACTATATAGGGTGTTCCATTTGAAAAAATTGACTTATACAAAAACTAACAAAATTATATCAAAAAACGACAGTAGCTCAGTAATAGTCACTTTTAAAGTATTAACGTCTTACATGTTTTTGATGTGAAATTTAATAAGAAATTCAAAAATGAACTACTATATAGGGTGTTCCATTTGAAAAAATTGACTTGTATACAAAAACTAACAAAATTATATCAAAAAACGACAGTAGCTCAGTAATAGTCACTCTTAAAGTATTAACGTCTTACATGTTTTTGATGTGAAATTTAATAAGAAATTCAAAAATGAACTACTATATAGGGTGTTCCATTTGAAAAAATTGACTTTTATACAAAAACTAACAAAATTATATCAAAAAACGACAGTAGCTCAGTAATAGTCACTTTTAAAGTATTAACGTCTTACATGTTTTTGATGTGAAATTTAATAAGAAATTCAAAAATGAACTACTATATAGGGTGTTCCATTTGAAAAAATTGACTTGTATACAAAAACTAACAAAATTATATCAAAAAACGACAGTAGCTCAGTAATAGTCACTTTTAAAGTATTAACGTCTTACATGTTTTTGATGTGAAATTTAATAAGAAATTCAAAAATGAACTACTATATAGGGTGTTCCATTTGAAAAAATTGACTTGTATACAAAAACTAACAAAATTATATCAAAAAACGACAGTAGCTCAGTAATAGTCACTCTTAAAGTATTAACGTCTTACATGTTTTTGATGTGAAATTTAATAAGAAATTCAAAAATGAACTACTATATAGGGTGTTCCATTTGAAAAAATTGACTTATACAAAAACTAACAAAATTATATCAAAAAACGACAGTAGCTCAGTAATAGTCACTTTTAAAGTATTAACGTCTTACATGTTTTTGATGTGAAATTTAATAAGAAATTCAAAAATGAACTACTATATAGGGTGTTCCATTTGAAAAAATTGACTTGTATACAAAAACTAACAAAATTATATCAAAAAACGACAGTAGCTCAGTAATAGTCACTCTTAAAGTATTAACGTCTTACATGTTTTTGATGTGAAATTTAATAAGAAATTCAAAAATGAACTCCATTTGAAAAAATTGACTTTTATACAAAAACTAACAAAATTATATCAAAAAACGACAGTAGCTCAGTAATAGTCACTTTTAAAGTATTAACGTCTTACATGTTTTTGATGTGAAATTTAATAAGAAATTCAAAAATGAACTACTATATAGGGTGTTCCATTTGAAAAAATTGACTTTTATACAAAAACTAACAAAATTATATCAAAAAAGCGACAGTAGCTCAGTAATAGTCACTCTTAAAGTATTAACGTCTTACATGTTTTTGATGTGAAATTTAATAAGAAATTCAAAAATGAACTGATCTATTTTAAAAAAAATACTTTTATACAAAAACGTGTCATGTAATTTTAATCCAGTTTTCTGCACATGCAGTTTGTTACTGTAAAAAAATAAAACGTGCTTTTATTAGGATCTCTTATTGTAAACAATACTGCAAAAAATTGTGTCCATCTTATACGTCGTTTTCGAGAAATATAATTTTATACAAAAATTGAATTTTTCGGAGAAATGAGAATAAGTCAAAAACTATAGATTTTAGGCCTATACTATCTCATTACTTTTTGATTAAAAATTATACGGGGAATACAAAAATGCAATAATATATAGGGTGTTCCATTTAAAGAACTATAACTATGGTTAGCCACTAAGGTATGGAACACTCTGTATAATATAAAATATTTTTAAAATGGGCTCCTAATGAGCATCTATCACAAGAAAAAAAAAACCGCTTCCAAATATCTTTACTCATAAAGGCATAATCGGCCTTACCCGCGGAGATGACTCACCCTGTATACTTGAAATTAACAGTGTTTTTTTATTATCTTATAGGGCCCTAATTTATAGTCAATACGGCCCATAGATTCATACGTTGCAAATAGGTAAACCGAACCCGTTCAATAAGGAGACCAGGTATAATATAATTATCGTCACAGAAGATGTTGCAATAAAAGCATTAGAGCCGTTCAAAGTTATATTCTTATTTCGCCAATAAATCATGGAACTGAACAAGGAACATTATCGAGCGGTGATTTTTAGCAATTTCAAGCGTGGCTTAAGTCGTAAAGAATGTTTTGAGGAAATCAATCGAGCGTTTGGTGACAAGTCGTGTTGCTTCGCTACCGTAAAGCGGGATATACTGCTATGATCCCGAAAAAAAGCAACAATCTATAGTTTAGGTCTTTGAGAATGAGTCTTCTCAAACAAACGTTATTCGTGAAAAAGTCGAAACAAGAAGATGGTCGCCACATTTTTTGAAATTACTGTTTACATGTTTCCACTGTAGCACTGCAGGATAGATGTACTGTTCATACAGAATAGTACACTATAGTTTGTTTGCCTCAGGTTCTCCAAAATGTTCGCGAAAAACGTCCAAGAGGAAGGATCATTTGCATCAAGATAACGCTCGGGCCCACATTGCCGCTCGTACAACTGAGCATTTGAGTGCCCTAAACATAGAAATAATGGGTCATTCACCGTATATTCCAGACCTAGCACCTACCCACCTAGTTTTCCGCGGGTAAAGGTTATATTACGAGGTTTACGTTTTACATCGGCCGAAGAAGCGGTGAATGCCTTTAAAGATTAAATAAACAAACTACGGCCAGAAGATTGGAGATAATGTTTTCAAGATGGTTTTCACGGATACAAAAAGGCATTGATGTGGAGAAAAATACTTGGAAAAATTATAAATAAATGTTTTTTGTAAATAAATTGAATGAAAGATCAGAAATAGGCACGACTTCAAATGAAGTTCAGATGGAACCATACTAATTAATTGTAATTAAAATTCTGTGTTTATTAAAATGTTGAGGTTGAAATAGAATATTGTTAATAAATAATGACCGAGTCTGTTTTGACAGATAAATCGATTGAGTATAGAGTATAGGTACTGTTAAAACAAGTCATTTAATGTGTCCTAAATCAATTAATTTCTTTTCTTTTTTAGCATTTTCTAGTCTACAAAGTAATGTATGGCAGAAATATACTTTTTTTTTACATTTTAGAAAGATATCAATTTACACAATCACTTAACAAATCCTTAAAATAATCGTTTTATACAATAAACAAACAATAAAGTGTTCGAAAGCGTTAATTGAATGTCGAAAGTAACTATTTATTTATTGTGACAATATTGCCGCTAGAGGCGCTGTTTTTCAAAATATGCAATTCCCCTATACACGCATGCGGACGACGTAGATTAAGAACTTCTCTATCTGTAATTTTCGCAGAAAGTAAAATTAGTAATATATATTATAAATTGCGATGTTACATAATAAAATTCACATCTCAAAATCGATTTTTGGCCAGCCCTAAATCACTGTGCTATAGAGAACATACATAAACTTAACAATGATGTACTCTGTTGTATGAGATGTCCGGGCAATAAAAAGACAGAATATCAGAAATCGATAGCCGCAATGCAAAAGAAAATTATTTCCTAAATATAAAGTCTTGGTTCGTACGCATACGGCAGAAAAAAAAATAAAAAATGTAATTGCTCTTATGCCGAGTCTGGACGACCGCGGTATGAATAAATGGATGCTTGCATGTATCATATCTAGGCACACAAGAGAGATAGATATTCATGTTTTCGGCCATGAACGTGCATTCATTTTTAGTTATCGGCATGGCTTTTGCAATGTACGATTTATAGGATATGATGTATCTGTAAGGTGAAACAGGTGAAAACGGAAGAGCAGTTGAATGTTTATACGCGGAACGTCTTTCTGATCACAGACGTCCGTCAGGTGATTATGGATACGGTGTTTAGGTTAGGAGAACGAGGAACACCACATCCAAGTTACGAAGACAGGGGTGGTGAAAGAGAAAGGAGAATGTTACGTGCGGAAGAGTAGCTCTTGGATATGGTGTATGTGAATCCACATATAAGCACGCGAACTGCAGCAACGCGACTTAAGATTTCTTTTTTGGGGTTAAATGAAAACACTGGTGTATGATGAGGATGAAATTGTGACAGAAGAAGATCTTCGTCAAGGTATTTTTACAGTGACAAGGCGCATACGTGGAAGGAAATAGTAGTAATCCACCTGTTTCACATTTCGGTCATTTTCAGGAATAGTTACTAAAATATTTACACTTTCAATAGCTAAATAAAAATTACAGACGATTTTCCGTATCAGCTGTTGACCCATTTAATAACCCCTAGAGTTTTTCTTTTTTACAAAAAACACGTAAATGTGCTATTGTTATGCGCTCGGTACAATAGTCAATAGTAATTACAATAAACACAGTAAGACTAGTCTAGTCTGACTGAACGTTCTTTGTATTTTTATGTGTTTATTTATGAACATACGAATATGTATGTGCCAGGACCGTAATGGAAATTTCTTGTCCAAAAATTTCACCAAAAAATTAAACTTTCATTTCTTCGTTATTACGATAACATATGTTTGTTTTTGGTAACACTTTACGTTCCTACCAGTCAGCCTTTTTATTGCTCGCACACCCTACCCTGTATATGAAAATAACGTCCTCTACCATATCATCCACATGAATTAATTTTGAGTTGAGTAACTTTATATACATTACCAGCAGTTGAAGTAATGAAAATTATAATAAACACTTAAAAATAGTAGCTAGAATATATTACATAATCAAATTCTTAGGCAATTGTAAATGCCTGCATTATCACCATTTAAAAAATTATAAATATAAATATATATTATTTTCTTTTTTCTATATTTCTGTATAAATGAGACAATAGTGTACAGATGTGTTTACATAAAAAAGTGTCTAGATTATTCTACTTGTCATAATCAAATTGACTTGGGCATATGGATCAATAGACATATTTAATTCTTACGTAGGAGATGTCAAGCAATACACTGCTTATTAAAACAAGAAAGAATCGCTATTATTCTGTGTTTGAAAGTGATTGTACGTAACGCCATGTTATTTGTAGATATTATTAGATTTACCAGCAAAGATTAATTCATAATGTCATTATAAAAATATTTTGCGTTATCATAATATGATAACATTACATATATACCATAAATATCATGCTAGAATTTGGAATGATTTATGTAATTTTCTGCTTCGACAAACAGTGTATGCATAGCACAACATTCTAAACCCTCAGATTTTTTTCATAACATTTCTTAATAATTATTAGGCCTGCTGACATACATAAATATTTGTGCAACTTAATTATATATAATGAGGAAGAACTAGATGTATTCGTTTCACTTTTCATTCTTGGCTTTCTGGTATGAAAAAAATTGTTGTAATTTTCGTTTGTGACAATAATTTAAAATAGTATTAAATTCATTTTGGCCTCGATTAAATATTATTATTGCTTATGAATGGTTATCAAATTATTAGAGAACGACCATTCCATCCTTGGCGGTCAAATGTGATACAATAGTGCCTCTGTGGCTGCAAACACCAGTACGCAATTGTGATTGTGTTAAAACATAGGCAAGAGAAAAACATAATGTATAGGGTAGTTATGGAACAGTACTATTCAAATTCCACCTTAATTAAAACGTCAAACATACTTTATTGAAGATGATTGCACTTGAATATAAATTAGCCTCAGTATCCAAAAAATTTCTTAAACGAATGAATAACTTGCAAACAAATCAAAAAATAAATTTGAAAGTATTTAAACAAATAATTTATTCATTAACTTATTGAAATAAAACACACTTTCAAAATTCAATAAATAAATAAAATCTTTTTGGAAAGAGATAAAATATACAAATTAAGATAGTGGTAGTTTCTAAGGAGGAAGAAGTATTCCAAGTCACCATACCGCGACTGTTCCAAGTTGTCAACATTAAACACAACAGTTACGGTTTCTATTTAATTTATGGAAGTGAACCTTGGATTTCAGCAAAGATTAAAATTAAAGTTAACAGTGGCAGACATGAGAATTATGAGGTGTAGAGGTAGGGTTACCAGCACGGGAACTATGTAACTTGATAGAAATAGAGATAGAAAAGAGATAAGGAAGAAAGAAAAAGTTCTTGTCGTACTACGTAGCGGTCGTTCTACGAGAGTCGGAATCATTCGGGTCTAGAAACTACTGTGTACTATTATAAAAATGTAGGCGTTTTAGTGTAGTTTTCAGTAAGTTTCATTTGGTTAGATTGGTACATCACATTATTTCATTATAATATTCGATTATATTTTGTTCGCGTCTTTGCTCATTGCTTTCTACGTGCATGCCTATGTTTACAGTCACATTTCCGACATCGGAAAAATCACAACTGCATGTAGACACAGTAAAAGCAATGATAATAATGAAATGTAATACTTCTGAAGATTTTCTAAAACAAATGCTGTGTGTGAGTAAATATCAGTTTTGTTTTCATCTTTCCTATAGCTTCTCTTACACTTTGTATGTATATTTATTTTCTTGTATTTCTATTTATCAATGTTTACTATCTATATAAATATTATATAAAATGAATATTTGTTTGATAAATTTGAGTTACTTAAAGGATTTTTTCCAAACAAATTTACGTGTGCTTCGTACGCAATGAACGCAGTTTGTCCCGCATAATGTTACGATAAAAATGGTCATATATTTACATAACATTTTCACTCATCCATTTCTATTTTGAAATAACAACCCACTGGCTCCATTAATTCGCAGACAATACACAGCTTGCCTTGGCGCCAAGATCTTGGCGGTAAAAGCAAATGCACACATAACCTAAATTTGTGAAAATATCAATCGTTTTGAACACGAGTGCCTTGTACCCTTCGAAATTCAAAACGAACATGAAAATAGCCCACACATAACTTACGAAACCTATTTTATTAACATAACTGTGTGTTTCACCTTACATTGTACACGATGGCATTTTTATACAAAATATGGATGAATTATTGTTTCTCCATTTATTAATGATATGGAAGAAGCTGAAATAGGGTAAATTGATCGCAAATATGTTCATTCGAGTGGCAAATCCATTTATTTAGTTAAATGGTCGAAGTTTTAAAAAAATTTTTTGATGGAAATAATGCGGCCTTTAATACGACCCAAGATAAAGGCATGGTACATATATATAAGGTACGCTCAGAGAAATAGAGTAGGGAGAACGCGTTTCAAGTATGCGCGTTGCTGGTAGAATTGAAAGCCGCCATTTTGATGGTTGGAAATTGCGGGAATTTGATCTAACAAATTTGTTCATATCGTGCAATTCATACTAGGCTAAAATAGTGGAACAAGTTACTATTGTAGTATTTTATTTACACTGAAATACATAACTGGTGGAATTCTAAGTAGAAATTTGGAGCAATTTGCTACTGGTGATTAAATAGAACCAATTTCGTTAATTCATGGCGAATTTTCGTTCCTTGGATTGAAGTGGTACATTTTTTCGCCAAATTGAAAAAGCAAATTTTTGTTTAGGCTCTAACAATTGCTTGTATTAGAGTCCATGATGTTCCTCACGAATAGGAATCTCTCTAAAATGTTCTTACAGTTCAGTGAACATTATACAGCACGTGTCAATTTTCATTAGCCATAGGCGATTAATCCATACAGTACGTGGCAACATAGTACAGTACCCCTTCCTTCCTTTCCAAGGCCAGCACGACCGATGCATGCACGTAAATAGAAGTTAGCGTGGTTAGCGGCAGTACCTATTCGACCACCGGCTTGGGTGTTTGTAATGCGTTCAGAAATAATATTTACGAGTTGCAAGGATTTGTTTTTCTTTCTCTTTTCAGTAAATGAAGAGAATTATTAAGCTGCGTTCACGCTGCATGACACAAACAAAAGCGTAATTCTAATAAAATTAAAAATAAGGTAAATAAAAAAGGATTCTGAAAATAATAATAAACTAATAGATCGCGGCGGCCATTTGATGTTTCCCGTTCCAGTAATAATACGGCTTTTATTGCAGACTAGATCGCAACGTGAAAATTTAATGTAGATGTGGGAAGATCGGAGAAAGTCGTTGTGATGTCGATTGTTGTCGGGATTGGTGACGGATAGTAGGGGTGACACACGTTGCAACGTATTATTTGCCTATAAATCGCATGTAAACATTGAATCCCTATACCTAATGAAAATTGACACATACGGTATATATTTTCCATAATATTTTTGTGCTACAGCTATTGTAAATACAGTTATGAATCCTGTGTCTTCCGGTAGGTTGTTATTATTCAAGACGACCATTTCTCTAATTTCAAGTGGTTGTCCAATGAAAGGGACTGCATTTATTTTTAATGCTCTTTTGACACCTCTAACAATAAAATCCTCTTCCTTGAAATGTTTAGAACAAACCACCTTGCTCTTCGATCAAGTAAAATCACTGGAAGGTTTACCCAATGTATTTAACCATTTTTGCAGTAGTTGACTCCGGGGAAAACTACAAGCGTATTTTCGTTAAATAATATTGTAAACTTGCTAAAACGAATAATGCATTGTTTTATCATGTTATTTAAGTATGAAATGAACACCTTCAGGTTTAAACCTTCAGGCATTAGAGCAGCCTGGGACCGAACAAGACATGCTTTAAAGTC
The DNA here is from genome assembly GCA_963170755.1 of Amphimallon solstitiale. NCBI lineage: Eukaryota > Metazoa > Arthropoda > Insecta > Coleoptera > Scarabaeidae > Amphimallon > Amphimallon solstitiale. Next base: position 93,355,416 of record OY720683.1, on the reverse strand, counting down.
TTTAAAAACAACACAAATCGATAACAAAACACGAAACACTCGTCGAAATAAAATTACACTTTCACCAGGTTGCCGCGTTTGACAATACAACCATAAAAAATGGCTACCACTACTGAGCCCCGCTAAAAGAGGATGCGTAGTCGTCGAAGCGCATTCTCCCCACTCTATTTCTATGGATACGCTATTACTTTGGTCGCATTCAGCAGACACAACAGTTGCGCAACTGTTCAGTGATCGGATTCAGATGATGTACGCTCACTCTAAACATGCTGTCGAGCGGTCGCCATATTTGCGAGCGGAAAAATTCTACGCTCACTCAGCGTGCGTATTCTGTCCGCATGCGCCATTAACGCATTCCAACACCAACGTAACACACAATCTTGAAGAAAGTACTAGACAAGTAAGATAAGCAAATTAAAGATCTTGTGCAGGAAGAAATGTATTATAATGGTATATTAACCAAGTATTTTAATCGCCTAAACCTAATGCAGAAAAACAATTTATTCCAACATGTGGCACCAGTAAAAAGTATCAAATGGAAGGTGATCACATAAAGGTGAACGGTCCTGAAGAGGAAACACTCAACTGTTGTCAAGTGAACAGTTGGAGCGGGGACGGTTCCGGATCCGTCTGCTGAATGCGACCTTTGACTCAATTTCGTATATTTCGCGCTGCATACACTTACGTCATAAAACACAGCGGTTCTTCTGTGCCATAAATCGTATGAGTGTGCGATTACGTCATAAACAAGCTGCGCCAGAACATACCTTATATACCAAGGATAAAGCCGTAAAGGTAAGAAAGCTATTGTAAGGTAGGTACCATAGTAAAACACTAATTTTTATATGTCCAATACTGATAGCAGTGCGTTATCAAGATACGTACATATAAAATATTAATTCTGCATTTCACTTCCATTTTAAAATAACTTAGCAAGTAAAAATAGAAGAATAGTATTATAATCCACAAAACAAACTTATAGGTATGAAATACAAAATAATTTTTAAATTTTGGAAGTTAATGTACACAACTGACTGTTTCCAACCAGATATGTCTGTTTCGTTTATTTCTTCTTCTCATAATTACCATTTTATTGCTAAATAATAAAATATATGCAGCACAAATCTGAAATAAGTATTATTTGTACCACACTTGTTTATTAATACTATAGTTATACAATATACAGAAAACTGTAAACAGGAGGGCGAAGGGATGTGGTCATACAATGGTGTACTCTGTACTCTGATGAAAGCCGACTTGTATCTTCGTAATAACTTTAACTACAATGGTTTAGCGGGAAAAATTAATGAATGGGCACATCCTACTGCCGAACCCCTCTGGTGGCTACTGTCCCTAACTAACCTACAGTTGTATATCTATAGTATACATAATCAAAGGTACCACCATTCTATTTGCATCCCGCGTTATTGCTGTTGATTTTGCCTACACAACGATTCGTTGATTCTGAAATAATATTTACGAAGTGACAAAATTAGAAAAGATGTAATTGCAAAATTACAGTAACAGATTGGAGGCATGCCAAAAGAAAGTGGAATCAGCAAAAAAATTCACATACTTGATGAAAAAGGCGAGTCATAGTCCACTCCACGTAAACTGGCAAAACAAAGCAAGGAATCATCTAACGGTAATACAGGATAAGCTAATGATTAATTATTTATAAGTAATTAATTTAGTAAGAATTAGAAATAAATAATTTTAATTCATTCTCTTTATAGTTCATACTTATGCATGTCATCAAGTTTCTTTTCACAGAATTGTCTGTCTTCAATTTGCTTACATATGCATTAAGACATTTTGGAAACAGAACTCTTAAATCTAAAACTAAGACATATATTTGCACAACAGATAGTTCCTGTAGTCAGCTCTTATCATAAAAGAAATCCTTTTATAGTTGTTTACATAGGCTAAAGTTTGTTTGTTGTTAGCACCAGGTTTTCAATGTATTTTGTATATAGCGAACTTGTATATAGTAACTTAAAAATTGCGGTATTTGACACTACTATACCTTGTCTCAGAATAAGAAGGAGTGATTCAAATATCGCGCCAAAATGATGTATATTATATTTAAGGTTTCTCAATGGTTCTTGCGTAGGCAAGTTTAACATGGGAAAATAAGTTCGCCAAAACGTCATTTTATGTTTATAACCAAGCCATAACCTAGTTTCTTACATTTTGACTTTGGTTTATTATATTTTATTGTTATTAAATAAAATCCGTACGTTTATGTACAACTTGAACATGAGTGATCAGACGGCTAAAGATCTAAGGAACAAGTGATCAGGCATTTGAAACTTTGAATTTTATGAATCTGTCAAAAACACAGTACGGCAGCGCAGTTTTTTTTTTAAAATCGAACGACCTACACTTAATATCATTGCAAAAATGAACTAAGCAGTTCTACTCCGACTCATGAAACTCATTAATTTCCAGTAAGTGTTAATTAAATACTAATTATATTACCACATGTTCATATACATGTTATGTTTCGGATATGTCAAACGTAATAAGAAACCTGTACTAACAGAGAAAGGTGAAAATATCTGGTGAAGAATATCTAAAAATAATAAAACAGTACGGATTATGATGGTAGTCCAATATTTAATTAGATGAAATATGCTTGAATGAAGGACACCCAAAGAAAAAAGTACGAGTGCACGACAAGCTTTTGTTGAGAGCCTATCGACAGGATTAAAAAGTTCTACTGGTAAAGATACGTGAGGATCTGATTTGATATATGTGTGGGAAGGACTATTGTATATTGATTCATGAAATGAACGGCAACATTTTTGAAGGATGTTTCGACTAATATTATCCAAGTTGGAAAGGGCAGCTGCACAGGTTACCTCCATATCATTGCGAGCGTAATCCGACTGAAATGATTTGGGCCCAACTAGAAGAAGGTGAAGTTGCTTCAAAAAAATCCCCTTTCAAAATATCACTTGTACGAAAACTTTTTAACAGAAGCAATTAGAAATGTTATCATAAATAATTGGAAAAAATGTGCGGACCATGTAATTAAAGTAGCAAAGAGAATGTGAGACATAGATGGATTAATGATTAACATGATGTGTATACGCTAAATTACTGTTAATTTCTAATATATAATAGAAATAATTTTTTTTTATACATTACAAGAGTATAAGTGTACATTATTCAACTAAAATTGCTCTCCATATTTTCAAAATACATAAATAGCAAATAATAATTAATGTTGTGTATACGTAATTATCTTTGCAGGTTGTGTAAGCAACTTCAGCCCATGTACATTTTTATATTTATTACTGTTGTATGCAAGATTCACATTTCCAAGAGTGGTTGCTTGAATTTACCTGCTCAAGGTTTGTAATGGTAATAGGAATGATTTATTTGTATAAGTCCTTTACTGATATTTAAAATAGAAACTAATAAGCAAAACGTGTTCTGCTAGTTCTTAAGGACATCTTGATAAAAGATAAAAGGTTTGATTAATTCTTGCTCTCTGGTACAAATATTTAATAATAAATAGACTTGATTCACAATTTCATGTTGGTATAATAAATTCACTATACTTCCTGTTTCCAATTGTCTTGCACTCTTATTACCGCTTCGATTAGTAGAATGAAAAGCGATACATCCATCCATTTCAATCAAAGTATTAAATGAAACACAAAACAGCAAAATCCTTACTTAAAAATAATACAGTTCTTCTAACCTCAATTGTCATGATGTCATATCAAATTGTCTACTACATTTTAAGCTGTGTGTTCCATGTTTTGGCGGGATATTTGAATCACTCCTTCTTATTCTGAGACAGGGTATAGTAACTGAACTAGCACTTCGCACCGATTCCCACAGTTTTACGTCCAAACACTCATTATGAATCATCTGAGTCATGCTGAGGTCGAAAAACATCACTATCGAGACGAAAATAGTTTCTGTTTGATTAATACTTCCCAATTTACTCTTTAGGTCAATACGATTATCTACTTCCACATAAATATATCTGTTCAATTTGTAATATTAGTCTTTAATCACGGAATCGGTCCTTTAAATTCAACTATTCATATTTCATATGAAAATCTTTTCAAAGAAGTATTAAATAAATGTAATAGCTTATAAAGCAAAAAAATGTTTCATTCACATAGATTCATGACACCAACAGAGGTAATATATTTAATAAAAACATTTTTTTAATCTTCTTTTTTATGTAACACATCTGTAAATAACTTAAAACACTATGTACATTACAAAAACAAATGATCACGTACTTTGTATGGCAAACTTCATAAAGGGAAGAATTAGTTTCATGAAATAACAAATTTGTGCTTTGTTTTTGATACGAAGATATTTACCACACATCAATCAATTATACATTTATGCGTTCAAATAAATTTACTGTTAACGTTTGTTTTCTTTAATTATTTAGAAATATGAAATTGATATAACTTAATGGGAAGAGTTGTGTAAGTTATGTTTCACTTAAACTTCAATTGACTCTATAAGTGATGTCCTATAAAATGGTAAAAGGAAAAATTTTACAAATAAAACATGAGACCATAACCACACATTGAACTTTGAAGACACTTTTCTGTAAAAAAAAAAAAAGCGGTGAATTTATAACTGAAATTTGTATCCAGAATATTTTAGAGATTAGTAAAACTTAACCATGTTGCCAAATGTTTTATTTCTCGTTATATACCACTAATCGAGTCAATTAAGCACTTACGCATTTAACATTTTTTTAACTGGCTTTGGCAGTTTGACACTAAATATAAAATCTGATCGCAAAATATATAATTGTTGGTAATATAAATATAACACACGTGATGTAATAGAAACCGAGACATTTCCAAAACAAAAAGCAATTTCACGACGAAAATGGAAAACAAAATAAGACAACTATTATAAGGAAGGAAACCTTTTTTTTTAACGTAAGTATGTATGTATTAAGTTAAATGTAGGCTGGGTGCACACTATTCATACATAATGTTTGACAAATAATTTGTTTGAAGACATAATACACACAAATTCGTAGGTTGCTGTATACATATTAAACAAAACATCTGTAAAACTATATTATTCATTAATCTGGCATTTATAATTAATAACAAATAAATTATTATTATATATTGAACAGATTATTCATCAAAAACTTGCCAGTTCTAAAATATTTGTCAAATATTTATTTCGACTGGTGTGCATCCAGCCCTAAGGAGAGCAATTAATTACCTCTTTAAGTCTGACGGATTTTTTCTTTTGTCTTATTATTCTTTTGTGGGTGGGAATTAGATAGCAGACTATGATTAATATTATGTATGTATGGACTTCTCGTTTTTTTTTATCAAAGTAGCTGAATATAAAATATTTATATTTTAATAGTAAAATTCTTATATATAAACATCTACGATATCACGATTTTTTCTTTTCTCTTTCTCCTTTTGCTTTTATTTGTTTAATATTTAAGCTTACAAAAGCAAAACATGACCAAGAAAAATCAACTTTTTTGTTGAGGACACAAACGAATAATTTTAATAACGCTTTAAGCAAAAATAAATTCTTATCGTTTACTTTTAGTGACCTTGTATATTAGTATAACTGATATTTTTCACCTCAAAATTAATTAACATAACTCATTCACTGTCATACAATAATTTGATTTGAACTGCTTAATACTTTAATATTAAAAACCGTAATTCCTCTATGTTCTCATTTAGGAAGCAAAACTTAATGTTGCAAAACTGAGGTGAAGAAATGATATCAATGTGTAGCATCTTAACTAACCAGATTAAAATACGAGGGTGGGTCAAGAAGCACCTGAAAATCAGCACAAATGGCGTTGCCACTTCAAATTCAACATTGTGCTTGTCAAGAAGTATCTTTCTAAAAAAACGCACCCTAATTTTCAGACTGATCTGTCAAATAGTTTTGCTGTTACAGCCATTTGAAAGAGACAGTTTTTTGGGATGCGAGCGGTGTCATTTACATCGATTACCTTGGAAAGGGTAAAACGATCACCGGGCGTATATTATGCAAAGCTGTTGGATCGATTCGACGCCGATTTGAAGCAAAAATGACCGCATTTGACGAGGAAAAAAGTTCTCTTCCAGCAAGACAATGCACCGGCTCACAAGTCCGCAGTCGCAATGGCAAAATTGCATGAACTGCTTTCTGAATTGCTCCCTCATCCGGTATATTCTCCAGATTTAGCTTCTTGCGACTATTTCCCTTTTTCAAATATGAATATATGGCTCGGCCGTAAGAGATTTAGGTCGAATGAAGAGGTCATCGATGAAACAAATGCCTATTTCGAGGGCCTCGATAAATCGTATTATTGGGAGGGCATCAAAAAATTGGAGAAATGTTGGATAAAGTGTATCAGCCTGAAAGGAGATTATGTTGAAAAGTAAAACCTCGTTCACATCTACTAACTTAATTTAAACCTTACTTAACGTACCGTAAAATTAACACAAAATTTATGAAGTCGTTCACATTGCCTTAACTTATGTTAAGTGCGCAGGCGTATGAGCAGCTGGAGTGTCAATCAGATAGGTTCTAAAACGGCTTTTTGTCACATAAATAGGGATAGCTATGCACCAGATCAATTAAAACGCCGTCGTTCATGATAATATAAAACAGCAAGATAATACATAACAACAAGAAAATGGGTGTGCTTAAAACCACACAGCAGAAGTGTAAACTTCATCAAGGTGAGGTTAATAATAATAATAATACGAAATACAACTTTTTTTTTTCGTTCTGTATTACTTTTTTATTAAATAATCGTCCGCAAAGTTACCAATTCGCGAACGCAACACAGTTCGCGAAATGCAATTTCGCGGCCGTTGCTATGGCAGCGGCCGTTAAAGTAAATACACATTTTGACACATGTTTAATCACACATTCTACGACTTATTTTGACAACTATCAAGTATTTGTAGTTTATTATATTCGTCTCATTTCCATAGTAACACATGTAAAGCAAGTAAACCACTTTAATTTAGCACCTTTAGAACTAAATTAAATTAAATTGTGTCTCAATTTAAATTAAATCGATTGAAAAATTTAACGGTTGCCCAAAAATTGTTTGTATATCTTGTCCGCGAAAAACTTTAACGTACTCGAGATTGTCTTGCCTCGGCTGCAAGCATTATTAAGGAAATTTTCGGACGCAAGTATATATATATATAAATAGACGATATGAATACTGGCTTTCGACTCCCGCCCTTGGTCTAGTGGTTAAGTACTGGCCTCTCACCCAGGCGGCTCCGGTTCACATCTGCTCTGGGACATGAATTTATTTATTCATTTAAATTTCAATTTAATTCAAATTAAATACCTCTATATGATATATTTATTTATCTTGTTCCCTTAGCCGACTTTACCCGAAGAGCGTTACATATCCGAGCGTTGCAGGTCAGTCTTGTTCACTGCCTACAATCAGTGCAACGCGCCTAAAGAAGTTTACACTTCAATAAAATAACTGTGGCAAATTTAGTTTATGCTAGTTTCAAATGATAGATTAGGAAATTAAAAAGGTACGCATATACAGCTATGCCGTTTCTGGTGGTTGCTAATTGGTGGAATTAATAAACGTAAATTAAGGAGTTCCCTTAAGTTGAAGTTCGGCCGACTTAGTACGGTATGTTAATTTACGTTAAGTGCAATAATGTTCACAGTGACCAGATACATAAGAAGCCATGTATTTTAACTTATGTTAATTTTGCTACTACCTTAATTTATGTTAAGTTAAGTGGATGTGAACAACACTTAAAACGTTTTTTTGCCGAATAGTGTTCCTTATCTCAATTTTCAGGAACTTCTTGACCGACGCTCGTAGATATACTTTTACCTTATCACAAATTTAGCGGTTTAAAAGAAAGCCCAATTTAGTGCTTTGAAATGACTGATGAGCATTGATCCAAAACAAAAGTAGATTGCTGCATAAGATAATTTGTATACAAATGGCCTTATATCCATATCAATAAACACAGAGAATGAAACAAAGCAATGATGTAATATTTAATTAATCTATACACTTTTTGTTTCAGTAAACTTGTAGTGGCATGAATTTCGTATAAACCTAACCAGATGTCATTTAATTATTTCATGTCAAGCAGTATTTGCATTTAAATAAGAAAGCATCCAGAGGATGAGTAAAGTTAAAAGTTGACAAGTTCTTTGAAAGCCAAGGTTACCTTTGGATATCACAGTAAACTCTAACGTTAACATCGCTGCTATGGGTAGTATAAAATAAAAATAGTTCAGTAGATTTTTGAAGGGAAATGAAGAAAGTTTGGCGTCAATTTTATAAGAATGTTGAAGCAAAACAATTTTGCTGAAAGTAAAGCTGCTTCATAGTTAGTAACGTTTGCTAATTGTAGTTGAAATTCAGCAGTGGGATGACGAACAGTCGACACGATGGTCGGTACATCAAATCTAGACCCTTTTGCAATGTTAAAAACATACTACTCACATTCGAACTAATTCCTGGAGAATGATGACATGTACCAACTTTTTATTTGAGATTACAGACTCTTGAAAATAATATTCAATAAATACCGGGTGGCCAACTAAGAATGGCTGCCGGCCATATCTCACAAACCAGTAGTCATATTGCTTCCGGGTAAAAAAATTTCAAGTAAAAGTGCCCAAGAGAAAATGCTGGAAATTATTTTGGAGTTTGTAAAATGTCCGCAAGGGGGCGTGACAGTCAGGATCAATGTTAAAATTTAGAATTTCTTCATATTTTTACTAATTAAGGGGTACTGAAAATTTTTAAATTTTATTCCTTACACATTCTTCAATACTTTTAGTCTTGCACATTTTTTACTATCTAGTGAAATAAAGTGGTGGGGGCAGTTCAAATGTTTTTTTAAATAAACTAGGATTACTCCCGTTTGGCCTAACCGATTTGAATAAGTTTGGTCTCATTTAAAAGAGCCTTATTTGCTCTACAAACTGAACTTGTGTTTTTGTATCTCGGACTTTTGCCGTCACCGGTAGATGGCGTTAACTGAAATGTAAGCAAATATTCGGCATTTTTTCAAAAAAGTTAAATACAATGATATGTTTCTTTTTACATAAGCTAATAAAGAATTGAAACCTCTACATTTCGGTAAAAAAACCAAATTTGTATGTTTTTTAGAACAGGAGATATTGACAAAAATAGATGAAAATTCATTCTCCTGTTTTACTGACCCTTTTTTTATAAAGCTAACAATTTTGAGCTACATATATTATTATTATCAAGAAAAATGTTATACCAATTTTAAAGATCCTGTTCAATAAAGCAAGATTATTTTTAATACTTATTTTAATCCAAAAATATACCATTAAAAATAAAAAAGTAAGCTATGAAAAACTAAAACAATAACTCTCATTGTGTTAAAACGAGGAGTTGTGAAAATAATAAATATTATTGTGGGTTTTTGATTGACTTCGTTTACTTTTTTGTGTTTGGGGAAACTTCTTTTTACTGAGATCCGGTTAGCGAATGGAGAGGCATTCGATATGATTGGTGTCTATTTCGAATGCATGCGAAATACAACAGTTGCTTCCAGAGTGTATGCTATGCAGTTCCCTGGATGACGACATTATGCGAGCAGTGTTTTTCGTAGGTTAGCCGAAAGGCTTAGGACCACCGGAAGTATTAATTTTCCGGTGTATAGAAGGCAACCTACTGGCCGAACCGAAGAAAATGCTATAAAAGTATTATACATATATACATATATTGAATTTAATCCACATGTAGGGACCAGAACCATAAGTAAAGAGTTGGGCATTTGTATAACTACGGTCTAAAATATATTGAAAGATCACAGCATCATCTCACTGGAGAGATTTATTTAATTTTTTTACTGAATGAGCTGCCCTTCTATTAGAAGATGTCCCTCTGGACGTTCGTCGTTATATGTTTTTTCAGCACGATGGGTGCCCGGCACATTTTGCGGCAAACGTCCAGAATTTCTTAGATCAGACATATCCTGGCAGGTGGATTGGACGGGGTAGTATATTTCCTTGGCCCGCCAGGTCACCAGACCTCAACGTTCTAGATTTTTATTTATGGGAGAGAGTTAAGGACATTGTTTTTGAAACATATCGGAGGCGGAAATTGAAATTTCTGTTTTATCCACGCGGCAAAGGTTGCAGGCTTGCATTAACAATGATGGGCATTTTGAATAATTACGCCGTCATTAAAAATTTTACAAATCTGTCTTTACAGTTATGTAATTGTAGGTATTTTAGTGTTTAATATTAGTTTTATTCAGATAGTGTTAGTATTAATTGTTAGTATAGTAAATCATAGTATATGAAAATTTTAAATACATGTTTTTCGAACGTTTGTATAAAATTACATTAATGTAATTTTGGTTTCTTAAACAGGAACTAACTATATGTTATAATTTTTTTTTATTTAATTTATTTGTATATATTTTGCATCGGTATTACAGGAATGCCTTTCAAATTTCTTCCGCTTTTGTGAAATTTTATTATTTGGTCTGCGTGTTAGAATTTTACTGAAGAAGACAAAAAAAAGTAGACTATATTATATAAATATATATATCTAATAAAAAAGACAATTAAAACAAGAGAATTCATGCATTTTCATCTATTTTTGCCAATATCTCCTGTTCTAAAAAACATACAAATTTGGGTTTTTTACCGAAATGTAGAGCTTTTAATTCTTTATTAGCTTATGTAAAAAGAAACATATAATTGTATTTAACTTTTTTGAAAAAAAGCCTAATATTTGCTTACATTTCAGTTAACGCCATCTACCGGTGACGGCAAAATTCCGAGATACAAAAACACAAGTTCAGTTTGTAGAGCAAATAAGGCTCTTTTAAATGAGACCAAACTTATTCAAATCGGTTAGGCCAAACGGGAGTAATCCTAGTTTATTTAAAAAAACATTTAAACTGCCCCCACCACTTTATTTCACTAGATAGTAAAAAATGTGCAAGACTAAAAGTATTAAAGAATGTGTAAGGAATAAAATTCAAAAATTTTCAGTACCCCTTAATTAGTAAAAATATGAAGAAATTCTAAATTTTAACATTGATCCTGACTGTCACGCCCCCTTGCGGACATTTTACAAACTCCAAAATAATTTCCAGCAGTTTCTCTTGGGCACTTTAACTTGAAATATTTTTACCCGAAAACAATATGACTACTGGTTTCTGAGATATAGCCGGCGGCCATTCTTAGTTGGCCACCCGGTACATACTTTCTCATTTAATATAAATTTAAAAAGTTGGCACCTAACATCATTTTCCAGGAATTAGGCCGAATGTCAATAGTTAGGAGTAATTTGATTGGTTGAGAGAAATCACAAACTTGTTTCTGATTGATTTTACAATATTTGATTGGTTCTGACTTGCATGTGTGTTGAGTGTTCGGAACTCCACTGCTAATAATTTGTCAGTGATATTATGAGAGCAACACAACCAAAATTCTTGTCTCTATAATTCGTCTGCTGATTTTAAAAGCCATCTTAAGGAATCTAATGTAGAGAAATATTTTCATATATGATGTCTATTTGTTTTTAAATATAACTTCAGTTCATTCTTAGGACGTTGTTAAATGTTTTTACATGATCGATATCCAATTTATATGTCTGTATTTCTGGTAATAATGCAGGTCAACCAATGATAAATCTAAATCGAGCAGCTTTCGTTTCGAATTGTTTTTATCTTTGACTGTTATTGTATTTAGATGATATGTCTGCATAATGTGTATCTAGAATGTGACAAATTATTTGTTAGTTAAGTTGTTAGTATTCATTTATTTGTGATAGATGGCCAATTTGTTTTCAAACAAAATTACTAACTATGAAGTCATATAAAATCATGCATGGAAAATGGTTAATTGTACATTGACGATAGATACTGTACATCATTTGTAAAGTATTTCATCACTGTATTCACTAAGTTTTTAATAGTTTAATTTATTTTAAGTGCTTTTATTAAAACTTGCTCTTATAATTCGAACACATCATGCATTTTTTAGCAATGTTAGTTATAAATATGTCCCTTTAAGGGTCCTATATAGTGGATCTGTCAACAATGGAAAAATAGCAGATTTTAGATGCAAGATATTTTTGTTGATTTTAAATTTGGAGAAAACCTTTCAACGTCAACTTATGAAGAATTTAGTAATCTACCCCGCTCAAGAATCAAATTTAGAAAAAAATTATCGGATTAAAGACAATTAATTAATATGTCAAAATATTAAAAACAAGTTTTCTCAAAAATCCTTCGGAGGAGATTTGTTTGCTTGAGTTAACGTTATAAATTGAATAAAAAGCTACCCCGCTCTGCACTTATTTTTCGTTCAGCTATTCTTTACTTTGTTTTAAATGAATAGAAAATAAATTAAAACTAGGCAATGAATTGTTATTCTAGTAAAAATCTTTCCCGCTGTTACAAATGTGTAAATATTTGGTCATACAGGAATTTTTATTCGCTTAGATATCGAGTTATTACATTTCCTATCCACTATATAGGACCCTTAAGTTAGGATTTATCCAATAAAGCGGATCTAGAAGGTGGGTAATGTTGGATTCATGATCTGAATACTAAATCTATGTATTACCAAAATATATTTAAAAAATTATATCTTTGGAAATGAAGAGAATATATTTAGTTTTACATAATCTTCCAATGATACTTCAAATTTGTATTTGTTACTATTCTCACGAAATTAAATAAATATTTAATTAACATTAAGTAATTTAAAATTATAATTAAAGTAAATGTTATTATTCATTTAACGTCAATGAAAATAAAATCATATAATACTGGAGAAACCTATCAATTTTGAAAACAAAACATATTCATCAATAAATGAGCAAAATATGTCACCAAATCTCCACAATCAAAAGTCAAGTTGAACTTAAAACTGACGATCACCAAGACCTTGATCTACTTGCAGTAAAAGTAAAACCTTTTACATTTGTCAATGCGGGTATTTTCTGTCGACGTCACTATTATGCTAGGTCAAGGTTCACAATCCAAACAAACCGGATACTTCTTTTTATCGCGCGTAAAGTATATGGAGTTAAAGAGGAGACTATTTCAAAGTATTTTTTATAAAAGTTGTGTACATAGACTGACCTTGTTTCGTGTTAGGTATGATATTTGAAATATATTCTAACAATACATTATAGTTTAACAAATAAAATACTTGTATTTTTAGATTTATAGAGAATATATCTTTGTGTTTACGACAAACAGTACCTCTTTTTCTTCATTATTCTATTGAAAATCTCTATGAACTTGTAGGTTTAACTGGTATCTCAATAATACAAAGCAATATACTTCAAGGAAAGAAAAAATATTTAAATTGTATCCAGCATAGAAAGTTATTTTAATAAAGGTTTTGCATATAGAAGTTCAGTAAAATTCTTTGATAATTATAATTTTATGTTATTTTTAAGAATCTAAATGTGAAAAAGATAGGTAGGTATAAATAAAATCTTAGAAAAAACAGCCACAGTTTGTTATAAACACAATGATGTATTGTCTATAAACCTGAAAATACAAGTAATTTCTGTGTTAAACTATAGTAAATCATTAGAACACATTTCACACATCATACCTATCACTAAAAAAAGTCAATTTATGTAGGCACTCTTTATTAAAATACTTAGAAATACACTCTTACTATCACACCATAGAATTTGTTTGGATTATGAACCTTGTCCACTCTCAATAATGGCGTCAGAGAATTGTTGCGCATTATAAAGCTGGCTTTACATCTGTCAATTAATTGAACTTACTTATCCATTTACGCGAGGAATCTATGAGTTAACAGTAGTGAGGCTCGATTATAACTCAATATCGCCAAATAAATTTTTATCATTACTCTCAATGACAAATGACAGAAAATAAATGTTTTTAAAGATTATTCAAGGTAAGGTCACTATAAGCAAACAATGATATTCTAGCAATCATGTAGCTCGTCTAAAAGTTACACTTTATTGATGCAAAATTAAATTCGTTTTTAACGTTCTCTTTCTTTCTCTCTTTCTCTCTCTCTTCTATCTCTTTCTCTCGCTCGTTCGCTCTCCGTTCCTCTTTCGTTTTTAAATATATAATATTTTTAGGTTATCTCTTTTGTTTTGTACCTTGAGTGAAAAAGGTCACACCGCTGCAATCATATTCTCGGTTAAATTCTCAGAATATGCATAATATAATATAAACATCTATATCACGAATAATTTTCTTATATATAATATATTATTATATATATGATTTTTTCATTTTTTCTCGCTTATTGTATCTTATGTGTGTCAGCGTGTACGTATTTAAAATACATATTAGGCAGTTTCGTTTTCAATTAAAAAAAAATCTATTGTAAAAAATAAAAAAGAAGAAGACACACTCAATTTCGTAATAATTGTGAACGAGACGACGTCTGAAATAATACAAAACCACCGGCGACAACCAAGATCAATCGACCTGTTTGATGACGTGTCCGTCGATGTCTTTCTCCTTCGAAATGTTCTGATTCACTTGATCGTTTTCGTACTCGACGAAGTCGTCGAACAAACTCGGCCACGCTTCGTTATCATCGTAAGAACTGAGATCATTGCCGATCGTTTCCGAGAAATTAAGGAACATATTCCACGTGTCGCGGGGGATCCCCCGTATACCGGGATGGCACTCCAAAAACTTCAACCACCTACCTAAAATCGGAGGTTCTTTTATCGTGAACACCAACTTCCACAGTAATATCGCCATGTCGGTTAGGAGGATCCGTTGACCGGACGGCACGTCCAGACCGAACTTGAACGTGAACCGGTAAAGATCTTTGAATAAGTCCGCGTTATTTTCGATTTCACTGACCAACTCGGGTAGTTTCGACTGTATACCTTTGACATTGTCGACGCCCATCGATTTCAGGCCGTTGACGAACTCCGATCGTGTGAACCGACACATCTGTTCGGCGTTCAACTTCCACGCCAGCACCAATACCTTAAATTCGTCCGGAGATAGCTGCAGGTCCTTGCATAACTGTTCGATGCCGTCCTCGCGGATCATGTCTTCGCTGCTCTCCCTGTACACTTCGAAGAGATTGTTCAACTTTGTCTCGGACGGTTTGCTGTCCGTTATGCCCATGGTCTGCGGTATCTTGGCGTGAGACTTCTTTACGTGTATGAACTTACCGCCGGTGTCAATGGAAACAGGCAGGTGATTACCGTTACTCAAGATGGTTGTTTCAATTGGCGATTGAGGTGCTATATGACTCGGTGCCGGATGCAATGGAGCTTCTGGCATTTCTAAATCAAATAAAACATTATTATTATGATATATAATAGTCAATTATACAAAATTCATAAAAGCGTTCTATAATGTTTATAAGAAAATCGCTTCGACAGGTGAATTTTTATTTTTAAAATGCAGTCTTTTGACGAAAAATTTTGTTGAATTACGTCATTAGTTTTTACACAATGACGTCATCATCATTCTTTTTTAAACGACAGTAGATAGGATTCGATTTATTTAAACTTGAATTAAAAGAACAAACAATTTGGTAAACAAAACTGTAGGGAAGATGTTTAAATGTTCTATTTGTATATGAAGAGGATGGATCACCGCTGCATGATTGAATTGGTTGAAGAATACTTTCGAAATCGGCATAAACAACGAACGGAACGGACATTTCTTATGATAAGCATCAAAACGTAAAATATTTTGTGGTAACATATCACCTTTTTTTAGCAGGTCTCATGCGCATGTGTCACATGGAGCTATTCTGTCTTTCAAATTTAAGTAAGTATCCCCGCTACTATAGGCAGTGTATCAATTCCCCTTACCCCACCTGCAGTGGTTGCGACCACTTACCTCGCCAACAAATTGCACTCATGCTTCCTCTATTATAAGCGGTGGCCCATCTATCGGTTGCTTTTTCAACTATCGATTATTTCGGCTTTGACAGCTCGAATGACTTTGCCAATGTGTCAAATATTTAGTAAAAGATTTGCGGTTTACGAAATGGTCAAGTTTACGCTCGAAGAAAATTGAGAAATATTGAAAACTTGCTTCCAAAATGGTGAGTCTTCAACCAAAACTGCAAGAAAAATGCGCACAAAATTCAGGAAAAATAAAGCGCCTTCCAGGCAATTTGTGGATAAATTTGTGAAGCGTGTGCGTGAAAGTGGCTCGTTAATGGGCAAAGCAACGCGTTCCCGTGCTCGTTCAGTGCGCTCAATCGAAAATATTGCTGCTGTTGCCGAAAGTGTCAGTGACAATCCATCAACATCAACTCGACACCATTCGCAGGAATTGAACATTTCTCGCACGTCCCTTCAAAGAATTTTGACGAAAGACATCGGTTTGAAGCCGTACAAAATTCAATTGGTGCAAGAGCTGAAGCCGCACGACCATCCGATGCGATTTCGGTTTGCCCAATGGGCCGAAGAATGCTTAATGGAAGATGAGCATTTTTATCGAAAAATCATCTTTTCAGATGAAGCCCATTTCCACCTCGGTAGTTATGTCAATAAGGAAAACTGCCGCATTTGGGGCTCAGAAAATCCACACGTAATCATGGAAAAGCCAATGCACCCACAACGAGTGACTGTTTGGTGCGGTATGTGGTCCGGCGGCAACATTGGTCTGTTTTTCTTCGAAAACGAAGCAGGAGCCGCCGTAACCGTCAATGGTGAGCGCTGTCGCGGCATGTTGGAAGATTTTTTCTCTCCCCGAATGGAAGAGGAAGACATCGGCGGCATTTGGTTCCAGCAGGACGGCGGCACGTGCCACACAGCCAACGTTACAGTCGAACTTTTGCGCGGTACGTTCGAAAATCGCATAATTAGCCGAAACGGCGATGTCAGCTGGCCGCCTCGCAGCTGCGATTTGACCCCGTTGGACTATTTTTTGTGGGGAGCCGTCAAGGATAAGTGCTACGCCAACCATCCAGAGACGATTGACGACCTAAAGCACGAGATTGAAGACGCCATTGCAGCCATTGAGGGACACACCATCGAAAATGTCATGAAAAATTGGGTCGACAGAATGGGCTACTGCAAAGCCAGCCGGGGCAGCCATATGAATGAAGTGGTGCTCCACTATTAAACCGCAATGTTGGGGCTATTCAACAAAAAAAAAAATAATTGAAAAATATCCACTCGTCTTTTTTTTATAGCAATTTTAAAGTGCAACTCTTTCGTGGGCCACTCTTTATTACAATCTCTTTGGTTACGTTACTATACATTGCCGCAAAGTGCATTCAGAAATGCTTTAAATAACCCGGTAAAATTTGTGAACCTGACCAGGTACTGTCTAACCGGGTCAGTTAAATGCTACACATTTTCCGAAAACGCCTTTTGATATAATACTCTACAACGCAAACCACTCTCAGTTTGTCTAAGTATCAGTTCAGTTGTGCATTTAATTTTTCATAAAACATTAAAATGGAAGCTAGTAATATAGAAAAAAAAACAATTAAATCTAAAGTAATAATTATGTATTTTTTATTTCTTTTCCAGAAACTTATAATGAATTTATCGACAACTGCCTTAAAATGATGGATGAGAACATTGTGAAAGAAAAACGGTTGATTGGACAATCATCGTACTTCCTCAACAAAAGCAGTTCCAAGTGGCTCAACATCGGTCTTAGTCCAGAAGCTGGATTCATAGCTTCGTTCCCCGACAAACAGTATATTCTTCACATTGGAAGAATGGGAGGAAATTTGCAAGACTGAGGGTTGCAGTCCTAACCACCAAGTCGAATCATCAACATATAAAACTATTAGTGTTATACGAATAAGTAGTCGAAATCAGCAGATGGTATTATCGAAGGATACATATAATAATTTATATAACTTACAACCACTAATTAAATGTAAATTATCATTTTTCACTGATAATGAGTTTCCGATTTTTTTTAATACATTGTTGAAATCATGTAAAAATTTAAGTGGTGATCTATATAACAATATTGTTAAATTAATAGCAGATCATTAAAATTCATTAAACACTTTTCTAATGATGGAAGTAGTACATACTTCTTTTACTACTCTTCATTATGATGAAGTAATGAAACTAGGCGATATTACTAATTGTAATTGGTGTAACAATAATGGTGATTGATGACTCTGTATACTCTATAATAAGTTTAATTGTATGACTCTGTATACTCTATAATAAGTTTAATTGTATCTGTTAGTATATAAAAATAAATTCTATCTAAAAAGCTAATCCATTATTTCAAAAAAACCTTACACCCTTGTTCAACACTTTTGGAACACCGTGTATGTTCAAATTTGACTACTACGTCACTGAGTACCATACAGTAATGTATTTATTTTGTAATTTTGAGACGCCCTGTATATTAATTTAATTTTAAATTGGCGTGCCGACCACAGCGCCATCTCTAAAACCTCGGTGGCCTCGGTTTTCGGAACTACAAAAGTGGAGAGGGTAAAAACCAGCGATTTTGGAGTCGTGACCTCGGGTGGAGAGTGGCTCTAGAACCGGCGAATCCTATCTACTAACGACAACCTTCACTGTTTTTTTTCAGTTTTTAAGACCTTATTACTTTAAACGGTGATGTAGAAAAATTGGTACTTTGCTTAACAATTTTTTTGAATAAATTATTTTAACAAAAACTTAATTTAAATCAACTTAACTGAGAAAAGTTAGATAGTTATCTAAACTGTAAAAAGCTAATCTAAATTTTGCAGTTAAGAACAAAAAATGGCACGTTTAACTGAACGGGAAAGAAAAGAGATTTTAATAATGGTTGGATACAACGATAGACTAAGAAATCATGCGGAAGCTTGTGAGTTATTCAATCAAGTACATCCTCATAGGCTTCCAATTGCAAGATCTACAGTAAGTAAATTAGTCGTCAAGTGTACGGAAACTGGAAATGTAAAAGATTTCCTCGAGATGGTCGTCCACGAATAAGTGATGAAACAAAATTAAAAGTATTATTTGAAGCAGAGGAACATCGTCATATTTCTACAAAGCAATTTGCCCTAGATAACAACGTGGGCCACAGTTTTGTTGTAAGAAAAGTATCATCCGTACAAAGTGCACATATTTCACGAGTTAAACGAAGATGATCCAGAACGCCGACTGCAATTTTGTATAGAATTAATGTTGCGATGTGATCAAAATCCTACTTTTTTAAACATTATTTTTTCTGATGAAGCCACTTTACATCGCAATAACTGTAGATATTGGTCACGGAACAATCCTGACTGGATTCAGGAATCACAAAGTCAACATTAAGACAAATTAAATACAGGGTGGTTCACCGGCAACTGAATCGATCGATTGTGGAAAAACTGTAGCTAGGAATTATCTGAAATTTTGACACTATACTAAAGTCAATGGGGGCCATTCGCCTAAAATATTATCAAGATGGCGGCACTTCGGGCTATGCCGGAAGTAGGCACCAACTTCCTAATTTGAAATAGAATACCTTGTATATTGTCAGGTTTTTAGATTCTACGTGAAATTCTAAATATATTTCATGTATAATGTCATATATCTAAGTCTAACCCTTTTTGACTTATTGAAATTCTTATGTTAAATTAGACGTTTGCAGGCAGAAAATCAATAGCACTTTTTGCTTATAAAGATGAATTTATTATTTAATTTGAAGTAAATTCTCTAAAATAGATGGTCTAATTAAATACTATTTGTATAAAATTGTTACAATTATTAATACAGAGTGTGCGAATTATACTCCTGAAAACGAATTTGGAAAAATTGCCAAATGACAATTTTTTTAAATGGGAAGCGGCAACTTTTATAATTTTAACTTATTCTGCATTAAAAATAAGGATCACTTTGTATAAATATGTCTATTATAAATATTGGTAGTTTTCGAAATATTAGCAAGTTAGTGTTTTTATCTTCTACAATACATACTGTTTGCATTAGTTCTTTTTACATTAGTTAGCCATGACAGTGTTTACCAAATTATAAATTGTAATTTGTTGAAGAAAAGTAATTTACCTTATCATAATTTCAATAAGTCATGCCGGGGCGCTTAAATTATACGAACGATGATTTTTAAATTTATTTATTATTTATGGGGAATGTAATAAAGATATGTCCAGAACATGTGATACAATTGCATTACATTATTCTCGTTATTAATAACTGGTTTATTTCCTATAATACGTTTAACGGTATTGGTAGATGGTTTCCGTTTTTGCAGATATCGAGTTGCAAATGTATCACATGTTCTTGACATAACTTTATTACATCCCCCATAAATAATAATTAAATTTAAATAATCCTCGTTCGTATAATTTAAGCGCTCCGGCATAACTTTTCTTCAACAAATGACAATTTATAATTTTGTAAACACTGTCATGGCTAACTAATGAAAAAAGTGATCCTTATTTTTAATGCAGAATAAGATAAAATTTATAAAGTTGCCGCATATCGTTTAAAAAAATTGTCTTTTGGCAATTTTTCCAAATATATTTACAAAAAAAAAAAATGGATAGGGCAGCGGGGACCAATTCAGTATTGAGTGGCCAGCGCGTTCCCCCGACCTAACGCCCTTAGATTTTTTATCTATGGGGTTATTTAAAATCAAAAGTTTATTTCAATAGACCCAACAATTTGGAAGATTTACAGAGATAATTCGTTATGCAATGCAACCAATTAAGCCAGATATTATTGAGCGCAATATAAAAAGTGTTGGTCAATGCCAAATGGTTAAAGGGGGGCACTTTGAACATTTGCGGTAAGTTCTGTTGATTAATTTGTTAAATATGTTATGTATGTTTTTTTTTGATTATTATGTTTGCTAAACTAATTAATTAAACTAACTATAAAGTTGTGAAGTAAATGTGTCATTTATTTAAAAAAATTGTTATGTAAGGTACCAATTTTTGTACATCACCGTTTTAGCAGTAAGAAGATCTATTAAAAAATGAAAAAAATAGTGAGGGTTGTCATTCAAAAAAAAATTCCTCAAAAGACGGCATTTTAAAAACAAAAACTGACCTCTCCGAACGATTTCCTTAAAAACAATATAGAATACTTTTATGAATTTTGTTCCAAACTTAAACACCACACTGTATTACATCTCTATGAACATACAACGTGAAAAGCGACGGGGTTTCCCATAGACAAAACTTGTTTAATATTAATAAACGAGGGTAGGTAGTTTGATAAATAACTTGGTTTGATATGAAAGAAAACAATTTAAGGCTATTTATTTTCGCCCCCCCCCCCAACGTTTCTCCAGAAATGAGTTTCTTCGAGGCTTTCAAACACAAATTTTCGTCCTGCCAGGAAGGTTTTAGTTTCGGGAATAAATGGTAGTCTGAGGGGGTAGATCTGGAGAATACACAGAATGCGGGAGCAGTTCAAATCGTAGCTCTACCAATTTTTCTGAGCAACACGGGATGAATGCACGGGGGCATTGTCATGGTGAAACAGCACCTTTTTTGGCCAATTCCGGGCGTTTTTCTGTTATTGTCACCTTTAAACGGTCCAAAAGTGATGCCCCGGTAATGGTTTTTCCCTTTTCGAGATAGTCAACATGTCCTAAAAAAAAGGCACCAGGACCTTTTCAGCGGATAGAACGCATTTCGCTTTTTTCGAAGCCGGTTCTCCAGGTGCCATCCACTGTCTTGGCTGCTGTTTCACTTCCGGGATATAGTGGTGTATCCAGGTTTCGTCCATTGTCACTAAATGACGCAAAAACTCTACTGCATTCTTCTCAAACATTTGTAAATTGCCATTAGATATTCGCATACGACTTTGCTTTTGCTCTGGAGAGTTTTTTCGTATGCAATTCTTTATGCAAAATGCGGTGAACCCGCTCAGTTGAGATCCTGTGGTTTCTGCTAACTCGCACATTTTCACTCGTCTGTGGGCTAAAATCAAATCATAGATTTTATAGATGATTTCGGGTGTCACAGCCGACTTCGGAGCTTCAGATCGTAGTGCACTTTCAATCCTTGTTCTGCCTCCCTTAAATTCATTTACCCAAAGTCGAACACTCTCATAAGAAGGACATGAATCACACAATGTAGATAAAATCCTCACATAAATTTCCCTGCTATTTTCCCTTCCAAAAAAAGAGAATTGAATCACACCACAAATTCTAATTTTATCCAATTTTCACTATTGCTCAAAACACTGCTTAAGACTTGAGACTGCAGATTGTTTATTCATAGGAAGAAAACTTTATAACTACGTATACAGATTACGCCATCTATTAGTATGCGAACCAAGTTATATATCAAACTACCCTCGTAGGACAAAAGTTTCTCTTCATAATTTTTTTGCTTGATTTGAAATGAACTAAACCGTAATGGAAATTAAATACATATTTGTTTGTTGTTTCCTAAATAAATGAGAAAGTTTCATTTTTTCTACATGCGAACAATGTTACATTTTTTGCGTTCAGCGTAAAGAGCGCTGATAATAATAAATTGTTTCTTATTTGGGGTACATTAGCAATTTAAATACTCTTACTAGATTTTCTTCCAATTCGTTTGACTGTTATCATACACTGACTGACAATTTAAAGTCAATATCTTTATAACTATGTTAACTATACAGCAGGAAGTGACTGATTTAAGTGTAAGGGCCGGTTTTTCCAACTCCGATTAAGACGACAGTTAGCGTAATCATTGATTAAAACACCGGTTAGTATAAATTTGCGTTTTTCCAACGCCGGTTAACTCTAATTGTTGATTAAGAACGTCGTTAAGGGTGCGTTTCAATCATGCCAAATCCATTTCGGTTCGGAACTAAGATTTTCCTGTATCTTAAGTACTACTAGCAATACTAGGATGTCGCCACGGTATGCAATCTAAAATTAAATAGCAATTACCTCCAAACATTTCAAGGTCATTTTACCTGTTAAATTTCTACCTCTACAATTCTACAGCGGTTTGTAAATTTGGTCTGTGCGACTTTCTTTGCAATTTTATTTTATGCGTATGAATCAAATCGACACTTGTCAACTTTCATGCAGAATTAGGGAGAAAGACGCGCGAACTTTAAGCATTCATTTGAATTTATTTGTAAATTGAAAAACTTAATACATATATATAATATAGTTTGCCATATCCTCAATAAAATGTTGATTGCATTATTAAATACATAATTTAAATTAAATTACTTTTTATACATTTACAGTCAGTTACATTTATTTTATTTATAGATTTAGTTCATTTTTAACAAATTCTTAAACGCTGAAGGTACGTGATACTCATCCATTCGACTTTCTTATTTCATACAAAATTATACAATAAATAAATATACAACATTTTCTTTTACTTGATACATTTGTAATTATTACAGGCTACTGCATCTGTGCGGTATCATATCTTTGTTGATCATATAGAATAATAATATGCAAAACAGAAATATAGTCATATTGTCTTCACGTACTATCATTAGTTCAACATTCTATTAAATATGTCTTACCCGATAAAAATACGGGTAAAGTTAGTATTTGCAAATCCTAAATGTCAATTTGCCCGTTCGTTTGATTTATATAGTCTGAATTTTCAGTCTTTTTATTTAGTTCATATTTTAACTTTTCAATTCAAATATCGCGCCGAAACGCTACTATTTTTAACAGATTGTATTGGTTCCTGGGTAAGCAAATTTAACAAGGAGATATAAGTATATGGGATATCTGTTATATTTTATAACATAACCAAGCCGTAACCTGTGAACATTCTCTTGCATTTTTGTTTTGATTTATTATAGTTTAGTGTGTTATTAAACACTATCTGTAAGTGTAAGTACGTCACGAACATTATAAGGCGCTTCCAACCACACCGTGAAATTCACCAACCAAACAGCGTCAAGTATTAGCACAATAAAAACGATAAAAACAGTTTTAAATATGTACAAAATTTTAACTCAAAAACAAGAACCAAAATTGAATAGCCTAGCAGCATTTTTCGAATTTCACCAGTGTTTTATGTTTGCACTGGGCGCAATTGAATAACATATAGAGGGGTACTCGTTATATTTCACTACAAAATTAGTTAATAAAAATATAATTTTGTCATTAAATGTTTCTACATCTATTTTTTGACCAATCTTTTGTTTGAGTACACGGTGTGTCTAGTAATTTCGCAATAAAAAGTGAATTAGCCTACCTGTATTCTACTCGATTATCTTCCTAGCCAACTTAAAACAACCGCGAAATTCGAAAAATGCTGCTAGGGGCATTGTGCTAGGGGAACAGCAATTGTTGTAAAATCTTCAAAACAATAAGTAAGGTATAGGTATTACTTTAATATTAATATGTTATAAATAATGAGGCTATTATAATATTATTGTTATTATTAAAAACTAAAAACCCGGCGAACTGACCTCCGGCATTTCAAAGTTTTGAAAATTGCTATCAAATAAAATGTACCTATATTTACATTTTAAGTAATTAGCAACAACTTTAAAAAAATTTGGAAAAAAATATAGAAGGTTCTTGTCAACAATTTCTTCTCCACTTCGTAAATATAAAACGGCTACTAGGCTTTTATCGGCGTAAAAAAATCCGTAGGCATCTTTCAATTAAAGATAACAGAAAACTCCATATTTTAAAATGATACAATTTGATTAAATTGACAAATTAAATTATGTAGTTACTTTTTATGATTTGTGGTGCCAACCTGGGATGCCAACTGCTCATTGTCTATTACGTACTTTCAAATAACTCGTAACATACTAAATTTTATAATTAGTAACCGCAAAAATTGCTGTTAATTATAATTTTAGATTATAATAAATAATTAAAGTATCGTATAACACACAACTAACCTCTAAATAATTGCAAGATAATATCGCCATCTATACTATATGTGCTACACTATGAGGCGGCGTAAATGTAACAGATAACTGTAATGTATGTAAAGACCCTCCAAAAATGTAAACAAATTTTATTTCATGGATCACTTAAAAAATTACACATATATTTAGCTACTGTTACCAATTTTACCTTCCAAATATAAATACCGAGTGTACTTGCTATATTACATATAAATTTACTGTGTAATTTTTAAATGTAGGCACTTTTTGTAGTACTTGCAAAACCACTGTCTTCTCATTTTATTTACGGCTTATATATTAACTTAATTTGAAAAAGAATACGACCGTTCACTTCTTTTAACCTTTATCTTCATGCTTAATGCATAAAATTTACATGCTTTGATTTTTTACGCCTGAAAAAATGGAAATAAAAATGGTATTTTTTGGGTACATTTCTCTCCCGCCAAAACCTTATCAAACGCAGCCTTAATCGACCAAATTTTAACCGGCGAAAGAAATACCTGATAAAATATTAAACAGTGATTAGGACTATATACACATGCGCATAACCTAGAAGATTTGAATTTCTGTTATTATTGACAGCTGTTGTTTTCATATGCATTTGTTTTATTGTATAAAAGTATTTTTTGGAATTAATTAATAATTATTTACATCAGTGATTTAGTAATTGTATTGAACAGTAAATGTAATGAACACTATAATTAAAAATAAAAATAGCATAATATTAAATATGTCTAACTTTTAGCTTATTACAGAAATTAAATTAATTAATAACTAGGAATAATTTTCTCTGATAAGGATGATACAGTTTTGGAAGTTTTTCTATTCTACTACAATTCTGGGACTTTAACTTAATTCGTGTGGATTCTAAGATCCTGTGGCAATTTAAGCCTTCATTTGGCTCATTCTTTTTTGTAATTGCATTTAATAGCCCCTTATGAAAACATCATTTTAGTCGAACATATTTTAGACTCACTTTAGATATGCCATTAACATATTAAACAATACTGAAAAATTACAAATGAAATTGAAAATATGGAAGAAATTCTAAAGAAGCTGGCAGGTTTACATTGAGATTATATGCAGACAATTTAAATTCTTTTAGCTGAACTGGGTCTGGATGAATAATGTACATGTCTGTAAAGTTGACGTGCAGTTAAATTCTACACTAATAATTATTACAGGCACTCTCAAGTTCACACCGATTCCTCCAGAACATAACATTTATTATATTGAAATTGTGTAAACCAATTTGGAAAGAAGGCTTTCTCAATAAACCTTCTTTGATTAAAGGACATAAAATTAGTTAGAATGTATTGTTCTTAATAAACAGCTGATGTATGATCTTTCAGTAAAAATATCTGGCTTTATTCACCCCACAGGAATTTGGTGAAAGTTAAATCATCTCAGATATGGCAACAGAAAGTACAATATTTTATTGGTATAAAATATTGTAAATACTATAATGGTTATAGTGTGACTGGTAATCCAGCTTAAGACTCTAGATGTAGACTTTTCTTTTTCAGTAAACTGTTCCTACTTTTATGATTTTGTTACATGTCATATATTTTACATAATTTTGGTAACTGTTAATTTCATATATGTATGTATATGGCATTAGTTTTTCATTTTTACAAAATTTTTGTATTTTTCAATAGCAGTAAGTAATCAATAAATTTATTTCAGTTTCAAGTTTGTTGCACTTTGCTATTTATTTCGAATAGAAATTTTAAATATGTGCTATGTACATAGACATTCTCATGCAAAATTCACAAATTTTACTTACTTAGTAAAATGAAATTTCTAATTATAAAGAACAAAGGCAAAAAGCACAAAAACAAATTCAAATATAGGAAATAGCGCCAATATTATTAGAACAAATATGCTAATTTAGATCAAATATACGAGCATTTTTATTACCAACCTTCTAAAATAAACTCATAATCACTGATCAGAAAATCGGCGTCTTTCTTGGCATTGAAAAACGCCGGTTAGAGATAATCAACGATTAAGCGTAATCAATGATTAGTTAACCGGATACTTTAACCGGTGTTGGAAAAACCGACCCTAAAGGTGGTAACGTGTCGCAGGCGACATTCCTCCACGAAAGTAATTCGGTAGCGCTTACAGTACACTAATAACGCTTGCGACAATAATATAATAATATTTGTAAGTAGAAGGCACTTATTTTGGATAACTCTTATATGTGGAGATGTCCAATATACTGACAGATTGGACTTAATATAGTCACCTGTAGCGTTTTTTAAAACGTTCGTATTTCCAAACATTTAACGACTCGACAAAGATTTTTGAACGAAGTAAAATGTAAAGAACATATCTTAATCTTCATGTCTTCAATGGGCAATATAAATGTTAAGTAATCATTTTAACCTGTTTAGGGACAGTGGTAATACGTATTTTCAATAACATGTTACCTTCCTTTTTATCTCTATTTTATTTAGACAATTTTATATTTTTTTAAATTCATAATATATAGCTGAATCGCTTTGGCAACCGAAATGTGCCAGTAAATTAAAATGGCGTCAAATTTGAGATGTTGCAAAATTTTACTTGTAATACAACTTAAAAAGCCATATTATGACTGTCATAAATAACAATATTTTTTTTTCTAATTTCTATAATTACCTTTGATATTTGTTATAATTGACATCCAAACAATATAAACTTGTCAACAATACTTGCCTACTACACAGAATAGTCAAATATTAAATAAAATATAGGTATAGAAAAGAAATATTTAATAACTTTATTTATAATATTCAATTTGTAACTGGCTTTCAAGTAATTGTATTTTAATAGTGAAAGCCATGAGATATATCCTGAAATATTAATTAATTACTTTAATTTTATTGTTCTGAAATTGGTCGGCTCGATGAGAATTTGTCGAGGCTTTAGTTCGTACTATGGCTGTGTCGGCTGCCAAAGCGATTCAACCATTGTGTAGTTTTTATTAATGTTATATGCACAACAATAGCGTCATGGTTTCTAAATCTTAAATGCAATATAGGGTATAAAAAATTCAACCTTGGACCTTGTCCACTAGTTTACCACGTCAGACCGCAACCTTAAATTGCATTCGGTATTAAATTTTGCCTGCAGGTAATAAAGTATAACTATATAAAATGGACCTGATTGTTCGTAAATGTAATTGATTCCAAACTTATTAATCCATTCTATGTCAATGGCTTTTTTGATTCATTAATAATATTACACCCCCAACAAATTAAGAGAAATTTCAAAATATAAATTATGTGTCTCCTTATTATAAAGACATTAAGTTAATAATTTATAAATGTATAAGTAGAATATTCGAATATTAATGTTGCACCATATTTTGAAACCCTCAAAAATTTTAACAATTATCTGAAATATATATACCTTATTCCAAAAAGAGAGAGATGACTGGACAGACTCCCACAGACCAATTTACAACCTATAACTGGTGAAATCAATTTTAGGCGATAGAATTAAATTTAAGTATCTGTCTGAAATATGACATCTGTACCAAATTAAATTATACAGGGTGTTTAAAAAAGATGCGGCAATATTAAAGGGGTTGATTGTCCAGGTCATTTTATACAAAAAAGTTTATAATAAACAAGGTCCGCAACGCTTCGTTACCGATCTACAGCGTGTTGAAGTTTAATTAAAAGAAACAGTAAAAATTAGATTTCTCCAAGACGGCATTAAAGATCATAATGAAATTTTAGGCGTGTTATTTTTCAAGAAAAAAATAGGACGCCGCTGATTTCTCTAAAAATAAAAATATGTTTCTATTCTTTGTTTAATTGTGAAGAAAAAAGCTCTCTTAACTTTCTATCATACGACGTACCGTTTTTTAGTAAAAAAACACATTTTAGTGCATGTACATTTATTACAGAATTTTTTTTTTAAATAACAAGGGTTTTATTTAAGGGCAAAAACAAATATTTTACCATACCAACAATTTTAGCAAGCAAAAATTACAATAACTGTGCAAAGTGACCACCTCGAGCTCGGATGCAAGAATCCAATCTTCTCCTCATCGACTGGCGAACTCTCTCAAAAACAACAGGATCGGTTTCAATTGAGTTGCACCCAGCAATGATTCGATTTCTTATGTCTTCTACGTTTTGCAATGGAGTAGCGTACACCAATGACTTCAAATGGCCCCACAGGAAAAAATCAAGGGGATTTAAGTCCGGGGATCGTGCAGGCCATAAGTGTGGTCCACCTCGGCCAATCCAGCGATTTCCGTATGCTTGTGTTAAGAAATCACGAGTTACTTGACTAAAGTGGGCTGGTGCGCCATCGTGCATATACCACATTGCATCTCTAATTGCTAATGGTACGTCCTCCAGAAATCCAGGGAGCGTGTTTTCCAAAAAGTTGCGATACACCTCTCCGGTTAGTCTCCTTGGTAAAAATACCGGTCCAATTAGGCAGTCACCCACAATCCCAAGCCAAACGTTCAAAGAAAACTGATGTTGAAAACGATTTTCAACAATTTCATGTGGATTTTCGTCACACCATACATGGTTATTATGGAAATTGCGTATTGCATTTCTTGAAAAATTCGCTTCATCGGTGAACAGAATCAACATCAGGAATTGAGGGATTTGAACCATTTTCTGCAAAAGCCATTGACAGAATGCAATGCGAGGAGGAAAATCAGCAGGAAGTAATGCTTGAACGCGTTGTATATGGAATGGGTACAACAAATTTTCCTTCAGAATGTGCCAAATAGTCCCATTACTAACATCCAAAGCGTCAGCAATTTTTAGAGTAGAAGTACCTCGATCTTCTTCAATCATGTGTAGCACATCCTCTTCCAGCTCTACCGTTCTTGCTGTCCTTGGCCTTCCTGCTCCTCCATTTCGTCTTAATGTGCCTGTTTCATAAAGACACCGATGAATACTTTCGAAAGTATTTCTATCAGGAGCAATACGGCCAGGAAATCTTTCAGTATACAACCGCCTAGCTTCTAATGCATTTCCATCAGCAAGTCCATAAATGTAGTGCATGTCGGTCATCTCTGCATTTGTATAGCGATTCATGATAAGGAAATTCAACAAATTCGACACATACAAAATTATTAATCATATGTCATTCAATATGTCAGTGAATAAAACAGGATTGTCAAAATATTTTTGTAAGCATGATAAATGTACATGCACTAAAATGTGTTTTTTTTTACTAAAAAACGGTACGTCGTATGATAAAAAGTTAAGAGAGCTTTTTTCTTCACAATTAAACAAACAATAGAAACATATTTTTATTTTTAGAGAAATCAGCGGCGTCCTATTTTTTTCTTGAAAAATAACACGCCTAAAATTTCATTATGATCTTTAATGCCGTCTTGGAGAAACCTAATTTTTACTGTTTCTTTTAATTAAACTTCAACACGCTGTAGATCGGTAACGAAGCGTTTGCGGACCTTGTTTATTATAAACTTTTTTGTATAAAATGACCTGGACAATCAACCCCTTTAATATTGCCGCATCTTTTTTAAACACCCTGTATATAGATTCTTCAGAGATAAATCCACAGTTAAGGCAACATAATGGTAAATGTAGTAATCACAACACATGAAAGTTAATAAATCTGTCTAGGAAACGAACAATGTCAAAATATTTGACAACTGATAGCAAAAAACGAATGTAGTATGGTGTTATTTCGCCTTGCTGTCAACCAATAAGAAATAACTTTCACTTGCGTCTGTTCACAATGTTGTCTCTCTCTTTTTGGAATAAGGTATAGTGTACCTGAAATAACTAAATTTATATTTACAAATTCATAATTGTTGTCAATAATCAGAAAATGATGATGATAATTGCTGTATGGTTCAAGTCTAACAAATACAAATTTGTCAATTTGAGCAATTTGTTTTTCAATGGATGGTGCATACACTAAACTCATACATTATATGAAAAGAAAAATACATATAATTGAGTCGCTCTCGCAACCGACATGCGCCACCAAATAAAAATGGCGTCAAATTTGACATGTTGCAAAATTTTACCTAAGTAATATAACCTACAAAAGCCATTTCAGGACTGACATAAATAATAATATTCATACACCTTTTGACATTTGTCATAATTATCTTTTGACGTTTGTTATAGTTATCTAAACATTTTAAATTTGTCAACAACGCTCGCCTCCAAAACATTATAGCCAAATGTTATATAAAATATAGGTGTAAAAAATAATATTTAATAGCTTTATTTATAATATTTAATTTGTAACTGGCTTTCATGTAATAGTATTTTACTACAGGAAGGTCTATATCCTGAAATATTAATTAATTAGTTTGATTTTATTGTTTTGAAATTGTTCCGGCCTATCGAAATTTGTAGTGGTATTGAATCGTCGTCTTTAGTTTGTACTTTGGCCGTGTCGGTTGCTAAAATGACTCGACTATACACATTTAGAATGTGCACAAAATTTATTTTTCTTGGTAATTCAAAATATAAGTTTCTTTGATATCCAAAACTAATAAAATGATAAGTAGCTTATAAAATTGCAACACATCTTTACAAAATAATAAAATTATTAAATTCATGGATCAGAACATTTGTATCTGATAAGATATGGTATACTAAATATAAGCTAAAACAGTTATTACTTAAAATTCCAATATTTTATGCTAATTCTAAGACATTATTTGATAACTAGCTTGGCTTGTAAAAGTGAAGCCAGTTATCATATAAATAATAACAAAATAATATTATGTATAGGTAACTATTATAATAGATAAAAATATTGCAGATATTTAATGTTTAGTTACCTTCTTTATGACCATGCGAGGGATTGTCCAGGGCCGTTGATGGAGGCTCCTTGAAACAAGTCAAGCAGTTGCCCATTGGAGGGCCTCAAACACCCCAAAATGCACTCTGCTGTGGTAATGAAACGAACTTGCATTGCCTACTTTCGATAGTCCTTCAACACACTTAAATATGGATCTCTTATGACTGAAATCAAACATTTATGTAGAATAATCAAATAAGAAAACAGTATATTATTTAGATAATCCCTATGCAAGCATGTGATTGTAAAGAAAACACCTACAACACATTTAATGGTTAACCTTATTTTGTAAACAAATATACAATGGGTTTGGCTCAACATAATTATACTCACTTTATATTCAAATCATGTATGCTGTTTGTTTATTTTTATTACTTCACTAGATAGTACCTATTTATTATTACAATTAGTTCTTTGGAATCCTTGATATGTATTGTGGTTTCATTGCTTTCATCGTTTTGACACTTGACAGATACCCGATTTTAGGAGAGCCATTTCATATCGTCTGAGAGAGCCCATAGTTCCTATTAGATGTTCATGAATTATATGTTTATTTAACGTTATAATTAGAATAGCGAGTTATTGAAAATTGTAGTTTTAATGTCAATTAGGTTTCCTTGAAGTGTTAATTTGACAGAAATTACAGCTGACTTGGAAACGTTCCAAAATAAAAGCATGTTTAAGTTGGTATTTTCAAAAAGTAGTAATTGATTCTCTATATACAAATAAATGTTTAAAAGCAATGTTGAATGGTTAAATTTCAAAAGCCAAATTTTACATATCCTGACTAGACTTATTTGAGAACGGCGAAATAACGTTGAAAATTTTCTCTTATGAATGTACCCACGACATATCTACGTGTGCCAACTTCATGAGTATTAATTTGAACTAATTTGCACTTTTGGTTCTTCTGATTCTATTCTCCATTTTTCTACGTCAGATGTTGGTGGGATAGGTGTTGGGAGGTATTGAATTTGTCCATATTTAATATCTCACAAAAATGGGTTTTGGAGACTATCCCGCGGAATATAATCCAAAAATCCACGGTCCATATGATCCAGCTCGCTTTTATGGCAAACGTAAGTTGCATTTTTATTAAAGTTAACCTTTTTGACATTACATAATCAATAATTTTAAAAGTTTTTTTCTCCATTTCAGCCGATACTCCACTTGCACAAGTAAAATTGAATGAACTTGGTGCTTGGCTATCCCGTCGTAATAAGCATCCTAGTGCAATTGCTGGCGCATGTAGCAGAGGTAAGGGTCATGTTAAATTCTGATATCGAGGAACGTCTCATACTTTTAAATTTGTAGCATGGTGGAGATGGCAACACAAATATTTACAGCCTAAACGTGCTGGTATCGCACCGTTCTTTCAATTTGTTACTGCTTCAATGATATTTTTCTATGTTATTAATTATCCCAAATTGAAGAAGCACAGGAACTACAAATATCATTAACCTGAAAACTTGTATGTTTTGTAGTAAAGGTAACATCATAAATTGCAGTCTTTGTCATTGTAATATTACAAGATAAATAAATTGTAACTATTGTAGTTCACTTAACCTTAAATCTTAAAAAAAATTATGTTATATACTATTGGTACTTTGCTTTGAATATAATTCCACAATGAAATTGTATTGTTTCTTGGAGAAATTACATATATTTCAAAAAATGTAACCTAATCTATTGAATTTTCTTCAAGTATTTTGTAATTTATTGCCTAACGAATGAATAAGCTTGAAGTACAAGTTTGCATTAATTAAAAATCATTTGAGAGGTAAATATGAAAAATTGTGAGTTTTAGGGATGAATTCCTATTCAAAATAAAAGCTATGAAACTTTAATAATCTGAAAGACTCTTGAGGCAAGGTGCAAATTTATTTTTTATTATTTTTGCAAAATGCTGTGGAATATGATAAAAAAAATGGACATTGTCTTAACTGGTAATTATTTATCATCAGAAGTTTTAGTGGGACCATAAAATATGCCAGTAAATAGGTGCATGCAGGCCCTCAGATATGTTTTATAAATTGTACGATGTGTATTCTTTATATGTTTACTAGATGTCACTAGTAAAATTCATATTTGGCCAGTCATAAATATACACGTTGGACAACCCAGGTTCTCGGCATGATCTAAATATCGTATATGAAATGGTATAGGAAATAGTCGTGCGGTGTTGCCGTCGCAGTTCTTAATTCACCCGTCCCGTGTTTAATATTTCTAATTTCTAATATTTCAGTACGGATCGAGACGCTGTGGAGTATGTTGTTGCCGATTAAGTAAATATTACGTAAATGCTAATCAATAATAATGCATGAAGGGATATTTCTCATACTAATAAAATATTGGTGTTGATATTTAGAATGTGTAATACTGACACTGAGTGTTTATGTACATTTTTCTGTCAATTTGTCATTACTTCAATAATTGACATATAAATGTACATTAAAAATGATCGTGTCAGACGGGCTATTACACGTAACAATTTAAAATATTGAGTTTCACATTTCTTTGTGATGCCTACTTATACAACAGAAGAGCAAATAAGTATCATTAAATGGTATTATTCTTCTCCAAGTGCAGAAGCAGTCGTTGGGCGTTTTGTGTTTTCGTATTCCGATCGACCAGTTCCAAACCGCCAAACAGTTTTAAATATCTTCCATCGTTTCGAAAAGTCGGGTTATATTACTGGCTGTTCTAAATGCAAATAGCGATAGTCAGGAACGTCCTTTTTCTGACGAAAGAACGGAGCGGGATGTGTAAGTATGTGCATTTGTTGAAGCAAATGAACCGTGTTCGAGCCGTCAAATTTCCGAAAACGTGAACATTCCAAGAATTAGGAATATTTTGAAGCGACATAAATATAAGTACTTTAAGACACAAAAGAGTCAGGAAATTTTCCAACATGATCAAGTTCATCGCCTTGACTTTTGTGAGGTTATGAGGGAAAAATGCGACGAGGATGATAATTTTGTCCGAAATATCTTGTTCACGGATGAATCCTCTTTTTCGCTTTATGGTCGCCACAATCCGTCCATCGTCGGATATTGGTCTCGGGATAATAAACATATCAATTTAACAGCAAAAAACGCGGTACCCACAGAAGCTAAATGTCTGGGCAGGAATTCTGGGTAACCATATTATAGGACCATTTTTCATAAATCGCACATTAAACGCCCAGACATACTTGCAATTACGTGAAGCGGAAAATGGAGGGATTTTTGAGCGCTTCATTAAATAATATTAGAATTTTTTATTAATTTTTCACATTATTTAGAATCCATTGCTTTTGTTTACTGTTTAGAATTTAGCTTGTATTTATTTTCTTTAGAATACATTTTATTATATGACAAAACCCTCTTTCAATTTTTAAAATACGAAAACACTGTCAGTATTACATATTGTAAATATCTACACCAATATTTTATTAATATGAGAAATATCGCTTCATGCATTATTATTGATTAGCATTTACGTAATATTTACTTAATCGACAACAACAACAGCGTCTCCATCCGTACCGAAATATTAGAAATATTAAACACGGGACGGGTGAATATAAAAACAGCGATGGCAACACCGCACGACTATTTCCTATACCATATTTAGATCATGCCGAGAACCTGGGTTGTCCAACGTGTATACTGGAGACGCGTTAAGTTCAGTTGCACGTCATCGATGACGTTTACATGTCATAACTATTAGAGAAACTAAAAAAGTTATTTTGTTAAATTATACTTGTGGGCATTTATTTCATCAGCTTAAATAGATTTATAAACTGATCGTAATATACGCATTCATGGCTAATAAACACATAATTTCCGTTTCAATATTAAATTTCTTTATTACATATTTTTAATGGACTAATAGTTCAATTCGGTGTTGACAGATAAATCATATCTGTCAAAAAGACGTGCGTTGTGTATATTCTTCCTGTCAAATTTTTCATGTTTATTTTTGCGTTGATATAAATTGTTTAAAAACAGTGCTTCTTAGAAGTGTATTTATTATTTATTTGCGTCCATTGAATATAATGCCGAAAGGTTTCTGTAAACAGTCTAGGCTTTTTACAAACTTTTCTATAATCATGTGTTAAATTTAATGTGAATAGCGTAAGTATTGCTTATTTTAAATTATATTATGGATACGTAATGAAACGTTTAAGGTTTTGCGACAATCTAAATTAAAATAATAAATAAGATGAGAAAGCCTGAAGTCTTAGAGCATTTCAATTACTAAATATATTACGTTATAGTTAATGTTACAACTACTATATAAAGCATAGCTGACTCGTCCGCCATTTTGGAGATATTTTTTTTTTAGACGGTAAATATATGCTAATAGCAAATGTTGAATAGAGCTTCGAATAATTGACTATCAAGCCGGTTTAGGACGTGAAATAATGAAGGTATAATTTTTTACAATAGTCGTATATTTAAGAAATACCCAGAATATATAATAATAACTAAAAATAAGTACGTAATATGACTGACATTTATCTCCAAAATGGCCGACGAGTCCGCTGTCCTAAATATAGTAGCTATAGTTAATGTATATGTTATATTGTGAATAATTTTTTTTTGTTGGCTATATCAAATGTCACTGACAGAAATAAAAGTAAATCCGGCAACAGACACAAGGCGAGTCGTCATGGATCTAGTATGACGTGCAACTGAATGTAACGCGTTTCCACCATATGAACATTATTGTGAGGCTTCTAAAGCTAATATAATAATAATATTATCCATCTTGGATCTTCTTCTGAAAAGAAGCTTAATATAAAAAATAAAGACAAGCAACTCTTTGTTTGTGGAAATTTCCTCAAAATATAATGTGATGGATTTAAGACTGCATAGCTTGTTCAAGTTTCAAATGCTTGCAATGTTATGTAAATCACGCTGGTTGTAATATTACGGCCATCCATTCAGAAGGGTTTTTATCTAAGTATACAGTAATGCGTTAATAAGATCATTTTGGTTAATATTTCCATTCCTGCTTTTCTTATTGACGTTTGGAAATTTCTATCAGTTTCATTTCAAAATGTAGATGTATTCCAATGAAGTACAACCACAGTATAGTATAGAGCTGTATAGACACAGTAGTTTCTCTTGGCGTCGGCACCTTTGATGTTTGTGTCCAAAAATGGTACTGCGCATTCTCGCACGCGCAACCAGAGGCGTAGTCAATTTTTCTATTCAGGAATAAACCAGTGGCGCAGAACCAAATCGTTTATGAGATAATTATATTAGTCTATTTTTAAAATTATGAAAAAGCTATATCAATAATACAAAAAACGAGGATAAAACACTGCTTTTTATTAAGTACATATTACACACGCATTTAAAATGTAATACATTATACGTACAACACAAAAAAAGGCTACTTTAACCTAAAGATTACTTAAATTTCTTGACACAATTCATCAATGTGTTGTAAAATTGTTATTTTATTTGAATTGCCACTAACTTTGAAATTTCTATTGCAAAATTTCAAAGTATAAAAAATTCTTACACGAATAAATTACTTTAGCTGAATTTTTGCAGTAGGAAAATTTTCGCAGGGATGTTTATATGATATTTCCTCCAACTTCTGTTTTAATTTAAAGCTAACATTTGGTTCGAAGGAAAATGAAGAAAAAAATTCACAGAAGGCTTTTTCCTAATGCGGTATTTATATACATATATACTGAAATTATAGTCGGGCGTTGCCAAATTAGTAAAGCTGTTTCACAAAGTTAGGACATGCCTTAAAATAAGTGTAAAATTTGAATTCATTCATTTTTGTGTTTTAAA
The DNA here is from genome assembly GCA_963170755.1 of Amphimallon solstitiale. Taxonomy (NCBI): domain Eukaryota; kingdom Metazoa; phylum Arthropoda; class Insecta; order Coleoptera; family Scarabaeidae; genus Amphimallon; species Amphimallon solstitiale. The sequence continues at coordinate 93,318,024 of OY720683.1, read as the reverse complement.
CGTATAATTGTTGGAAACTACGCTTTTCAAAACATTTGTGTCCCAAATAACCTACAAAATAAGTTCAGTTATATTTTCCCATTGTCGGTAATCAATCTTCGAAAATTAAATTTTGCGTTAGTGGTGGTGGATTTGTCATGAAGTTTGAGTAATTATTCACAACTACAATAAACAATATGCACATTTTAACAGTTGAGGACATTTTAATGCACGTGGGGATCTTACCGCATTGGTTCTTTCGAAAACCTGAAAAAGCTTAATTTAGAATTGTTCGAACTATTCTTGCACCGAGGTGCACAACAATAATGGGGCATTTTTGTTCCAAGTATTCGCGAAACGAAACACTACAATTATTGATAAAACGTTATGCTGCTGCACACTAATTATAAAAAACAATTTGTTTGTCAAAAATGTTAGAAGTACGTCAGCATCCATTAAATTATATGGAAATGTTTCAAGGAAATGCACAATAATCAAACAAAAATTTTTGACACATTTTAAACACAAATTCTAAATTAATAATGTGTTAATAAATTTATTTGACGTTAATTATAAATGCCAAAAGAATGTATAATTTAGTTTTACATATGTCTTGTTTAATTTGTGTACAACTACCCATTAATTTGTAAAATTAGTGTTCATAATAAATTGTTTGTCAAACATTTTGTATAATTGGTGTACGCCAAGCATAACTTACATTAACGGCCATTCACAAACCGCATGCCGAGAAGTCGCATCAAATAATCCCGCCAACTCAACAGCTGATGGCTGACTACTGCGCACTCAGAAATTGTCACGCACGCGTCGGTTTGCCGGTGGACAATTATTTCCCTCGAGAGAAACTACTGTTTCTATTACATAGCTATATACTGTGGTACAACCAAGGACGGTATACAACTAAGGATGGCCTAACCCCGCATATTCATTTGCCGCATGCATCCTCGCAATGACGTCACAGGTCGACGTAATGGTGATCGGAATATAGAAAGCGCATATCGTATCTTATTTTCAAGGCTATTAAATTTGGTTACAAAATATAAAGTTTTACCGTGCAATTCGTTTTTTTTTCACGTAGTATAGACACATATATTAGAAACAGGTGCTTTACAAGCCGTTTCACATGTCATAAAATGATCGTTTTATGTAAACAATGATCAACTTAGTGTAGCAAGAATGCATTGCACTTGCAATGCAAAAATAGTGGTATAGTTGTAAGCATATATCAGCACTTCATGTAATAGGTATGTAAACTAATTTCATTTCTTTTTTAGCTTGTCTGTTTTAGTGCTTTATTTTAGGATGATTTAGATAAATTGGATATAACTTCTCAAACAGTACAAAGCAATAACAATTTTAGAAAGGTTTTGATATAAATTTACGCATACTACCTTACCTTTTAGGAATTAAAGAGTTTTTAATATTTTTTCTTCTTACACCTATAATACTCAAACATTTTGTAAACATATCGGTGCTGCAATAAAAATTGTCAACAGATATACAACAGGCATGCTTGATAAATATTTTCTTCAAGTTGATATACAGATTTGTTATTTGCATATAACGTAATATTTCCTTATGCAAATGTTTAATGTTGATTATCAACTGTCATACATTCTTATCAAAATGCTGTCAACTGAGCAAAAAATACATGCAAGTTAATGACAGATTGAAATATCAAAATCAGGTCTGTAGAGAGAATTGAAAAGATACTGCTACCTTATCAAGATTCGAAAAGGCATGAATTATCAAGCCTAAGAAAGAATGCAAAAAAATATAGATGAATACACAAATTTTGCTAGAAAAAAACCTAGAAAATGTCTTCGAAAGCAAATAGTGGAAATAATATGAATACCTATATAATTTATCATGTTGTACCAGATGTCTGTTTATTAAGTTTGACCACCGGCCATAGGGAACAACGAGAAGGAACAAAGACGTTAAAAGCGTATCCATGTTTATTCAGTGGGTGTGCTAGCGTAGTTGTCTGCGCGGTTGTCTGTCTAGATGAGGTGACCTCAAAAATGAAAATGTTTCATTCTCTCAAATACACAGAGTTAAAATTACAAACAGAATGCAAAAAGCCTGAGAGGAAATTAATCTTTTTCATAAAAAGATTCTTATTTATGATATATGAATCACTTATTTATAAAACATATTAATTAGCATTCTGTAAATTTTACAGCAGAAGCAAAGAACACCACATAATTTGAAAGATATTACCTGATATGTTTCATAAACAAACACCTCTTTTTACTTTTTTGTGTTGTTGCTTTGACACAAACAACTTACTTCTTTCGAGTTTAAAAATCAATTTTATATACGATTCGTATATATTAAGAAGTACATAAGAGATACATTTTAACAATTCAAATTATTTAAAATGATTACAATTTGTTTTATGTAATTCAACATTTGCCCACGTATTATAGGCACAACATTACCGAAGCCGACTTGTGCATCACTAATTTAGTACGGTATACTTTTCATGTCCTAATCAGTCACGCTGTTTTGGTGGTGATATTAACGCTTTGCTGGACCTGGCTGATCACTCATGTTTGTTGTGTTGTACTTAAAATTAGATTTTATTCAGTAAAATATATGATAAACCAAAGGAAAATGTAAGAAAACAGGTTCTGACTAGTTATAAAATGGCGGATTGGGCGGACTTATTTTTCCATATTAAACTTGCTTATGCAAGAACCAATTAATTCTCTTAAGAATATGTACCCTTTTGACGTAATATTTGAATCATTCCTACTTATTCTGAGACAAGGAGAATAAAAATGATTTGTTTCACGTCCGGCAATAATTAAATTACATTCATGATACCTCATCTAAAATGATGTAAAAGATATTTACGGATAAATTTATATTATTCTAAATGTTCGGCACATACCTAAAATGTATCCACATACCAACAAGCCAGAACAGACAATCTTTTTGAATCTTTGTAACACCAAGTATCTGTTTTTTCACATTGTTTGTAAAACGATTGAATAAACTTTCTAGGCGACTGAAATATTCGCTCCCCAACATCGGCAATACTTTCAGCCAGGCGCGGCTGGTGCCCCAGATTTGAAGGTGCAGTTGCGTGGACGGGACTGGTTCGTTTGTTGTCGGTGATATGCTCGACATCTGGGAGTACATCGCCGATAATGGGCGAGTCGGTCTTGTCTGTGTGGCTGCTCACGCCCCGAGCCGCCACTGCTTTCAGCTGTCTTATGTTGTTGGTCCGTTACTACTTGGCTTTCGCAATACGGACTCTGTTTCATAGAATTTATTAGCAGATTGATGAATCATTTGCCGGAAGCTATTGTATATTACTGCAAAATTTAGAAGCTGTCTGAAATTCCTCTAATGTGGCAGAATTTTTTAGTTTTACATTATTTCGAAAGTAATTCGATATTAAAGACGTCATTTATTTTATATTTTTGATGTACTAATTAATATTTTTGATGCACAAGTTAAATTATTCCTTTTGAAATAAGTTATAATTTGCTGCTTGTTGGAAGTCAAAATCATTACCTTTTGTTTAAAAATATGAAATACAGTGAAACTTCCCTTAACGGGCACTTCCCTTAAACGGACATTTTATCCGGTCCCGAATTTTATTAGTAGGGAATTCCTAATAAATTGGTTTCTCTTATGCGGACACTCCTTTGAACGGGCGCGGACAGTTATTTAGCTGCGTTTGGACCGCAAAGTTTCCATTAAACGGACGCGAGAATCGAGTCATAGTAATTCTGTCCGGTAAATCCCCTGCCTTCGTCGATGATTTAATTTGAACAGAATAGATATTTGTTTAGTTCGCAAGTCATCTTCGTCTGGATGTGTTGTGTGAAAATATATATGTATGTATTTGAATACACACGTTCTCTGTAGAAAATGGTAAGTTTTAAATTGTTTTTATGGCATAATTCATATGAACTATGTACGTATTTTAATTATTGTAGAAAACAATATCAAAAAATAAGAATACTTTAACGCTGAAGGAAAAGATTTCGATTATAGTATATAGTAATAGAAACAAGCTCAGTTCACGTGAATTAGCCAGAAAATTTAATATTGGCAAAACACAAGCCGCGCAAATAATAACAAACAAAAATGAATATCTAAAGCAGTGGCAAACAAATGACAATAATGGAATTAAAAGGCGATTTTTTAAAACTGAAGGCCTCAAAATAGACCAGTTAACATACGAATGGTTTGTGCAAGCTAGAAATAAGAATATGCCTGTATCTGGGGTACTAATAAAGTATAAAGCCAAGGAAATTGCTTAGAAATTAGGCAATTGTAATTTTTCCGCTGCTACTGGATGGCTAGATAAATTCAAGAAGCGACATAATATTCATTACCGCATATCTGGCGAAGCCGCTAGCGCAAATCAAGAAGATGTAGAAGCTTTCATAAAGAGGTTGCCGTTAATAATTAAAGGGTACAAACCCTGCGATATTTATAATTTGGACGAAACAGGGTTATTTTTTCGGGCACTACCAACAAAGACGATGGCATTAAAAGGCGAAAAATGTGTGGGCGGCAAGTTATGGAAAGAAAGATTAACTGTAATGCACTGTGTGAATATGGCAGGGGAGAAAGAAAAACTGTTGGTTATAGGAAAATCAGCACGTCCTCGCGCATTTAAAAATATTAGCGTTGCTCTTCTTCCAGTCCAATGGTATTCACATAACAAGGCTTGGATGACTAATTCTATTATGACAGAGTGGTTGCGTGAATTTGATCGGAAAATGATCGATCAAAACAGAAAAGTTTTATTATTTTTGGACAATGTAGCTGCCCATCCTAAGGACGTACAGTTGCAAAATGTTAAACTCGTTTTCTTACCGCTAAATACGACAGCTTACTGCCAACCGCTGGAACAAGGCATTATAAAAATGTTCAAAACTTGGTACCGACATTTAATACTAAAACACATCTTATCGCAGTTTGAGAGTTCTGATTCTGTACATAATTTAACCAATTCTTTTAGCGTATTAGATGCGATTTATTTTATTAAAAAAGCATGGGATGATGTCTCATCTGATACAATTAAAAATTGTTTCAAGAAAACAGGATTTCAAGAAGTAAATGAGGAGTTTGAAAGTATCAATTTGATCCTGAAGATGAAATTCCTTTATCTAAAGTGGCTGAAATGTGTACGCTAATGGGAAAATTAGGAAGTAATGATGTACAGGAATTTATAAATATTGACGCCAATTCGTATACAGAAGACGATAATCCAGACCATATTTTGCCCGATAATTTAGAAAACGAAAGTCAAAGCAGTGATGATGAAGAACATGAAAAAATTCCTAGAACTAATGATTATGAGAAAAGAATAGTATCGTATAAAGATGGTCTACTGTAAATAAAAAAACTAAAACAATTTTGTTTTGAAGAAGATGATGTACAAGCGTTTAGTGAGCTATCATTACATTTTGAAGCAAAATTGGCATGTAGTACACACAAGCAAACTTCCATTTTAGATTATTTTGTAAGATAGTATATAAATTGTATATGTACCTTACCTACATATGTTCCTATTATATGTATGTATATATAAATGTGCAGTCGTTTGAGTTTTATTTAGCAAATAAAGTTATAAGTATACAATTTTACACTGTGTGTTCATATGAAAGTTTAGCTTTGCGTTTCTACTTAATTTTTCTGTCTTCTCTGATAAACGGGCAGTTTTGTCGGAACGAACAGTGTCCGCCTATGGGAAGTTTCACTGTATAGTATTGATGGCAGGTGCTTTATGTAATTTCAATGTAGTGGATGTAAAAATACTGTTTTATAAAGGAATCACTTTGCTACAACAAATTCGAAAACAATATAAATAGTAAATGCAGTTGCATTGTATTTATTTCTGTTAGAAAACGAATACATTTAAATGAAAAACGATCCATATGTGATAGCAAATAAATGCAAAAGAAATACGTTTTTTATCCTATATCCGAACGAAATTTACTATAGTGTTAATGTAAAGGTTATAAATATTGATTTGGGAATGTAAATATGTAGGTATTTTTATTTAACAACGCATCTATTTACTTCGTTTATTTACAAAGCAAGAACAATACAAGCGCTGTATACTACAAATTACTAAATGTGTTTCCTTAATTTTATTCATTTGTTTTGTCTTGTAAATCGGTAAAAATTTTGATGTAATGGTTTTACACACTTTACTTTTTTTAACAATTAATTAAGTAGGTATAGAAATAGTGAAGTAGTTTAAATTGTTTCATTTGTTAGAAGGATGCGAGAGACCAAAATCATTTTATCAATTTACAAGAACCATGTATCTTGTTTTATATTTACGATCCTTGAGTTCACTAAGCTAGATTATCCCTTTTTTTTTATGGTAAGTGGAAAGAATTAAAGATACCATTCTTTCGACGTACGTTTTTTACACCATATTTTTAAAACAGGATTTTGTCATTTTTATTTTCTGTATTTACAAATGCATCGATATTCATATCCACATGAAAAGTATTTTTGGACTCGTTATTTTTTTTTACAAAGTGATAATTTGTCGAGATATTTTATATACATTTATTTAAGGATTAGTCACAGAGTTCTGTTTTAAATATGTACATATTTGAACAATGCTGTTTCACTTAATATTAAAAATCAATACTATTTAATTACAATTATATCGTAATACATATTTGGTATACCCGTAATATTTTTTGATTATCGAAAAAGTAATCCACACAAAATCTATCTTCTTAAAATTAGTAAGCTTTGTATTGCACTTACGTAAATTATTTAAGAATAATTAGTATGAAGCAAGAAATGAGGATCTTGAAACCTAACAGTATAACTTCTCAATATTTCATCATTTATTTAATAACTACAACAGAGAATTAAAATTACTAATTTCATGTATCATTTTATTTTCTACATAGAAACTATTACATTAATAATATATTGAATTTTTTTTACAATTGAGGTTCATCTATCACAAATTAAATTCCTATTTGATTGTAGTTATCTGTGGTTGATTTTAATGAGACAGTCCTCTCATCTAATTATAGAAAGAACTGTACCATTAAGCTACATAATTTAAATTATAGTATTTCAAAATTGATGGAATAAAACATATAAGTGATATTTATTCATACATATATAATGTATGAAATATATTCTATTTAATGAATTGTTCTTACTAATCATTTGGGTCTATCATGTATTTAAAGCATTATCACAATTTAGAACAGGACAGGTAAAATTTTGTAACATCTCAAATTGGCCAAAGCAATTCAACCATTCAATTCGTTCTGCCGGAGCACTTAAATGATCCTGACTATCAATAATTTTCATATTAACTCCGTGCCTGTTACCATGGGTACATCAGAACTGTGGGGGCTTTACTCTAATTATGGATTTGAGAAAAATATACCAGACTTTTCTTTCGTTACTGTTGACGCTATTACTGTAGGCAAGTATATTAGTGAGCTCAAGAGTAATGCCATCGGAACGGATGGTCTTTCTTTGCACATGCTTCAACTTTGTTGTCCTTTCATTCTGCAATATATTACTAATATCATCAGTTCTTGTATTCTGTCAAACACTTTTCCTGCTTCTTGGAAACACACAGTATTATTATTCCCCTTCCTAAAAAATCTAATGCCCAACAGTTTTCGGATCTACGTCCTATCAGTTTGCTTCCCGTCTTGGCGAAAGTAATGGAAAGTCATTGGTTCTCAGCTGCGATCGCATTTGGACTTGCGCGGCATGATACCCGACTCACAGACTGGATTTAGATCCAGGCACAGCTGCTCTATTTGCCTGCTGAATGTAACTGACGATCTAATCTCATGATAGTGGTCAAGTTTCTGTTCTCGTTTTGTTCGACTTCAGCAAGGGCTTTTAACGCATTGAACCACAATTTCCTTTTATCTCTGCTGGACCACATAGGGTTATCCGCCAACGCAGTTAAATTTTTTAATAGTTATCTATCTAGTAGGTCCCAGCACGTTGATATATCAAAGGGTGTCTCCCATGCCGTCACAAAAGCGCGTGGCGTCCCTCAGGGATCCATTTTGGGTCCCCTCCTCTTTATTATTTATACACACTTATTTCCGAAAGTGATAACAACCTGTAAGATACACATGTATGCTAATGATATTCAGCTTTACCATACCTTCAATATTGCTGATAGGGAACGAGCGTCGCACTACGACATTCCTTAATCTTAAACCCTTCGAAATCAACTGTTCATGTCTTTGCTGATAAAATTAGTTAACTGCTTTCGGCTTCCATCAACTTTTCTATGAATGGTACTCCGATACCTCTGGTCATAGGCGCAAAGAATTTGGGTTTGATTATTGACAATTTCAGATGCAATACTAAAGTCTTGAAGTATGTTAAAAGTGCTTATTGCGCTTTGAAATTGATTTATCCCCACCGTTATTACTTATCAAGCAAAATTAAAACAGAGCTCTGTGATTCCCTAATATTATCACAGTTTAATTATTGTTCACCTGTCTACGGGCCTTGTTTCACTGGGGAGATGCAGTGTATGGTACGTGTTCAAAATTCATGCAATCTGTTAATATTTGGGTTACGAAAATATGATCACGTGTCCCATAAGTTGATTGATCTGGGCTGGCTGATCATAGGTAATAGATTACTGTTTCAGGCAGGTGTGCTCTACTTTGGTATCATTGTCATCAGGAGTCCACCATATTTATACAATAAACTCAGCTTTCGCGAGGATGTCCATCACCTTAGCCTTCGTCACAGGCATCTGCTAACTACTCCTAGTCATAGGACCCTCTCTATTTCAACGCTTTCTCATACAACATCGCTAAATTTTATAACAATTTGCCTTTTGAGGTCATGGACTATTCCTTCTCCAAGTTTAGAACATGGATGCGGGAGTACCTGTTGGCCAGCCAGCGGTAGGCCTTGTCCCGGTATGATTGTGTAAAGAGTTCTTTCTCGTGATGCCATATGTCTAATAGGAAATGCTTTTAACTTGTCTTTGATTGTATATCTATGTATATATACCGTTTGACTGAAATAAAAGTAGATATAGAGAAACACAGACACGCACACATCTGCATGCAAACATTATGAAATGGAGGGGTACGATAATAGGGGAGATGAGTTCATACCGGGACACCGGGTACCGCTGCAGTATCGCAGCTTCAGTGCAAAACGTTGAAAGTTAGTATGCGGACGTTTGGTTTAAGGAATTGCTCCGCTATTTTGGTAATTGATGTATAATGTATTAACATTGAACTGAAACAAAACTCTATAAAAATTGTAACTAAAATAAGATTCTCACATTTAAAATGAAACAAAATATTATAATGAACTATACAAATAAATTTTGCACGACTTTGTACGAATTATCCTTCGATTTGCGAGTTTGCTCAGACAGAATGTAAGTTCCCGCTCTAAAGATACGGAACGAATGCCATGCGTGCATGGTGTTCGCGCTCTCGGTCTCCCCACCCACCGGTCTTATGGTGGTGTGGGTAAAACGAGAGCCACACTCTTGAACTCTTGTATACATACATAGGTATGTACATGTTTATGTGTGTGTATTTGAAGATGCATATTAACTTTTAAATACGACAATCTGTATATATAGGTGTGTATGTGTATAACTAGTTGTTGCATCCGGGCGGAATGTAGCTTTAAGTTAGTTTTTAGGCATTCTTTACATACTCATTTTCTATTAATTGTAAAGGCTCTACGCATAGAATTTAGTTCATTTTTATTCTTATCTTCTTTATTATATCTATTTTGTCAATATTGTTGTTGTATGGTAGAAAATAAATGCTATTATTATTATTATTATTATTATTATTATAAATCAGTGCTTTTCCCACAAAAGTGGAATAAGGAAATTGACCTTCTTTTAATGTCTTCTCGATGTTAAACAAATAAATTATGGAAAAAAAAGTCTCAATACTTTGTTGAATTATAATTCATTGATTTAGAAAGTCTTAAATTTGTAAAATTTTGTGAAACGAAATATGTCCTTATTGTATTATATCCTTTTCCTTTGGAAAATTTTCAAATATATAATTATCTAATAAAAAAAAATTACGATATGTAATAAATGTTCAAATAAAATATTGATACAGTAACCTTGCCAATTATGAAAAATTTAAGAAATTCTGTTATTTGTTATTATTATTGAATAGTAAATATATAGCATCTAGATTTTTGATAGACATAAGTAAATATATTTTTTTAATATGAGTTTAGAGCTATATTAAATATACATACAAGAAAAAAGTACTTTTTCAGTTTTAAGATTAAGTGAAACAGATGAAATTTTCTCTCTTAAAAAATTAATACAAACCATTTCAAACAAAAAGTGCTTAATAAACAATTCGGTCAAGTACATAATAATTTTTTTTTAAAGTGAATACTTAAACAGTAAACTTAGACACTTTTCACATTTAAATTTGTCTTAACCTTTTATAACTCCATTCCACAAATAACGAGTCCAAAACTTTTTAAGTAATGATAAATTTATTGCAAAAATCTAAAAGAAAAAATAAGAAAAAACGAAAGTAGATTGGCGAGTCATAAATTTAGAGATGTTTTATTGATATGTAGATACAACTACGAATCAAGACTACACTAATCTATCTAGGTACTCATACAAAGAGGTTGTCACTTGAAATGCAAAATTAAATGATACTAATAATTTTATTGTAATGGCAGTCGACTTCCAAAAGGACTGGAGTTATTTTAAAATGAAACATTAAATTTTCCAATAATAAAGTAATAAATAGATCTACTAAGAAGTATTATTGTAGTGACTGGTGCTTGGCTTTTGGAGCCTGAACTGCCTGAATAAAGTATTGACAGTTTTTAATTGATATTGTAGTTTATATGAATGCAATTAAGGGGGTTGTAATATCCAAAAACAAATTTTGGATTTTTAATAACTGGCATAGACTTCTAACAAGAGTAAATAATAATAATAAAAATGTAAATATGTAGAATATACATTTATACCTTCACAAACACATCGTAATCCAAGTATTAAATCACAATTGTAAATCTAAGAAGCCTAGAATTTTATAAGCGAAGAAAGCTCAAAAAATTTATGAACCACTCGTAAATTATTTTCAACCTTTTTTGTCCCATTATCTAATACTTATAGGACTTAAATTTAGAATTCTGTACGACTTCTTTGCCTTTACTATCGAATAAAAGTTTACAGCAAACATGATATATGTTAATATCTACATCTCAATAAATATTTAAAAAATTAATCACTCTTGGTGTATACAGAAAATAGAGCAGTGGTAATCAATGGTGGCAATAAGAATTACATTTGAAACTTAATAATAATACAATAATAAATATAATAATTAAAAAAATAAACGATCACAATAAATATTTAGAAATAACAAATGAATAAGAACCTATTGTTCTGCATTTGTTTTTTCTTTTAAATCTATTGTCCAATCACATCTGCGTACAGTCACTTCACTATAAAATATTCATCACAAATTGTAAAAAAAACAGAGTTTGAAAAAGAAACTTACTTGCTCTACAAGAAAGAATTCGTTTTATTTTTCATGTAAAAAAAGGTAAAAATAAATAGTAGTGTCACTTTTACAATGTGAATTTTCTTATTTTTTTTTTTTACTATACAAAATTCACTAAGAGTCACTTTTTACAGGATTTTGTTTTATATTATTCTTTTTGGATCGGATCATACAGTACATAAACTTATAACTGTTTTTTTTTTTGATTTTTGCCTTGGAAACATTCGAGGAAACCCCATTTCAAATAAACATAGATCTCTAACGTTTCCAATCACAAATCATCATGCTACATTTCTATTATGTATGATTATATTTTCTTCATCTAATTCTACGATTACTTTATTTTAATCTCTATAATACTATAGATTTTCGAACAGAAACAAATGATACGAAATAAATGTTCGGGTTTGTTCAGCTCGACACTAAAATTACAAGAGGAAAGAAACACAGCACTGGAAAATAAGAAAGGTACAATTTTTAGCAAATACCTCTGCAAACTCTTTAGCTTCTCCAAACATTTTCTGGAACGGGTCTTGCATGCATCTTGGATTGTCAAGTTAAGATATTATGTTTTTGAACATCAAATTCGCTTGATTAAACCTTTTGACAAAATATATATGTATGTACTATATACTACCATTTTATATAATTTTAGAGATTTTTTCACTTTATTAAATGGCTCGAATTTCATTTATATATCATTGAACCCATACAATCTGAAAGCTACTTACTTAAATTTTGTGCAATCATTAAATATTTACTATTTTAAACCAATGAAGATAGCTAACTTGAAGTGTGTATATATCATTAACTGAATACTCAAAAACTAATTTTTAAAGAAAAATGGTTGCTTGAAAAAATATGGCAAGTTCACTTTTGTAACCTAACACCTTTGTTCACTTAAATCATCAATTGTTGCGTTGTGAAAAATTTTAAATGAAATTCAACAAAAAAGTATTAGTATTGTATTGCTTCGATCTATGAGACTTTCATCAGGTGGAAACTCTAATACAAATTTACCACGCCTTTTATTTTACTTTCATAAATGCAACAAACTTGGCATACTACATATACAGGATAACAGTACAGAAGCTGAATTATCATTATTTTGCTCTTTTATATTTCTTTCCATATTTAGTATATCTATTTCATTTGATAGTAAGGTATATTTCTTCATGTCTTTGCAATTAGTTATTATTATTTATTTAATAATCAGGACTAGTTTTCCTTACCTAATCAGTATTTTTTGTTTTTCCTTTTATATCTGACTAGTTTATGCATATCAGTGGCGGCTCGTGCTAAAAATTTTAAGGTGTTCTGCAAGTTTTACAAAAAAAAATACCTTGCACGAGCAGTAAGAGGTTGTCTCCCATCGATCTTATCGTGCTTTCTTCGCCTTCCGCACTGAAGTAATGGATTTCTAGAACGATTGTCAATTGTCACACAAAAAAATAAGAGTCACTAAGCACTACTTTACTAACAAATTATTTCTTATAAATTAAATCTATTCTACGTATTTTTCGATTTGCAAATTTTGTTATCACTTTGTCATTAAAATTGTCTATTTCGGAGATAAACTTTTTTTCGATAGATAGCATGGAAAGAGATGTTACACGATCTTCGGTCATTGAATTTCTGAGAAACGTCTTAATTCGATTTAGTGTTGAAAAGCATCGTTCGGCCTCTGATGTTGTCATGGGAGTTGTTATTACAATTTCTAATAATTTTCTAGTCTCCTTCAACGTATCTCCCAGATTGTTTTTTATTAAAAATTTTAGAAGAGGTAGTGCGCCTTTTAAAAATCTACAATCAGTTCTTGAGTAAATAACAGACAATTCAGTTCGTAATCTTTCTTTATCAAGGGTGGGATAATAGGAGCATGCGGAAGTGAGTGTCCTCAGGAAATTTACTGCAATACTCTCCAAAGCATTCCGGAAAAAAAAGTGATGCCACTACTAGATGCTCTTTAAAATGAAATCGATCTTTTGCACAATTTAGAATAACATCACACACCTCTAAAGCCGAAATTCGATGATTAAATCTGCTGTTATTTGGACGTTTGCGTTTTTCTGGTGGTGGCTCATCGCTTATTAAATCTGATGCTTCACTTATGATGTTAATATTATTTCGAAGTTGGCCTATACTGCGTTCAAAATTTTCGATAGCGTCTTTTACTAGAGTGGGTTCAATTTTTCTTTGCTGCAATTGATTAAACAGGATATCTACATGGGGCATTACAAGATGGAAAAAAGTCAGCCAAAAATTGAAGATCGGATCATTTAATGTACGGCGAATAGAGGCGGCTGCACTACAGACTGTGTTGTTGGAGAATTGTTCTTCTATTTCTTGCATACACTCAATGAGAGAGGCCCTATTTTCGTACACAACATTAATGGTCCTGATATTAAAATTCCAACGGGTTGTAGCGCCGTGGGGGATCCTTCTGTTTACAATCTTGTTTAACGCTTCTACTCGTTGGGGTGAATTATTAAAAAAGCCGGGAATGTCTTGTAGATTTCCAAAAAATACACGTACTTGCGAATTTGCAGAAGCAGCTTTAGACATAATTAAATTTAATTGATGGGCATAGCAATGTACATAGTGCGCAAAAGGGTACTTTTTTTTAATCAATGCGTGAACGCCTACGTGTTGTCCGCTCATCACCGCTGCTCCATCGTAACTCTGTGCAATCAGTTTGTTAGGTGAATTTTGAATTAAAGCATCTATGACACTCAAAATTGTTTTGCTAAGTGTTTCTGCATCACATTTTTCAGGAATGACGAAGTTCCAAAAACGTTCAATTGGCTCACCATCACGAACATATCTAAAAATAACTACCATTTGAGTTTTTGCAGCAACATCCGTTGTTTCGTCCGCCATGATCGCCAAAAACGGAGAATTATTAATTTCCTCAATTATTTGTTCTTGGCAGACTTCAAGTATGCACTGTAACAGATCATTCTGTATTTCTTTGGAAGTGCCTTTAAATACCGAACAATTTTTTAGGTGCTCACTTAGAGTTGCATCTAATTCAGCCGAAAAATTAATAAGTCCACGAAATATCCCCGGATTCTCGGAAGTATCGCTCTCATCATGTCCCCGAAGGGCCAATTCAAAAGCTCCACAAAATTTTATACAATTAATAATTTTTGATAAAATATACCGATTCTTTGACACATTTTCATTATGTCTCTGTATATTTACCCAATAAGCAGAATCTAGTTGAGCCATAATATTAGTTGACCCTAGTAACGCAAATTCCATACAATTATGAAGATGGCTTTTAGAATTCCCATGTCTTTTTATTTTCAAACTCAGGTGCTCTAGATCCGTGACCCCTATTTCCGTCCAAGCTTTATCGCCACCAAAAAGTAAACAGGGAAAACAATATAAAGCATTTTTTTTGTTGCATCCACAAATCCATTCGTTTTTTGAATAAATATCGCTACTAAATTTACGTGTATAATTTTTCCCTCTACTTACACCAGTTTTTTCAATAGTGATATCTACTAATGGCCTACCTTTTGCTTTTAATTCTATCTTTTCTTCGTATGAATATTTAAAGAATCTCTTCACATTAATTAAATTAAAGACCACCTCCATAATACACAGAGTTTCTATAAATTGTCAACAATACACAAAAACATAAGCACGCGCACTCTAATATTATTGTTTTTACGTTAAACTCGCCGCACCGTAAAAAAAAGTCGCGAAAAAATTAAATATACCGAATCATATCGCCCTCCGCGCTGGACTAAATGCAGCGAACAGGCCTGCTAAAATCACGCATTGGTCTTAAACAGCCGCAGGGGTAGCGGGGTGCGCGCGGGTGTTTGAAAGAGCTCTGAGAGCACGTTCGTGTGGACCAGATAAGGAACAAGTGAGCGATCGCGCGAATTAGGTTGGTTATTCCACTGTTCGCCTATTGAATATTATTTGATAAGCTGCACCAATGCGACTTTGATGTTTTTGCTTTCATTTTATGTTGGAATTTCGGAAGCGAATATCTCGGCTTCTACTGATCGGATTTTGATGATTGAGGTGTCAAATTGTAGGGTTTGATGTCCTCTACAGGATGATGTGTATGCAAATTTTTTGATATACAGGGGGAGAATTTTCACAACAATATGTTACGCTTTTATAAACATCAGAAATGTCGGAAAAATTATGTATGTAATACAGGTTCGCCCGCCCAATTTTTTGGGAGCTCTGCAGCGCTTATGCGCTAGCCGCCACTGTGCATTATCACTATAAAAAGCAAGGGCCTTACGCCATCATCCAGTTTAATTCCTCCATTGACTTCAAACGTCTCAGATCTTGGTCCATTTATAATTGTATCATTGTTTTCACAGTTTGATATATTCTTTATGTTACCTTATTGAGCTTTTTATGTCCTAAATATCTTCTCCTTCTAGCATACTAAGGCTGTTCGTAAATTAATATAATCCATGTATAGTTTTCTCATATTTCCTGAATCCTCCCTTCCTATTAAATATTATAGACATTGTTAATCTTTGTGACCTAAATGCTGCCTATTTTTCTTCCAATTTGTTTGTTAATTGCATCTCTTATTTTACAATCCTTGTCTATACAACCTAACAGCTGACAGACATATGGCTAAAGTTCACAGTATCACTGAGTTCTCTATTCTTGAAGATTAGAAGAGAAGCTTCTTTTTCACAATCCTAGGTACCGATTCTTCATCCTAAGCTTGCTGGCATCCAACTTTTACCTTCATCTACCATCATCACTTCTTGATCCATACTATCCGCTCCCCTTGATTTTCCTATTTCTATATTTGATATTGCCTCTTATAGTTCTTGCATATTGATTTTCTCTATTATATTATTTTCTTCTACCTCAATTCCAATTTTTCTGTACAATGTTTCCTCCATATTTCATATTTTGCTATTTATGATGATTCTGTCTTCTTTTTCTTGCAGTTAGTTGCAGTTTATTAAGTTTAAATCCTCCCTCTCATTTTCCTGCATGGTTAACATCTATATAAATAATTGCAGCAAATTTATAATTTTTGGTTGCTTGATGGAGCTGTTTATGGTGATTTTATCTTTTTTATTTTGCGTTCCTTATATTTCTTCTCATATTCCTTATATTTCCCTTGATTATTCTTGTAATTTATTAAATATAATTTTCCTACTTATTAATCTTTATTTATTTAAATCTTGTACCCCCCCCCTCTCCTCCTAGGCAGATGAGATATATAAATGGCAGTCCCTGCAAATTTGTATTATAAACATTTTTCATTACCTGATAAAGTAGTCATAGTACAAAACAATTTTAGTGCTTTTATAATACAGGTGTCCCAGAAATAAAAAGACGGAGTAGCAGAAATCGGAAGCTAGATTGTGTAAAAACGTACCCTCAAAATATCAAGTCTTTATTCGTGCGCAATAAAGAATTCAATTGGCCTTACGCCGACCCTGGACTAGATGTCCACCTACTTCACTTTCACAATCGGTCCTTTTCAGGACCTCCATATTACTTGTGTTAAAAAAAAGGAGGAGGAATAGATACTTCATAATAAATATCAAACCATTAATTACCTTAATTTTACACCTGCTAGAAAAAAATAATTACATTCTTGATATTTACTACGATTTATTGAAAATTCTAAAATAATAATAATCAGCTGTTTCCGACTACAAACACATTAAAGAGCAACAATAAAGTGCGTCGCCCATCTGGGTCAACAACCGACTACATAGCTGCGTTATCTAGACGCATCGGGCAAAAAATGTTATATATGAATGAGTACGATTTAACGTTTTTTCCCGTTTTATACAAATAAAAGGGTATTTCTCTATGAATGCGTGTTCGTTTCTATTTACAAATGAGCATTCTTACGTGTATTTATAAACATACATCCTGTGCCAGGTCCGTAATGTAATTTTTTTATCTAAAAAACAACATAGAAAATTAAATTTTTAATTTCTTCGTTATTGCGGTATATTTGGGCCTGTTTCTGTTCGGACTTTCCATACCTGCTACTCCGTCTTTTTATTTCTGGGACAACCTGTATATCTCCTCTACTCTTTTTCTTATTTTATTAGGTGTTTATTAATTATTAAAAAGCATATTTCTCACAAATTTTCGAAAAAAATCTAGATATATCAATTTAAAATGCAGCAGGTGTTTTTTTTATAAATTCAAACAACCGTGTTAAATGTAGATTTAATAAATATTAACAAGAGAAAAACTGAATCAGATCAATCTGAAACATAAATTGAAAAGGCAAATTAAAATTACTGTTTGTAAATAGAAATCATATATTCAGTAAAATAGACTATATAACAGTCATACCCTTCTATACATAGCTACCCACAAAGTAAGATCAGCGAGTCAAAAAATTACTTGCTATATATAAATATTCACACCTTTTTAAAGTATGCCTGCTCAGTACCTACCTAATATTTTAAATAATGTTCAAAAATATCAAAGTAATCATAATTTAATCAAAGCTATTTGATGTAAAACGATCTACCTATGTTGAAAAATAGTTTTTGAAGTAAAAAAACACACAGTACTCGCTATATAAACAAGAATAATTTATGTGAATAAAATTTTATGATCAAGAATTAAAAGGATTGTTTGTAATAAGGTAATAAAAGACATGTAATTCACATTTTAAATAAAAAGTATTACTTTTAAAAGATTTATTTGTTGTTGACATTCATCATAAAATAAGTATAACTTGCATCATGATGTTATAACATGTACTATAAATATATTAACTACATTAAACATTAAAACTTATTATCGATTATTATTATTTGTTGTATTTTTTCACATTTTCTCTATTATTCTCATACACATATAGAGAGTACTGTAGGTATATGAAGTAATACAATAACATATGGGAAAACTAAATTATTATAAAGAATTCGGTGTATATAAATTATTAAGGAAAGCTATCTCATCAATAAAATCAAAATATATAAATGTTTATCTATCTATAGGTATATATAAAATATAATTATAATTTCATAAATTTAAATTAATTATTGCTAAAAATTGCACATATAAAATTAATATATTTACAATTAAAAATATAGATACATAAAAATGGACTCTGTGTATAGCCTAACAATGTACATGTAAAAAAAAATCAATAAAATTATTATTACACAATAGGATACTATACTGTATTTTGTATTTTTCTTTTCTTGAACTGCGTGCATCTCACAAAAAAACTTTCCAAAATGTTCTCATACTTTTATATACTCGAATATTTTGAACACGAAAAAAGGTGACGAAATGAAAAATATTATAAGATACAGACTAGTAAAATATACAAGTTTTTAATATATATATCACACATACAGTTGTAGAACCAGATCATTACCTAACGGCTGTCATTTTGTATGCATTTTGTTTAGGTATTCCATTTTTGTTGGTGGCGAAGTTTTTCTTCTTGCGTTCTTTTCTTTCTTTTGGGTTTCTGGTGAAGCAGCGGAGACGACCCGTTTGTTTAAAAAATTATTTCATTTATTTTTTTTTTCGTTTAAAGTCATTGCACAGGTTTATCTCGTAAACTTATACTTTTAATTTGTACAACACAACACAGTTTCTATGGCGTTTAAATTACTTAATAACTAGATAAAAGTGAACGTAAATGTTTTTGTTTTGCTTCCTCGCTTTTCTTTGTTTCTCTGCTTGTTATTCGTCCGATGTTAGAAACAGTTGAACGTGCAGCTTTTGCTTTAAATCTCAAATCCTGTGAAAATATAATATCATTAATGTAAAAATCGTAATTCTTATCTTATAAACATTTAATTATTCAAACGAAACTAGAATATACAAAATGACTAAAGAAACCTGATTGTTTCGTTGCAGTATGACTTTCGAATTTTACAATAACATATGATTCAGGCAAATAATTATAAATCTGTTTTGAAACTTCATAAAACAAGGTTGTATAACTCCAAAAAATAGATTGTTGCATTAATAAAACGGGCAGATGTAGAGGAATGAATAACTCAGGTGCCTAAGAAGGGCACTCACATGAACACGCCTTTATTAAAAAATCTAATACCTTTATTTACAATACTTGAAGTATTTCGTATTGATTATGAAAAGCAAAATACTATCACGATTGCAGATACTAATTATAGTTGCTATAGAGATAGTAAACGACAAATTAGATAGTGAGCGATGGGAATGCGCTGTAGTCGTTTCTAAAAACGCGTACGCCCACTTACTAAAGTAGTAGTCAGACTATCCAATAATGTCAGACTATATTTGTCCCACTATTTCTAATGCTGTGCGGACTTAATCCCACTGCTCGTCATCTAATTTGGGGTTTACAATACATACATCGAAGCTTCGTGAACTGTGTAGTTATATTAGAATGCTATCGGCTATGTTATGACGATGAATTGTTGATGTGTAATATTTCAACGCATCAGGCCTCTATTTGAAAGAGCGAGAAATGATTTATTAATTATGCATTACCTAGACAATGCAATTTTCACATGCATTCTTGAAATGATAAGGTATTGTAGGTATCAACCGTAATATACTTAATCTCTGTAATAAATATCTGTTCACCATTATAATTTGTCTTGTATATATACATATATATATTGTGGAGACGTGCAACAGTAAAGACGTAGAAACCTAGACGCGTGACTGAATAAATTGACAAGATTAAGAAATTTAACGATATCAATAGAATTACTTTTCAATAGTACCTATGCAATTCACAACATATTTTGCTATTCATTAAAAGAAAATACACAGAAAACACTCATTACTAGAGCTGAGGATGTTTGGGGTACGGCAGGACCGTATGTAGTGCATCCCCACCAGCGTATAAACACGATGCAGCAAAACGCTTTAGTTAGTCGTGAACTGGCAACGTAATCGTGTGTTGTCTTATTCATCACGGCGTACATCGCTCACCGCTACAAATATGGAAACGTATCTAATGCTACAAACTTACTACAAGTCTTATCCACTTGGCGCTATGCAATAATAATCGTAAATAAGGTGTTATTTTAAATAATAAATATAAGGTAAGTGTGTTATTTTAAATAACACACTTACCTTATTTACGATTATTATTGCATAGCGCCAAGTGGATAAGACTTGTAGTAAGTTTGTAGCATTAGATACGTTTCCATATTTGTAGCGGTAAGCGATGTACGCCGTGATGAATAAGACAACACACGATCACGTTGCCAGTTCACGACTAACTAAAGTGTTTTGCTGCATCGTGTTTATACGCTGGTGGGGATGCACTACATACGGTCCTGCCGTACCCCAAACATCCTCAGCTCTACTCATTACTATAAAGATTTGGGTTAGCCTGAACAAAAGTCTATACGAAAGATTTTACATCAAATATAAGAAACATCTTCATACATTTCCATACAAGTTCATTGTTTCTTACTATTAACCTTTTTATAACCTTTTAATTTTACACTGAAACTTCTCTATGGAGGTACTTGTCAAAATAAAGGAAATTGATCTGACAATGGAGTTACTTAACTTATTTATAGAATGAATAAAGAAATTCCTGCATTCACAAAATTTCTATCAGGTATGTTACACACTAACAAATGAAATATCAGGTATTGATATTGATAGTCTTTTAATCTTCATAACCTAACAAAATTACACAATACAGTATTTGTGCAAATGAAATTTGCACATATACACTGAAATAACTTAGAGAAGTTAATAATAATGTTTGTTTATTCGAGTCATCTGTATAACAAGTAAGGGATGATTGTTTCAGCAAACGGCCTAGATGACCAAGAAATATTACAAAAAGTGTAGCTTCCAAAGTTGAATCACGGGGCATTCTTTACGAGACAAAACAGCCTTTCAATATTGTATTCTTTATTACCACGTTTTGTGAACAATCTACAAGATATTTTTTAAATAAATTAAACACTGCTCCTCAAATTACATAGTGGTATAGTTTTTCTAGATCTATGATTAGATATTTTAGGTAGCGACTTTGGACAATTAATATTTCTTCCACACATTTAATTTTGAAAATTCGAGGGCGTATTTTTATGTTATCTACCTAGCCATGAAAAAAAGCACATAGAGAATTTTTTTTTTTATTTCTCTACATAACTCCCTTCAACACTAATACACTTATTTCATCTTTTTTCCATACCCTCAGAAAAAAATTGCTTCGGTAATCCCGCAAAATATTATTCAACAGCTTCTTTGAGTTCTTCATCAGAAGCAAAACGCTTTCCTCTGAGATGCTTTTTTAAATTTTTGAATAAGAAGAAGTCTGACGGAGCTAGGTCAGGGCTATAAGGTGGATGCCTTAACTCTATAAACCCACAGTCACTGATTATTTGCTGAACTTTGTTTGCCTTATGAACCCGACAAATGTCGTGCAGCAACAAGTTTTTTGTAGATAAGAATGCGGGCGTTTTTCCTCCAGAGCAGTTTTTAAATTTTTAATTGTGTTTCCGTAGGCCTCTCTATTTATGTCCAAACCCTCTAGCAAAACTCCTTCAGCATCCCAGAAAACAGTTGCCATCAGTTTTTTTTTCCAGAAAATTGTGCCTTGGCCTTTTTTGGTGGTGGAGAGCCCTTATGAACCCACTGCATGGATTCTTGTTTAGTAGGAGGGTCCCAGTAATATACCCAAGTCTCATCCACGGTAATAATTTGAGATAAAAATGTTTTGTCCTTCTCCAACTTGACCAAATTTTCTTGAGAAACTTCTTTTCTGCACAGTTTTTGTTCAGATGTAAGCAATCTCGGCATCCACCGTGCAGACACCTTCTTCATACCCAAATCGTCATTCAAAATTTTGAGAACACTTGTTTCGGATATACAGACTTCATTGGCAATGACAGAGATCTTTACACGCCGATCTTTCAGTACCAAATTTTCGACTTTTCGCACAATGTTTTCAGTTCGAGCTTCAACGGGTCGGGTCGTCCGGACTTTGGGTCATCATTGATTGACTCCTGGCTCCATCGAAAGAGTTTAGACCAGTGGTTCCCAAACTTATTTTGCCTACTGCCCACTTTGAGAATAAATTATTTTTTAGCGCCCCTATTTTTTCACCTACTCAAAAACCACTATAACTTCAAATTAAATTAATTATTGTGAGCTATATTAGCGGAGATTAAACATTCATTCTAAACGAGACTTTTACTATGGGTTATAGTAAAAGTCTCGTTTAGAATGAATGAGTTAACTTGAGACCTGAGCGTAGTAGGTAGTACACAACGGCGCTCAGGTCTCAAGTTAACTTTTACGGGCTACACCTGCCAATGAGAATGATTATTGAAACGCAACTTTATAGTATTCAGACAAAGTATCTTTTATTCAAAATTCAAAATAAAACAAACATAATCGATTCTAATATAAAAACTAATGTGAAGGATGAATCTGATGCTGTTTAATAAGTTTGTTGATATCAGGTTCCAATTTACTCAAGAACAGCCGCAAGTCACCACGTTCGGTAACATGCAAACGATTTCTCTTTTTAGTAAGCAGCGTTGCTACAGCACTAAATCCACGTTCACACAAATATGACGATGGGAATGCTATCAAGAATCGTTGAATGATTGACCACAATCCAGGGTACAATTGCGGGATCGGTTTTTGTAGCCAAAATTCTTGGTAGCCATTTTTGAACTTGATTTTTATTTCCTCGTTCGTTGTCAATTCTATAAGTTCTTCTTCCAGATGTGGTGATATTGCTGTGTTGACATTTGAAAACGGATCCAACACCCAGTCTGGTATTTCCAAGTTCAAAATATCCTGGTATCGTTCGGTGAAGTCAATGTGGAGCTTTTCCAAATGTTGGCAGTAGGCAAACAAGTCGTCGTTACTGCAGGATACTGATAAATTCGGAAAATTATGAAACTCACGTCTGCCCATATTCTTTTTGTGTAGAAGCAGTTTGGCTGCGAAAGCAGCAACGACATTTTTTGTTTTAATTAAATTTAGTTCATCGCCTTGCAGTTGGAGATTCATGTTGTTGAACAATTTATACAGGTCTGTCATGTAAGCTATATCATTTTTTGATGTAATGAGCTTGTTGCGCAATTCTGTATCTTTAGTTTCCAAAAACTCGATCACAGAGTCAAACAGGTTGTAAAATCGAGTCAGACAATTGCCTCTTGATAGCCAACGAACTTCGGTATGAAACAACAAACGGTTGAAATCTTCGTCATTAGTAACACAAAGCTGATGAAATAATCTATCATTCAAAGAGCAGTTACGGATTTTATTGACTGCTTTGATGACATATTGCAGTGATTGAAATAGTCGTTCACTTAAATTTCTAGCAACCAAATCTTGTCTATGAATAACGCAATGTACAGCAAGGACATCTGGAATTTTATTTTTTACGTACGCTATGAAGCCTTTATGGCACCCTGTCATAGCCGGAGCGCCATCCGTAGCAACTGATATAATATTTTTCAAGGGAATCTCTTTCTCATCACAAAACTTTTCCAATGTATTGAATATGGTTTCGCCTTTTGTATCGGTCTCTAAATTTCTAGCAAACAATAGTTCTTCACATATTTTCTCATCTTTAATAAACCTCACGTAGGACAGCAACAATGCTTCATTAGTTGGTAAAGTGGACTCATCGAGCTGAATTGAGAATTGACTAGTCCTCAGATGATTGCACAATGATTCTTCTATGTTTCCGGCCATTTCATCAATTCGTCTTTGCACAGAATTATTACTCAAAGGAATTTTTCCGATAATATCTGCGGCCGGTTTATGAAGCACAGTAGTTATTACTTCCTTTATTGCTGGCAAAATTAACACTTCTCCGATGTTGTGTGGTTTGCCTTTTTGAGCAATTAACAAAGAGATGTTGTACGAAGCTCGAAGTCCGTCGTCATCTTGCTTAGCAGCCGCCGAAAAGAGTTTTGCTACACTTGGCCGAGTATTATGCTTCTTCTCTAGGTCTTGAAAATATGCTACATTCTTGTCTTTCTTATCTGGATGCATTTTATTCAAATGATCTTGAAGTCTTGAAGGCTTCATTGCTTCATTCGAAAATGTTTTTAGGCATAGAAGGCACAAAGGCGACGATGGGTTTGTAGGATTTTCAATGAATCCGAATTTAATATATTCCGCACAGTATTGCCGTCTCTTCTTTTTTACTTCCGACATTGTTTTGTTTTGAGAAATACGTAAGTATAAGTGTTGAACTTAAGTACTGCTTATCTATTACGCGCGAAACCGCAAATGAAAATAAAATAAATATTACGTTGTTTATATAGGATTGCATAAGCAGCACGCACCGACAGGAATAAGACAAACATGCATAAACTCGTTTATCTCATTCGACGCTCAATCGTACTCAACAAGTAAGAACAAGTATTCTATGAACCAGCCGATTGATACAGTTGCCTTTTTATTTGTTTGTTTGTGTCTCTTTTCGTTTCGAAACGGAGCGACCGATTGATATGTTTTTTATTTTATTTATTCAATAAAACAGGACAGATATATGAACTACTCGGAGAGAAATATCGAACCGAGTTGGTTTGAGCAATCTCTTAATTAATATTAGTTGATGTTCACAAGCTGTAGTCGAGAGTAGGGATGGGACATCGGTGGGTAAACATCGATATCAAACATCGATGTTAACATCGTTGATCAACATCGATGGTTGCAAAATATCGACTACCAAACATCGATGTTTTTAAACATCGATAATTATATTTATAGATTTATTTTTTGGCAGTTTAACAAAAACTTTATTATAACTTAATTAATTTACGTCCTTAACAAAATGATATAAAAGATATCACTATTCAAAAAAAATAATAAAAGAAATATATACATTTATAATATGTAGTTAACTTTAGAAACTACTCAAAAAAAACTATATAAAAAAACAATATTATGCAATTACGCATGAAACAACCACATGACTTAAATCGTCTGATACTTAAAAAATATATACATTTACGTGTATCAAAGCTTTTTAAGAGAACGATTTTTATTTGGGATTTTATAGTCTTGCATTTTTTTTTGACTACGCTGGCAAATACCGAGATACATATGGATATGGTTTTATATTTCTGGTGTGTCATCTTGCATTTAATACGTATATCGTCGTGTATGATTGTACGCACTAGGGAATTTCCTGAAGAAGTATACATCGGTAATGTCTATCTCCCTTCTTTTTCTATGAAAATACGTTTACCTCCTTCACTTATTCTGTATGCATACATAATTTAACTTTTATTCTGCACATTAAAAGTACTATAAATTTATGTATTTAATTATATATTATTTAAATATTTATACTGAGTAATATTTAAAAGAGCCTAAAATGAAATATTCGAATTTATATGATATAGCACTGTGTAATTTAAATACTTCTTTTATTCGTAGACAATTTTACATCCTCGTAGCCTGTATGTGAGCTGTTAATTTGGAAACATTTTTGTATTTGTCAACAGAGGACGCTGTTTTATTTTGTGATTAGTGCAAATACATTTTGTCAAGCTTAAAAGTTCGATGTTCACTATATTTCTTCTAACATCGATAGTTTATCGATAAATCTAAATTGCAAACATCGATGCAAAAACATCGAACATCGATCCTAAAATATCGATGTTCAATGAACATCGATGTTTATCGCCCATCCCTAGTCGAGAGTCGAGAGCTCAGTCGGTGTCTAAGAGTCCTCCTAGATTCTAGATGAAATTACAAATCGCCCCCTAAGCCTTTACACAACGCCCCCATTTTTTTCTGGGTCTCTTACCGCCCCCCTTTAGACCTGCAGCGCCCACAAGGGGGCGTTATCGCCCACTTTGGGAACCTATGGTTTAGACCAATATTTTACTTGGAAATAAGATGGTGTATCTTCCCCATATACAGCAACCATTCTTTCATGAATTGCTTTTGGACCATTGCCTTCCTTTGTCAGGAACTTTATTACGCTGCGATGTTCAACTTTAGTTTCACTCATTTTGTCGAAAAATGGACCGTCTCAAATCTCTATACACAGCATAAACTAAACACAACTTAGCACATGTACTTCTAACAGTGACAGGAATTTTTCAATAATTTGTTTGAAATCGTCACTCTTTTGTTTCATGGCTAGGTAGGTAACATAAAAATACGCCCTCGTAGTTGTATTTATATCAATAACAATATTTGACGCTGTTTTCAATATAACGACCAATAAATTATATCGAATTCACGAATATTATAATACATAATATAAAAAATATATATAAGAGGAATTAGATATAATTTGTTGTTTTACTAAGTCTGGTTTATTTTAGTCATTTTGATGTCTAGTACAACTAAATGCCAGCAATCAAATAGCTTCACGTAGTATTTGCAACATACATTTAAAGATTCATAGTGTTAACACAAAATTGCATTTGCCTTTCTTTTATTATGTGCTTATCACAAGCCATGATTATTCATTGATTAATATCTACTAAAGTAGGAGACCATAAAGCCAGTGGCTCATATGCATTACACTTCATGCCTGTAGTTTAACGTAAATTACATACTAATTTCATAACAACCAGTGCCTTTAAGATTACCCGTATCGAGCGGACATCTTAACATCGAAACAAGCAAGCACTACATTTAATATAAACAAAAATGAAAGGTGAAAAATATAAAATTCAGGGTTATTTAATATACATTATGGATTGTATTTGGGTACGAAATGAAACTCTATTTATCTAGTTGATCTTCAAGTGTGTGGAATCAAAGAATGATCCAAAAAAAATACAGAAAGCTTTTTGATAAGAGTAAAAGACCTATTTTCTGTAAAATTTTTGGAACACTTTTATATAAAGTTGTTCTCAAATTCACTTCGGAGTAATTTTGTATTCTTTGGAAGGTTGTCTAAACTTGTTTGAATGTTTAGTGAAGGAAACTACAATATCCGTCTTACCGATTACTGAAAATCTGTTCAGATCTTGAGTGAAGGATGATTATACACTTAAATATAAGGTTCGATATTGACAGCTTTGGCCGCTATCGTGGCTATTGACAGTCACACAGACATGGTTACAAAAACCATATTTTCAGGAGACTTCAAAACATGGACAGCTGCAAAAATCTCGACGTCGAAGTAAAATTTACTATTCATATGACATAATAAGGGATAAAGATTTTTGCTCATCCATTGTAAAATACCATTATTAAGATGTGATTGCGTGAAACTGTTGAATGTACATTGTTAGTAAACCATAATGAGCATAATTAAAATGATAAATAAGCGTAGGATAAAAGAAAAAGAGCACATCCAAAGAGAAAAATACCTGCTCTACCGTATTGAATCCGCGGCGCCGTTTGGCTCGGTGGAATTGGTGGCAGGGCTGGGTTGTGAACTGGAGGATGCTCGCGTATTGGCACCGCCGTGAGAATTTTCGTATTCCATAACTTCCTGGTATATCAGTTCTTTCCATTGTTCAACTGTGTGCTCCCTCTCGTCGACACTGTGATCGTAGGGTTCGGGTGCGGGCTAAATCAGAAAAAGGAAAATATACTCGAAATATATTTAAATAAAACAAAAGCATTTTTTTTAATTATAAGGTGTAAACTACCACGGTCGTTTTGTCTAAATGTAGATCTTGGTCTCCGAGATAAAATCGCGTCAGGTGAGGTGTAGATGCCGATATTTCGCACATTGTTGTAAGTGATATCTTCAGGGAAGATTATATCTAGGATAGCAGTCAATAGCAGGTCACATCACACTCGATTCCTATATAAGTTCGCAGTAGTCACAATCTAATTCTCTAAGCTATAAGAACTCGTTGAACATTTACAAGCAGCCCTGTAGATGTCTTGCAACAATAGACGTGGTCCTAACCTTGAAATTAAAATATGTTTTTTGTTGTTGTTAGCATTTTCCTTTAAATTCGACATTTATTTGGCTATTCTCCCTGTCACCATTACTTTTGTTTATTCTTCATTTATTCTTCGTAATTTCGACTCCAACATCGTTTCATATTCTAAGGTTTTTAGAGATCTCAATTAGGGCTTGATACGCTTCAACGTTACTCTCTATTGATTTTCGTAACCTTCCAGTTCCAGTTGTTGGTCAATATGAATTGGCATCTTCTTCTCTAAAATTCTTTCGTAAGCTTTAGATGGAATACCTAGCAGGATTATACCTCTATAGTTTAAGCAATCTCCTACTTTTAACTGTATACTTTGCCCTCTTTCCACGCTCTATCGCATATTTGTGGGAATAGTTCCAGTATTTCCTGTCCAATGCTTTCCAGCATCTTCCCAGTAATTTGGCTGAAACCTGTTTTTTTTGCATGTTTCACTAATTCGTGAAATTCCACTAAATCAATCCTGTTTACATCTTCTTCTTCTTCTTTTTGTTTATCCTTGCCGTATATCCTCCCTTTCCTACCTTGCTACGCCTTCTTTGGAAAAAACAACTCCTGGAAGTACTGACTTTATCTTTCTACTATGTCGTTACCGTCACTGATCAGGTTGCCATCTTTAATTTGTTTAACTGTGGTATGTTGTTCGTGCATTCTTGAGTATCTTGTAGAATAATTTTTGGTTCAATCCTTTTTTTTCCCGAACTCTCCCAAGAACTGTTTTTTGCTTCCTTTACTAATCTTTTCAACTTTTTTCTTTGTTTCTTGTATCTATCACTATTTCCGTCTTCTATGTATTGCTTCCAAAT
The DNA here is from genome assembly GCA_963170755.1 of Amphimallon solstitiale. Taxonomy (NCBI): domain Eukaryota; kingdom Metazoa; phylum Arthropoda; class Insecta; order Coleoptera; family Scarabaeidae; genus Amphimallon; species Amphimallon solstitiale. Next base: position 93,288,843 of record OY720683.1, on the reverse strand, counting down.
CCTATATTTTTACTACGTTTTCGATATCAGTGTTCCGCCAAGTGGCGTGCTTGCTATTTGCTCTTGTTGTGCCACAATAACAAATATCAAATTTTACGAAAATAGTAATGACCCACCTCAGCAGCTCCACCTAGTGGTCGTTTCTACAAACTAAAATGGTGTCCCTCGTACAAACTAACCTATGCTGTATCATTTTTGTTATAAATAACGTGCACGTTATCTCTATATAACATATACGCCTGTTACTCAAATCTGAAAATCGTATGAAGTATCTTGCAAGGTACACGCTATATAACGTTATGCGTGCATGCTATTTTTCCCATAACAGGTCTTAAATAGCATGCAGACAAAACATGCGTGTTGAGTAAATGTACCGACGTTATGAATTACGTGAATACAGTTTAACAAGATTCGTTTGAATAAATCCATTGCTTTAAAACATATTATAATCCTACTCTTGAATAAATTAAAGGGTAATCGTTTCTCATTATCTGAAAATTATCACTTTTCATTAATTTCTGCATATACCAAATCCTATTATAATGTTCAAAAGGAATATTATACAGCAAGTCCCAAAAACATACCACAGCAGAAACATTTCTGTATTACAATAAACATTCCACATATACCGATTTTGAGATCATAGTAATTATTTGTAACATTTAGTTGTCAACATAACATTTACTTCGTTGATTCTTAATTTAAAATTTAATTAAAAATGAATGATAATTTCTCATTTGAAGAGCTCGCTTATATAAACAGAGATATCCAGAACGTAGGTAACTTCGTCATATAACCTTTGTTTCTATCCATCGTCGCCTAGTAGTAGGAACCTAACACGTCCTGGTATCGTTGGTCGTCCAAGAACAGCTCGTACGGTCCAATTTGAAGAAGAAGTTCTACCCCGTGTGAAATCTTTAGTTTACGAAACACATATTCGTAATGAGGAAGATCTCCTAGCAAGAATAATAGCGAGTTGTACACATGTAAAAGCTATTCCCGGATTATTCCATAGGGTCCGCGATTCAATAAACCGACAACTTTTGTAAACCATCATTTATGTGTCAATAAAACAAAGGCTGACATGAACAAATACTGGGTTATTAATGTCTTCCTAAACTGTTTTTTGTAAAATATGTTTATTAAACAAAATATGTTTGTTTTGATATACCCAACCGCCCCATAAAGTTTGTCGGTATGTTTTTGGGGACAGCCCGTATATTATATATAACATAGGCATTAAGTGCCCTGCTTGAGAGATTCTTGATGTTTTTGTAATAATAACCTTTTCCAATGATAGGTATAGTGCAAGTTTATTAATAAACAAGGGTATGGTGATCATATCTGAAATTAAACACGCCACTAAAACAATGATATCACTAGTCTCCACAAGATTTTATAAAATGTTTGGTTTTAAAATAAATGCATCTGTAAATGCAATATAAAAGTATATTAAAATATTTAGATGAAGTTGAATTTTCTCAGGTCTATATTTATTAATCAACAAAAGACATTCTAGTTATATTAGTAAATATATACAATATGTATAACAAATAAATACCTATAAAAAAAATTAAAAGACACATAAAAAAGGAGTAAATCGAATCTTAGAAGAAATCGTAGGTGTAAATGTAAACTCGTAACTCGTATACGATTTTCAAAATAAATAGAGTTGAATCCGATTTTATGGAGTGTTTATAACACAAAAACTAAAAAATATCGAGATATTATCGCTAGGTATAAGGCTTATGAAGCAATTGCTAATATAATGGACATTAGTATCCATGCAGTTAAAAAAAAATGTTTGGGTGTGCTTAAGACCACACGGCAGAAGTGAAAACTTCATCAAGGTGAGGTTAATAATACGCAATACAACTTTTTTTTCGTTCTATATTACATTTAAAAATATATATTTATTATTATTGTGTATGTGTATACATTATTCTAGTACATTTCGCTCGGTCTGATCAAGTTTTCACTTCAAAAATTCATACGTATGCATGTATATATCAAATATTATAATTCTCATACGAGTACCCGCGATGGTCTAATGGTAACGTGCCGGCCTGATACCTGGGCGGCTCGCATCTGCACGCGGACAAGAATTTTTCAGAAAATAAAAATACAATATTTCGCGTATTTATTCAAAATTTCAATTCAATTGAAATTAAATACCGCTAGTTAGTATTATAATACAAAGCCGAGCGTCGAGCCGACTTTACCCGAACTAGTGTAACATTCCGAGCGTGACGGCTCAGTCTTCACTTCAAAAATAATAAATTGCGCTTTACTTATATAGCATGTGTCAATTTTCATTAGCCATAGGCGATTAATACATACAGTACGTGGCAACATAGTACCCCTCCTTTCCTTTCCAATGGCAGCACGACCGATGCATGCTCGTAAATACAAGTTAGCGTGGTTAGCAGTAACTATTCCACCATCGGATTGGGTGTTTGTAATGCGTTCAGAAATAATATTTACGAGTTGCAAGGATTTGTTTTTCTTTTTCCTTTCAGTAAATGCAGAGAATTATTAAGCTGCGTTCACGTTGTATGACACAAACAAAAGCGTAATTCTAATAAAATTAAAAATAAGGTGAATAAAAAAGGATTCTGAAAATAATAATAAACTACTAGATCAGGAGATCGCGGCGGCCATTTGATGTTTCCCGTTCCAGTAATAAGACGGCTTTTATTGCAGACTAGATCGCAACGTGTTCGCAGCTAAACATTGAATGTAAAAACTGGGTCGGGATCGGAGCAAATCGTTGTGATGTCGATTGTTGCCGGGATTGGTAACGGACAGTAGGGGTGCCACGTTGCCACGTATTACTTGTATACGTATAAATCGCACGTAAACATTGAATCCCTATACCTAATGAAAATTGACACATACGGTATAATAAAGAGAAGAAAAGGATTAGTGTAGAAAATGTGTTGTAGTTCATTACCATGAAATTTTTATAGTCATGCGCTTCCAACAGGTATTGTTACAAACCTTCCTCAATTCCAAAAATTTGACTTTTTTCTAGCGTTTGTTTTACACAAATTCGTCTCTTTTTATGTGACTATTATGCTTTTTCATAATTTTTACCAGGAGAGTAGCTACACCTATATGCTTTCTTTTACTTGGAGCCATATTTAAAGTACTTTATTCAATTAATTCAATATCTGATACCTACGAGATAATGTAATTTAACAATGGGGCTGACCTCTTAAACGCTCAGTCAACTGTTGTGGAAAAATGTTATATTTTAAATTGCGATCGCTGTCTTCCTATGTTGGGCAAAACATAACGCAGAATTAACCTCAAATTTGAAATACTACAAACTTACTGCATTGACTTCGCCTTCATCGTACCATACATTGATGTAGGGATGGAGCAACGCATCGTCCACGGATATTCTTTTCTCGGGATCTATCACCAACATCTTGGATAATAGATCCCGGGCCTGGCAGGCTTTCAGTCTGTTGTGTTCATTGCTGTCAGACGGGAAGAGCATGTCGGGGAAAAGCTTATCGAAAGGGTAGCCGGCATAACGAGGCCGGTTTTCAACGTAATTACGTACTGTAGGTTGCAGTCTTACCATGAATTGGCTTGAAGGTGTCCCTAATTGTTCTGAAAGAAAGCAGATAAAATTAACTGTTAGCGCCAACGAAAGTCTATATATACTCTAAAAACAAGTTCTCTTTGAAAATTTAACGGTTACCAACAGGTCTATTTAAGTAAAACATTTTATTTGCCATGGCCTCTACAGTAAATACAAATAGATGTGCATGAAATTTAGTTAGCAGAAGGTATTATACAGGTAAACAACTTAAATAACTGATTGATTGGAGAGTAACTTGTTGAAACTTCATTTTAATAATTAATAAGTAAAAAACACAAATTTTAGTTTCAAAAATATTTAATGTAGACACTACATATGTTTCACAACACTGTGGCTTCATCAGGTGATGAAAATATACAAATTCAATTTCTGTTACAATGTCACTTATAAATACAAAAACTAGATGACACAATTATTGTTGTTAGGTAGGGGTATTCAATTACAGTTTTAAATTTAGTAGGGGGGAGCTATTTAGGTCCAACTGATCGTTTAATATTATACCTATTTTACTAAATTTATATATTTCTAGGCTTTCCAGTAAGTTAAGTTTTTTACTTTTTTCTTGAATATGTAAAATTTCAAACTGTCGAATCCGTTTTCTTATCGTTATAGCTTCTTTCAGGTTTTTTTATCCTGGCTTCAAAAGTCCTCCCTGTCTGTCCGATGTAAACTTTATCACAATCTTCACATGTTAACTTATAAACTCCTGATTTCAATTTTTTGTTTGTTTTATCTTGCTTATTGTTAAGAGTTCTTTGTATTGAGTTATTCGTTTTGAAAGAGATTGATTCATTATTCGCTTTCTTAATGATAGTCCCTACTTTATTTGAAATGTTTCCCAAGTATGGGAGAGTGTTTTTGACTCTAGTTGTTTTGTTAAAATGCCTTTTATCGTGTCCATCGAACACCCATTATTGACCGCTAAAGTTTTCTTGACTCATGGGAATGTTAATTAATTTGTGTATTTATATGTATAATTATGTGTAGTATTTTATAACTCGGTGTATGGGAAGAACAACTTAATCCTTTCATAGTTAGTGCAGTAAAACCTGTCAATAACGGCCACTAAAACAGGAAACAATATTGGCCGTTATATAAAGGTGGTCGTAATAGTCAGGTGTTTCGTCCTACATAAAATATATAATTGTTTTTTAAGATTTTAAGTCGTGGTGTGTTCGGGACCGAGATCGCAGCATTCATCACATAAATACGAAATAATATTGGGTATTTCCATCAATAAAGATACATTATAAATAGTCCGGCCGATATCGGCAGGTAAATTTCTGTGAAGACAGGCCGTAACAATTTGGGTGTATTTGGCCGAGGTCATTTTATAAAGGTCGCCATCAATAACGGGTCTGCGTATATGGGAACTTTCTTATAGTCGATTTGGGGAACTTTGAAACTGTCCGTTACCTCAGGTGGTCGCTTTAGATAGGTGCCCGTTAACACAGGTTTTACTGTATATATCATGTGGTTTTCAGTATTTTCATTTAATTTAGGTACAACGTATCCATGTAAGTATGAGGCAAATATTTTAATACTGATTTCACAAAAAAACCTTATAAGAAAAAAATTCGTGCCTCACAAGAAACCCAATATTTTTATTCAGAGTTGCTTTATGATAAGTACTTGGTTGTAGAGAAAATTAAACAAAATATTTTTAAAGAAACCTTTTCAACTACTATTTCTATAAATATTGAAAAGTAGTGACATTTATAGATTCCTCTATTTCATACATCAATAAAAATAAAATATGTATATATTGTGTCAACTTACATTTTTAAGTGTTATATATACTAAAGAACTATGAAGCAATTTTTACAGCTACGAGGAAATGTTTTTAGAATGGACCAGAGGATGGCGTTGTGCACGCGTACCGGTTACGGTGACTTGATATATAACAGTGACGACAGCGATTGGGCCTATTTTCTATTGGTTGATGAAAAATCGGCCATGATGAGTCGAGTGTCAAAGTTTCTGGCGTTTTGAACGTGTTTTTATGTAGACAAGTCATATAATCAAGTATATTTTTTGTCGTACTCTTCAAATAAGTTTAAAAAGTTCCGTTTTATTATTTGTGTAATCACAGGTTATAGTTATCTCCACTTTTTTTCCTTGGAATTCCTATTATCTTCAGTTATTTGACAGTTAATTGAAATTTTTGACCTAGTTTGGTGTTTAGTGCCTATCGATAAATAAAATATTACTTGACTTATTACATTAAAATAAGGTAAATATAAATATAATATACATAGACAGTAAAGTTTTAAAAATTTAAATGACATTAGAATTAGTAATTTAATATTTAGTGATATAACCTTATATTTTAGATATTGCAATGCCAGGTTGTGCTGCAGTTAGTTGCTCTAATTCTTCAGAAAAGGAATTCATTATGAAACGGTTTCCAAAAGATCCGGAAAGAAGGAAAGAGTGTGCTGCAAACATGCATCGTGGTAATTGGAAACCGACTGACTATAGTGTGTTATGTGAAACACATTTTGAAGCTGATGTGTGGGAGAAAGTGAGGGTTGATTGCATTTCTGCAAGATTGTATGAAATTATTTGCAACAATGACTGTAGGATATAAGTCTATTTGGAAACCATCCCAAACAGGTGTGCTTGTTACGACACAATCTATGTTACATTTGCAACATGAATTTTTGGATACCAAGAAGTATGATTTCCTCTTGACATCCGAGATTCACACAAGATTGTCTAGTGTTGTACGGGCTAAACAAGTTATACCAACAGTATTACAATTTAAAAATAATTTGAGACTTATTTGTGTGTCTCAGTATTTAAAAAAATGTGACGAAAGGAAGCTACTACAAGGATGAACGCGAATTTCTTTCAGATTTTCTTAATGTAATGAAAAACTCAGAGAGAGAATTTATGATCCAGTAGTGTTACCGACCATTACACATAATGTTGCACAACTAAGTAATAGTGAGATGAACTCATTGTATAATGTTAGCGGTTATTTGATAACAAGTATAAAGCGCACTTCTAGGATATGTAGTCAATGTTGAACATCAGTAGGGTCGAAAATAATTTGCCCTTTGCAGTTTTGCAGCTTTTTTGTAATAACAGTATTTTTCATTTATTTGTACAAATGGAAAACATATTTCGTAAACATTATGGTGCCGTAATAAATCAAAATATAAATCTTTTGTAATTTTACATTAGTCAGTTCCAAGTGATTAACACGCAGCATATTTTAAATTGCCACAATATGCGTAAAAAAATATTTGTAAGATTTATTAATTTTATGTTCAAAATTAAAGGAAAGAATAAAATTACAAATGTTAAAGATATATATGCTAGCAAATCAGCTGCTGCGCATTGAGCTGTATGCTATTATAATTTGATGTTTTTTAGTAAATTCTACCCAAGTTGAATCAAGAATGTATGTATATTTGTTAACTTAATGTTCAGATATTGTAGTAATGAGTTGAAGCTTTCAAATGAGAACTTAAGACATATATTGTTAAATAGAAGTTTGTGAGTTATAGAAAATGTAGATAAATATGTACACATGTAATTCATTTTTTATAACAAGCTTTTAAATTTACATATAAAAGAAATGAATTTTTGAAAGTTTCCTTTTCCCTAAGTTTCTAAAATAAGTAGCTACACTATTTGAAATGCTTAGGTATTTCATGTACTAATAATAGCTAAATACTTATTAATATGAATATACACACATGTAATTTATTTTTTATAACATGTTTTTAAATTTACAAATAAAAGAAATGAATTTTTGAATGTGTTTCCTTTTCCTTAATTTTCTAAAATAAGTAGCTACACTATTTCAATGCTTAGGTATTTCATGTACTATTAACAACTAAATACTTATTAATTATAATAAACTGAATGTTAAAATTAAAATTTTATTCCAAATTTACATTTGCCTCTACGTAATTTTCGACACAAGATGGCGGCCAAACGTTGTGTGTCGCCACTGTTATATATCAAGTCACTGTAGTACCGATCATGTGTTTTGAGTATCCCATCTAATATATAACTACTGTCAAATTTTTAGATCGTGCATATCAGTAAAGCTGGTATAGCCAAGCAAAGTAAACAGTGGGCGCATTCTTAATCGTGAATAAAACCGAATTCCGTGCAGTCATTAAACATCTCTTTTTGAAAGGCTTAAATGCTAAATATATAAAAACGGAATTGGATGAAGTCCAATGTGAGTCTTCGCCTCGTATGCCACCGTTGCGAATTGGATTGGTGAATTTAAACGTGGTCGAACAAGCATAGAAGATGCACCGCGTTCCGAGAGACCAAAAACATCTACCGATGAAGAGACCATTAGAAAAGTTCATGATCGCCGATTAGAGTTGAGAGAAGTAGCAGAGGCAGTGAGCAAATCATCTGACTGCGCACATTACAATTTACATCAATATTTTGACATGAAAAAGCTCAGTGCAAGATGGGTGCCGCGTTTGCTGTTAGGCGATCAAAAGCAAACTCGTGTGACCATTTCTCAGCGATGTCTAGACATGTTTATGCGTAATCCTGTACATTTTTTTAGAGGTTTTATAACCGTAGATGAAACGTGGATACATAACTTCACACGAGACTAAAACACAATCGGGTACTGTCCAAATAATGAAATTATCGAAACTAAATGAACAGTTGGAAAGTTTTGATAACTCCTACTTTTATGAAGGAATAAAAGGTCTTGAAAAAGGACGGACTAAATGTATTGAGTTAAAAGAAGGACTATGTAGAAAAATAAATATACTTTTACCCCGAAAAGTGGTGTTGTGTTTCTCAATTGAGAAACTTTCCGATCTTCCCTCGTAAACTAACTAATAGGAACATCTAAGACTTTAATTTATATTTACGATATATTAAAACACGTATATACTCATAAATGTAAATAAAATAAAAATACTTAAACTAAAAAACAATTATGTGAAATACAATACATAATGTGTTTTTTAAGAATCATTATCCATACAAATCCAAAATGTTAGGTAAATATAGCTTTGCTTAAAATACATATTACCTATAATTTTGTTCCATTGATCAATATGATCGGTCCCTGGGAATAATACGCCGCCCCTAATCATTTCGCCCATTATACAGCCCACGGACCAAATGTCCACGTTGTCAGTGTAACCCATGCCCAAAATAACCTCGGGCGCTCGATAGTACCTAGTTACGACGTACGGTGTCATCATGAACGTCGTGCCGGCAGTTCTCGCTAAACCAAAATCTAATATCTTCAATGTACAGTCAGACTTAACTACTATATTGCTCGGTTTAAGATCCTGCAAAAGAAAATACGTTTATTAGAATGGAATTTGAGAATGCCTGTAATTAATACAATTAACTTGAGTTTTACCTCTAGCATTGTAGGATTAAAAAATTGACAATTATTAATTCTTAAACATGCTGTGATCCAACAGGCTACCAAAGATACTGAATTTCAATGAGTAGTAAAATACTAATAAAAATAATTTTAATAACAATAAGTACGCTGTACCAGTAAGGACGGATTAAGTGATAATCGCAGCCAAAGTGGAAAAGAAGTTAACTCCTTTTTATGCTGGTCAAGCTTTTGTAGTGTATTAATGCTTCTTCAGGACAAAATATAAAGTTTAATCAAAACAAGCTTCAACATTGAAAAACGAATATGAATGTAGTGCAATATACACAATATGTTATACTACCACTATTAACATTAGACTTCCGGTATTCGTTTATTGTTAATAGCATAATTTATTATCTATATTGTACTACGTTTATATTGGTCTTTTTTAATTTTGAAGCCAATTTCTATTAACTTCATATATTTTCATGAGAAAGCAATGAAACATTGCGAAAGCTTGAGTAACATAAAAAAGAGTGAACTTCTCTAACTCAATCCGTTTTAATAATAAAATTCTTGAATGGATTTAATTTGATAGATGAGGTTGCTCCACCTGATCTTAATCTATATCTATCTATGGGTTGTATGACACGAAGTAAACTTTTACATAAAATTTTCATTTGTTGTACCGTGAGTAGTCAATATTATGCGGCAATTTTCACAATTTTTGGAAGAGAAAGGTTATAAACTTAAAAAATCTACGTCCTCTGTTGAGTTAAATACTATTACATAAAGTTGGGCATGCAATATAAGAAAAAGACGATATGACAAGCAGAGAATACAATAGCGAAAACGATTCAGAATAAATATTTCACTAGTTGGAATATTTCAATGAATCCCTTTAATGGCACAAGGACACCACGACAAAGAAACCGCTAGTTCACCAGAAAAAAAAACAGTACTAGTGCATCGACCCTGAGTGAATAAAAATATTTAAAAATAATTGAACTTCTGAATGTTTTCAAAAGAATTTTTAGCGCCCTATAAATTCGCCTGGTGGGATGGGGAAGACATAATTTAAAAATTTTTTTAAAGAAGAACTGGGCATTAAGGGAGTGTAAGTGGACAAATGGAATGAAATCCGGTTTTTTCGAAAACCACACAAGGGGTTGTCAAAAAGTTGACCAACAGCAAAGGCTTATAGCTCATCAAAGAAATAGTAATTTATGACCAGTGAGTTAACATTTTCCGAAGCATGTTAATAATGCTAACTGCTTCAGAATATACAAGTTAAAGAGAAGCGGTAACATTAAAATAGATGGAATCCATATTGAAATTTGAATGAATCCAGTCACTGGTACAAGAACACTTCAGTTAGAATTCACGAAAACGGCAAATGGGTTTAAATTTGCAGCAGAAAAATCTATTGAATACACAGAAATAATATCAAACCATTCGATCAGATTTAGTGCAGTACTGGTATTGCAAAACAGCAATTATTGAAAATAACTGAACAGAACAACAGTAATTCTATTAGAGAAAGAATACCCTCAACAAACAGTCGAGAAAATGAGATCCAGCTTAGCTTCTACAACAGCAGTATCACCATTTTGTGTAGAATGATTTGAAACTAGATTGATACAAATCTGTTCCAATGTCAGTTTTTCAAACTGCACATTCCATTTTGTTAGAAAATAATATTTTTGTGATCATCTTTGCAGTAAAAGAAGGATTTTCATTTGTTTGAAATATTCACTTCCATAAATATTCGATACAATTTTTTCTAATTCAATTGCAATTGCAATTTCTTTGTTGACATTAAGTGACAGTTGAATTACAGTCATTTTCTTTTGCCTTTCCGCTTTTGTCAATTGCGTTTCACTATTTTTGTCAAATGATTTTCCATGTTTTTCAACGTCAGTTCAGTTTGTCAAATAGACTTCCCTTTTTCTCAAATTACTTTCCCTTTATATCAATTGCTTTTCTTGTTTATACAGGGTGTCCAGAAACTCTCCTGACAAACGAAGACCGGAGATTCCTCAGATAATTTTAAGACAATTTAACCCAATTCACCCTAGTCCGAAAATGCTTCCTAAGGGAGCTAGAGCTCTTTGAAGATGGCGCTTTGTAATTAGTTTTTTTTAATATCTCCCGAACGCTTCTATTTAGAAACACAAAAACTGGTATGCTTATTTATCCTCCAGAGATGAATCGATTCCATCAATTGCGAATTTCTAGTACCGGTCATAGGCGTCCGTTTTGGGTAGGATAACGGTTATTTTAACGCATAACTTTTTTGTCTTTAACTTTTAAGCATTTGTGACACTAGATTATTAAATTTTCAGGTATTCTAGTACTAAAAGGTACTCTTACTTTAAGTCGGTAGGATACACCGTTTTCTAGAAAAATCGATTTGAAAATTTTTCGTTTTTTCGTCATTTCATCTTTCGTCATTTCAACTTCGCGAACTGACAACAATTTGACAATTAAAAACGTAGGTTTTATTTCTGTTGGCAGTTCAGAGCGAACTAGTGCAAAAAATAATAAATTGAAAGTTAATGACGAAAAAACGAAAAATTTTCAAATCGATTTTTCTAGAAAACGGTGTATCCTACCGACTTAAAGTAAGAGTACCTTTTAGTACTAGAATACCTGAAAATTTAATAATCTAGTGTCACAAATGCTTAAAAGTTAAAGACAAAAAAGTTATGCGTTAAAATAGCCGTTTACCTACCCAAAACGGACGCCTATGACCTTAGGAAGCATTTTCGAACTAGGGTGAATTGGGTTAAATTGTCTTAAAATTATCTGAGGAATCTCTGGTCTTCGTTTGTCAGGAGAGTTTCTGGACACCCTGTATATACGTATGTATACCTCTGCCATTTTATAAAAAATATAGCAATTTACACATTAAAGTGTGACATTTATTTTGTATTTAGATACAAACACAGTGCAACCACTATGTAATATAAACATAACTTAATTCAAAATTTCATTTCTTTGTAAACAGTTGTGTGAATATATGTCTCCATGTGTTGAACATAATTGAAACAATTTTGTGGACTTATACGCCCAGATACATTGAGTACTGCCTCATATAATTAATTTTCCCTCGTTGGCTGTGTTCTTTTTATTATTTGCTTCCACTGGTTAAATAACCCTTCTATTGGCTTTAGAAAAGGGCCATAAGCAGGAAGGAACACTGGACCATGAGGACCAAGACTTCCTCACTTCTATGGAATCTTACACTGTCCACAACAATATGAGCCCCTTATACACCGTCATTATGTAAATGTTGGATTAACGTTGTGAGAAATTTAGAAAAATGCAAGTACATCTTGAATTTGAAACAAATACAAGGAATTTCGTTACAGCGGCAATATAATAATTGCGCCCTCTTAACTGTGCTTTTATTTTTGATGCTCTGGTATTTTTCACAGATTTTCCGTATGGAACGGCAGAATATATTTGTGTTCCGTATTCGTCAATGAAGAACATTTTTTCTCTTTCCAAAGCGAATTTGAATAATGTCCGGTGTATTTCTTCTTTCGGGAACAAGTGACACTTTTTTAACACAATAATGAAAGTTCTTACGTGCTTTATTAATCTTAGATAGTGATGTTTGTTGAAAAAGTGGCCATAAGTTTAAGCACTCTTTTTGCAACCGGCGGAGGGTTAAAGAACTATCCAGGTCAACCCAGTCCCAAATCTGTTCTTTTTGAGCATTTAATAAGTTTTGCTGCCGATGTCCTGTACTTACTTTTGCAGTATTATTAGTTCCTCTATATGTTACATAAATTTTTCAAGCTACATACATCCGGCAAAACAAAATGAAAATTTGAATAAAGTTATGTTTATATTACATAGATGTTACACTGTATATGTATCTAAATACAAAATAAATTTCTCACTTTAATGTGGAAATTGCAATATTTTTTTTATAAAATGTAAGAGATATACATACCTACATATAAAAACGAACCGCAATTGACAAAAGCGGAAAAGCAGAATAAAACGACTGTAAATATTCATAAACCTTTTTATGAAAGTATCTATAAAACTTAGTTCCATGTCATACACTCCTAAAGATCCCTCTCCAACAGGCAGTAAAAAAATTGACTGATATAAAGTTGCGCTATTGATTTTCAAATAATGGTTTGAAACTTAATTATAGAAACATTAATACGCAGTTAAACTTGGAGTAAATGTTTCGTAACTTTTAACTTATAACTATTTACTCGAAAAAATATATATATAAATGGAATAAAGACGTTCTGTCATCATAGCATTCAAAGAAAATATGCGAGAAAATATTAACGGAAAGCATTATATTCATCGTGTATTGTATTATATAAGTAGGAAAGTATTAAAATGTATAATGGTAAAGTTAATAGTATGGTTAAACATATCACATATTTGCCAAAGTTATTGGGTAGTTTGCAAACTGTGGTATAGTTAGCGCTAGTAAAGTTTGTACTCGAAAATTTGATATGGAAATCTGCGCCTGTTTGTAGATAGACCAGCACTTCAAACAAACGAGGTAACAGTGCCGGGTGCTTGAGGTAACGATTCCCAACTTTTAATCTTATAAAGTTCCAAACTGTCACACGTCCCATAATAATAAAGTTGAACGTTGTTAAGCAGGCCATGAAATGGTGAAATGCGAAATTAGAAAACTAGTGTGAATGTGTTAATATACTAAGTTATTCAGTAGAAGACAGATATTGTCTATGTACAGTTCTGTTCAAATAAATCTGGGACAACTCTTGTAACGTAATTGTCAGTTCCACTTGTTCATATAAATGTGGGACAACGTTTTTGTTGTTGCATTTGTGGCTTTCAACAGGTTAGTTGTAACTAAATTTCATTGTAAGTGTTGGTGATAGTTAACAAAAGGAAACATTTATTTTCATTTAATAGAAGTAAGAAGTAATGAAAAGAATCATACAATAGATCAGATTTAATAAGAAATAATTAACAAAGAAGAAATAACTTAAGAAAAAAGAAATTTCATATTTTTGTTTGGCCACCATTTTTATCAATAACGTTTTCCAGTCTTCTTGGCATAGAATTAATTAATGGACGCCCTACATCTTCGTTATTTGTCAGTTCCTTCCATGCTTCTTCAATCCATTGCCACAATACTTCGCGGCGCTTTCTGATTGAGCATTTTATTTATTGATAATCTTAACTAAAAGCCCCCAAACATTCTCGATCGGATTTAAGTCCGAATTGTTGGAAGGCCACTGCAATGCCTCGGTGTTATAGTTCCAAGCCACGTACTTGCAGAATGAACCGGACAATTATCTTGCTGAAATATAAAGTCGGGATTGGCGAATATATGATGGACAGTTGGAAGCATGGTATATTCCAGAATGTCTTTGTAGGCAATCGCATTAAACCTGTTTTCAATCTGCTTACATATTCCTAAACCTTGAGAACTGATCCAAGCGCAAACATTAACTTCGAATCTCCCAGAAGTTCTTCTAAGACGACTTTATTTATTACTCACGGAAACGAGTTCCCCGTGAGCCTATAGTCTCTGATTTTACCGAGTGAAATCTTCTCATCACTAAAAATAACCTGGTTTCAATAATTCAAGTCATTATTAATATGATTTAAAGCAAATAAGAGTCGTGATTGTTTCTACTCATTAGTTAGCTTGAGGATTTCTTGCAGCAACACGACCCTTTAAATCAGATTTTAATATTCTTCTACATGCGGTAACTCTGGAGGCGGGAAAATTTGTGTTTATTACAGCATTTCTTGCAGTTTCAAATGGACGACCTCTTATATGTATAATCTAAAAGTTGCATATCTTCTTCGACAGTTGACTTTCTATTGAACAGCCATGTACGAGTCTTCCTTTTTAAGGTCATTTCGTTTACCCACCGTTTCTTAATTGCGAACGCATTAAAATGCCGTGAAGTAATTCTTATCGACCAATTTTTGAAATAATTCGCGCTTTTTCAATGTCTGTCAGTTTTCTTGGCATTTTACTAAAAAAAAATGTCTTTGAAAAACGGAATACTTAAACAGAATTTTGCACTCTGACAAACTAATACACTTTGTCATTTCTGATACGAGGATTTATATTTCGGGAATTGGCAACACTAATGTCAATAGCTAAAATCTGACAACACCATAATAAAGCTTGACATTTTTTACAGTGTTTTTTAGCATAAAAGTACTCACAACGTTTCGATGTACAAGTGCTATTTGTTTTGTTTACAGTGAGTTCAGAAAATCAATTTGACAAAATAATGGAAATTTCAAGAGAAGGTTTTCGTTGGATTATTTTTCACAACTTTCGACGTGGATTATCTCAACAAGAATGTGTCGATGAACTCAGTTCTTTGTATGGCGATAAAGCACCATCAAAAACCACAGTATATCGCTGGTATAATGAATTCAATCGTGGTCGTAGTTCCGTCGCCGACAAATTCCGTGAAGGTCGTCCAAAATCGGTTGTTGTGCCACAAAACATCGATGCAGTGCGTGAACTGATAATGCAAGATCGTCATGTGACATATTGTGAGATAGAGGCATCCTTGCACATTAGTTCCACTTCAGTACATTCGATTTTGCATGAACACTTAGTTGTAAAAAAAATTGTTCTCGTTGGATACCCCATAATTTATCAATCGCTCAAAAAAGGCACGCGTCAAGTGGTGTAAGGAAATGATGAAAAAGTTCAACCGTGGTGCTTCAAAAGACGTATATAAAATCGTGACAGGTGACGAATCATAGATAAATGCTTATGAGCCGGAAACAAAACAGCAATCGACCGTGTGGGTATTCCAAGACGAGCTAAATCCAACGAAAGCTGTTCGTGGAAGAAGCACAGCGAAGCAAATGGTCGCCTGTTTCTTCGGTCGAATGGGTCATGTGGCCACTGTTCCGCTTGAGCAACGTAGAACTGTCAATTCCGAGTGGTACACGACCATTTGTTTGCCGGAAGTCTTCGGAGAAATTCGTAAAACTAACCCCCGAAGACGAATCATTCTACATCATGACAATGCGAGCTCTCACACATCTCGTCAAACAAGTGAATTTTTGAGCAGGTTAAACATCGAATTAATGACTCATCCTCCGTACAGTCCTGACTTGGCACCCAATGACTTCTTCTTGTTCCCGAATATCAAAGGTAAACTGCGCGGTCAACGATTTACGAGCGCCGAAGAAGCAGTTGAAGCGTTCAAAAACCATGTTTTAAAGGTGTCTCAAGAGGAATGGAAAAACTGCTATGAAAAATGGTTTGAACGAATGCAAAAGTGTATTGATCATCAAGGGGAATATTTCGAAAAACAATAAAGCCATTTTCATTTAAAAATGTTTGTTATTATTTGCTCTTACCGAAATATAAATAGTAGCCCTCGTAATAGCATAAAATCCATGGAAATACTGTTGAATATATAATCCACATTTACAATCAAAAAATAAAATTGTCCCAGATTTGAACACAACTGTACAATAAATTATGAGAAAAATGGACCATTTAATAGTTTTAATATGAAAACTTACAAAAACAAAATAAATTTCTGGCTGATTCTTCCAAACGATTTTTGGAGTTTAGTTTATTATTTTATTATTATATTATATACATGGCGATTCTATAATTAATTCTGAGTTACCAATGCTAACACAAAAAATGAGGTGTGGCCACCACACGACTTTCTTATACGTATGAGCGTTTTAAACTATACAATTTTAAGAATTTTTTTATACTGAAATTATTCAAAATCCTATTCTAAGTACTTTCATTCTCTTAATAAATCGCTATAGAATGCATACTTTGCAAGGTATTTGAAAAAAAGTGATACACGCTAAGAGTAAAAGTGCTACTTCCGGTCCGAATTTTGAAATTTCATGTATACAAAAAATATTGCAAATCCAACTCTAAATACTTTTGTACTCTTAATAAATATATATATAGAATGCATAATTTACGACATATTTGCAAAAAATCGCTATTCGGTAAGAGTAAAAGTGGTACTTCCGGTCCGAATTTTGAAATTTTTTTTATTCAAAAGATATTTAAAATTATCATTTAAATACTTTTATACTCGTAATGTACCTGCCTAGAAAGCATGACTTGCGTGATATTCGTAAAAAACTGATTTTCCATAAGAGTAAAAGACCTACTGCCGCGATGCCGGTAGGAATTTTAAAAAGTATAGTATAAGGAAGTATTGTGATGATGAAAATTTTCGACCTCGAGATTTTTGCAGATGTCCACGTTTTGAAGTCCCCTGATGCCAACCAAGTGGTTTTTAAAAAATGTCTGTGTGTCTGTCTGTCTGTGTGTCTGTCTGCCTGTGTGTGTGTCTCTGTGTGTGTGACCACGATAGCGGTCAAACCGCTAGATATCAATTCCAAATTTTGTATTTACGAATATAATCTCCCTCTTGAGAACTGATTAGATTTTGAGCAAAATCAGCAGACCGGAAGTAGTAGTTTACTTCAGTGAAAAAATCGATTTCTTCAAATATTTCGTGAATTACTAAGTTTAAACAAATTTATAAAGAATTCGTATGTACTTAAAATTGAAATTGTGAACAATTTTATTAAAAAGGTTTTTCGAAATTCCTACCGGAAGTAGGTCTTTTACTAATTTCCAATATCTTTTGTTTAAAAAAAATTTCAAAATTCGGACCGGAAGTATCACTTTTACTCTTACCGAATAGCGATTTTTTGCAAATATGTCGTAAGTTATGCATTCTATATATATTTATCAAGAGTACAAAAGTATTTAGAGTTAGATATGGAATATTTTTTGTATAAATGAAATTTCAAAATTCGGACCGGAAGTAACACTTTCATACGTATAAGAAAGTCGTGTGGTGGCCACACCTCATTTTTTGGTATCGGGGGACTTCAAAACGTGGACATCTGCAAAAATCTCGAGGTCGAAAATTTTCGTCATCACAATACTTCCTTATACTACGTATAAGAAAGTAGAAAGTTGGAGGGTTCTTCCTTCAGTAATACGGATGACTTAAAAGAAGTGAAGGTTTGGCAACACCGTCCAATAGTAGTTATGCCTACAAATCAGTAGGAAGTAGGAAAAATCCTGTTTTTTTAATAACTACTTTCCTAAAATTGATATTAATGTTTAAGAATTAGTAATACGTATTTAATCGTATCACATGCAACGATTAAAGTAAGTGTTCAAACTGGTAACCATTAGTTTCCAGACAGAACTAGCCTTCGGGGAATAGAATTTAATATGCGTTGCAACATATCGGGGGTAATTAAATGAAGTGCGGCATTAATTCTATCATTATTCTATTCTATCTTCTTTTAAAAAGTCCCAAACACAAAAGTCAAGAGGATTATTATCTAAAGAACTTGCTGGCCTCCATATAGGTCCATTACACCAAATCCATCACCGCTATGCTACTAAATGTATATTACTGTAAATAGCAATGGCTTTCAACTTTTATGACTACAACGTACATTATTTTTTCTATTAGGAATTGTTCACGCGAATTTCTGGTCATGGTGTAATACAAAGGTTGCCGGTGTATACTATCAAATGCGTGTGGTTTAGCCGAAAAAAAACTCAAACGTTGCACGTAACTTCAATGTGGCATTAATTCGCAGTAGGCAAGCTTTCGAATTGTATAAGAATAATTGTTCAGTAACGCGCACAAATTACACTCGCGAAATAACAATAATAAATTGGTGTGGTAATAGTTAAATTATTTAAGCCTATAGGGAGTTCCATAAAAATGCAAATAAGTAAAAAAATCTATGATGATTTATATCTCCGTTTTCGGTGCTACTAATATTCCGTTTTGTATATCGTTTATAATAAGAATGTTTAATTACACAAATACGTCGTTTCAGAGGTGGTCTTTTCGTCGTTGTCCATGTTCTTTATTTTGCTACATTTTTCTTGGATGATCAAAGCCATTATGTTTTGTTATTAATGGTAATAATCGTTTATGGTTAAAAATCTCGTTTGTGCTATTGGAACCTAGTTATTATTAATCAGGTGCGTCCTAAATGATTCGAAAGACAGATTCATAGACCAGGGACCTGATGATGACTCTGTAAATTTAAAAGGTACTCTTAATTCAAAGTCACAATTTGCTTTACCCAGCCAGATGACTCACACTGTTTTCTGGATAGGTTTAATTTATTTGCGTGAAGTGAAACGGGAAGTACTTTCTCTTGACGTGAGTATGCTCTGGCAATATTTTGTGTCAACCACACTAATATCACTGCGTATTTTTTTTTTTTAATTAATAGATCAAAAATATTTAGATTATATGAGGTTATATTTGCATGTTTAATATTTCTATGGTTTCAGTAGATATTATGAAATGTGTTAATATTTATAAGTAGTATTTGGAGAAGTCTAGATTTCTAATTTCTTTGTTTTTTAGTAATTGCTTATGGCTGTTTCATGCCTTTTCTATAATAGATAAATATTAAAATTAATGTCAAATAACACTAGTCACCAAATTTCATTTTGTTTTGCATCTGGTTAGTACGTACATGTGTGTACTTAACTAATTTCGGGGTACTGAATTCAGTGGAATAATAAGATTTTCTCTATCACGTCATATGAAGTGATGACATAAATGAAATAATAAAAAATATTTAAAAAAACGGATGACAATCTTTTCTTTAACAGTAAAAAAAGACACCTTCAAAAAAATATAATGCACAAAATCTACAATGTTGATATATACATACAACAATTTGATTTGGCAAAAAATAATGTTGAAACTTCTCTTTTGTATGGCATCTGATCAGTCTCCCTAAACAGTAATCGCCCATCACTGTAGAGTCCAATTGCTCTTGGTAATGATGCCCCATGGTAAGGATATCTTGAAATCGGCCACTCTGTCCATTGCTTGCAGCTCTTAAAGTTGTTTGGAAAAAAGTATGGGTGTGAATGCAAAAAGGGAATTTTAAATGACATTCAGCAACTCATGTTATTGTAGTTTTCTTATAAGTCAGTTACTACAAGAACATCTCTTTTGTTGCCCATAAATCCATGAACTATAGCTTTGAATGATGACCAAGCAGCTAACTGCAGATTTGTGAGCTAGTTCTTCATCGGACCTAATTTTATATGAAATTGAGACAACATGAATTTACTCCACTCAACTAATGGAACATTTAGCACATTTTTCTCTTATGTCACATATAATTTCCTTATAGGGCAGTCCTTGATTATGTAGTGGTTTTTTTGTGTTTCGGCTAACCCATACATACAAAAAAAGCAATTTTTTTTGAAACCAGTCAGCAGTGCAACAACTTTTAAATCATAGCAAATGTTCCACTCATAGTCTTTATATTTGACTCCTTCTAGCAGCAAAGTCAAGTTTCTATAAGTTTCATGCGTGTCCACTGCATGAGCCAAAGGTACTGACGAAAGTTTGATGCCATTATGCAGTCGCACTGCTTTCAGGCTGGTTTTGAAGGAATCTATAAAAATTCGCCAGTCTTGAGGATTAAGCTCAATACTTAGCGAGTCAATCGAACCATTCACATCTGTACAGAAACACAAATTTTTCATTTCAAAATATTCTGATAAACTCCTATTTCTTATTCTAAATGTGAAAATTTTCGTACTTTTAGCTAGTAATCCATTGTTGCATCCTAGAAATTAATGTGGTTCTGCTTCCTTTTAGAAAGTTACAAGTAGGAACAGGTAAACCTTCCCCACGATGCACAAGTTAAGTGCCGAGGGTACATTAGAATATTTAATATTTCATTTTACTTGAATACCCAGCAATATTAGTAAGGGAAAAATAACAATGGTTTATGTGATCCTTTTGCACTGCCAAAGAAAAGGTTTCCTTGCATCCAATCAGTAAGTGTAGTTCAACAGGTTATGCACGAAATATGAGGTGTCTATCTTTTATCCATACTACCAAGAGCACAGTCAACTAATTTGGTGATGGCTTTCTTTGCGTTTTTGGAGTAAACATGCCACGCACATAGGGCATCAGGGTGCTTTATGCAATAATGATGTTTCGTGGGTGCCATTAGGTTATTTTAGTATTTAAGTTGTACTCACTTCGAGCAAGAAATGTTTAAACACTTTGCAAACCCCCTCAAAACAAATCAAATAAAACTGAACAACGACCGATTCAGCAAAAAATATATATCAATGAATAACACGACTGACACCATACCAGGCACGATCAACACGTACTGATACCGCTCTGTTGCTAGTTTATTTTTCCAAGAATAATATTGTGCTGCCATCTAGTGATCATTAATATAAAGTTTCATCACTGTTTTACACATCGAAATAATTCATTTCATCATTCCTTTTCTGTGAAAAAAAAAATTGGAAAATATTTAAAAAAATGTATATTTTAAAGCATTTTTTTTTTAAAACCTTACGTGATAGGACATTTCTAATTCAGATTCTACACGAAAATATATTTATTTCAAGGAAGTGCCTCCATAGCCGGCGCCGGTCGCCGTTTTGTATGCATATTAGTGCCGGCTACGGCATCAAGAATTGCGGACGGCAGCCGGCTTCACGTATTGTTATTGGCATATCAACATAACCTCTGTTTTCCATATTGCGCTCGTGAACGGCTTAACTTTTAGTGTTAATTTTCTTTAATTTATCTAAATTCGCAGGTATGTTTTTCCCTGTAGCTATGCTTTTTGTTAAAAACGATGTTCTTCTAATTGTAGAATGTTGAAAATGGGCGATAAGTTTGAAAGTTACGAGAATTTCAACAAGCAGTTGCAGAAATACAAAAGTGAAGTGTTCAATGATTACTGGATTCGAGATTCTAGAACCATCGAGACGCAGGCTAAAAGATATCCTGAAAGTGTGGCAGCTCAAGCAAAACAAGACTTAATTTACCATTATGTAAGAATTTCTTGCATTAAAGGTGGCCGAATGCACACTCCTAAGAATAAAACAAGAAACACATTTAAATTTAGGCAGAAGTGCCCAGCTGGTATGTTTTTAAAATTAACTTCTTGTGGGAAATTTTTAGAGATAAAGGAACTGAATGAAAATCACACTCATCCGGTATCACAAACTTTATTTAAAAGTTTACCCCAGCAAAGACTGAACATTTCAAATCAGCTTAAGGTTAATTCAGTAGCAGCATTGCAGGCTCGCGCCAACAAAAAAATTGTACAAAATAATATCATTAATGAATCCGGGTGCCTTGTGACTTTGAAAGACTTAACAAATCTAAACAGAAAACCACAGAACAGAATAAAGTTTGATGAATGTGTATTAATTTTACGAAATACTTACAAATGTGACGTTCACATTAACGTTGATGTGGAAGCAAATTTGAAATGCCTCTATTTTCAAGATACTGAGATGAAACATATGTTTGACTCTTATTCAGAAATAATTTTTGTAGATGGTACCTATTGTCTACAGAGCAGTAGAGCTGCCACATATTTAATTATGGTTGAGGATGCAGAGGGAAGTGGTGCAATAGTAGCAGTTGGGATATTACTAAACGAAACGCAAGAAAATATCGATTGGTTCATAAAAACGTTCAAAAATTTGAATCAGAAAACATCAGATATAAAAGTGGTGATGTCTGACAAAGACAACAAGGAGAGAAATGTTCTTAAAGAAAACTTTCCTGACGCCTCCTTGCAGATATGTTTTTTCATACTCTACAAATATTTAATAGAGAAGTAAGTGTAAAGAAAATGGGATTATCCACCACAGAATGTGAAGTCGCTAAAAAGTACTTGCAGAATTTAGCCTATGCTTCATCTGAGGAGTGTTTTCAAAAAACCTATTTGGAAATGAAACAGAATGTTCCTGAAGTCGTTATCGATTATTTTGAGAAAAACTGGGAACCCATTAAAGACGAGTGGGTATTGTACCTGACTTTCGCAAATCTGTCTTTTCTGAACAAAACAAACAACAGAGTTGAAAGTATCAATGCCAAATTGAAATCTGTCATTGCCAAATTTTCTAATCTGGAGGATTTCATCAAAATTCTTTCTCAATTCTTCACGAGCAGATAGAAATATCCAGAATTCTAAAGAATATCATAAAGTTACTACCAGGGCATTTACGTCAAGTTCAGCGGAAGATTTGTATTCTAGACTTTTAACGAATTTCGCCTTTAAAAAGGTTCAACAGCAACTTGAATGTATGACTAACTGCAAAGATTTTTAATTTATTGAAGAAGAAAAATGTTTCGCTCCTACTAGTGAAGGTCTTCTAGAAGTAACACCTTATAGTTGTTAGTGCATGTTTTGGACCTCCGTCCAGTTACCTTGTCGCCATATCCTCAAACTTCGATCTATGTGCAACCAGTCCCTATTTGATGAAAACATTTGCTTGCAACGATGGAAGAGAACCTATTTTGAATCACGTCACCCACTTCTTTGATTCCTCAAAACTAGCCAGTTTGAAGGGACGC
This sequence comes from Amphimallon solstitiale, assembly GCA_963170755.1. Taxonomy (NCBI): domain Eukaryota; kingdom Metazoa; phylum Arthropoda; class Insecta; order Coleoptera; family Scarabaeidae; genus Amphimallon; species Amphimallon solstitiale. Next base: position 93,265,505 of record OY720683.1, on the reverse strand, counting down.
CAAATGCTAATTCAGAACTTGAGGTTAACGTAGAAGTCACGATTGATTATCCATATAAATGCAGACCACTAACAAATCACCAAAAGTTCAAAATAATGAACGATGAATGTTTGAAATTGTCCCAGATATGCAGTGAGATTTCATCCGAGACTTTTTACAACAGGCTGAAATTCATTAAGTTTCTTGTTACAAAATGGTCCAATAATAGTTATAAATCTACTTTAGATAACACTAACGTTGAAATTGAAATTGATAACCTTAGTAGTTTTCCCAATAATTATGATAATGAGGCTGAGAAGGAAACTGAAAATCAGAGTAGCCCCAAAATGCATATGAATAGGAAGAACTTTGAAAATAACAATAACGATAATTCAACTTTGCAGTTAAACCAAATATAAGACACCAGTTCTAATTCCGTGTGCTGGGATGTTGATTGAAATTGTGCCATTAATATTATAAATTTAAGCAAAAATCCAAGTACACAAGATAATCGATCTTCGAAATCAAAAGTCATCATAATTTCCGATGTTAAGGTACCTACTTAGTAAGTTCAGTGTTTTGGCTAAGTTTGTTAAAATTTTATTTTTTAAGATACCTACTGTGAAAATTAGAGGCCGTCCCAAGGGATGCGGAAACACAGTTATTGGTTTAAAAAAAAACGAATATCTACTAAAGAATCTATTTAACAATTCCTTTAAAAATTAATGTAAATTATTAATGTTTACATTTAGTTTTGAAATAAATAAATTATTCTCCTATATTTATAGTATATTATTTATATCATAATGTGTGTATTAAATATAGTATATTATTCAATGAGCGTGTTATGACGGCTATAACCCACGAAGAGGACTTGCACTTGGTGTAAGCATCTGAGTGCGTTATAGCCATAACACGTGAATCGAATATTATATGTACTTTATCTACAACTTTCACGGAAAGAAACTGATGTTGACATAGCGATTGAGTTATGACCATAACTCCATCGCTGTCATTATTATTCCACTGACTGAATAATCACTGTCATAACTTGCCAATATCACGTTAGTACTTCATAGATTATGCGATAGTTGTAGATAAAATTATAAAATTTGTTGGAAATTTTTAATTATAGGTATTGTAAAACAGGGTGGAGATTCAATCACATATGCACATAACCGCCGGTAGCGATACGGTATGCCGGTGCCGGCAACCATACTTAAAACCGGCGCCGGTAACAGTACGCAACACCGGCGCCGGCTACGGAGGCACTTCCTTATTTCAAACCAGATGCAAAATGGCTGTTGACTGATTATTCGAATTGTGACATGAAGTTTATTAATTTCATAACAAAACGAAAAATTTTGAAAAATATCATGTACGTATATTTATCATCAAAATTAAAACGTAATATTAAACTGAAATACAGGCATAATAAGAATAAAACTGTTTATAATAACTTTTAAACATTCCTACAAAAAGTTTACCTTTTGGCAAATACTTATTGAGCGTGCAAAATGTTCCATGGCTGTATTAGATCACCATTATGCAGTTAGAGGGTAAGAAGTGTTGATTAAATCCTCAACTGCACGTGCAGTAAATGAGGTAGGTACAGATCTCCGAAGAAACGGATTTTTATCAGATAAGCCGACTTGATGATTTGAATGTTCTACAACGGGAGAAATGCGGACGTCTACTTCTATTATTTGGCCTATCTTACCACGTGGCTACGCTGCCCGTTACCTATAACCTTAAAATTTTCATGTCTTGATTGATTGACTACACTGATATCAACAAAAGGTATAATTTTGCAAAATCTACTTTGTGATTGTTTAACAGTGAAATGTCCAGGTTTCTATTTTTTTGGAACATGACAGATTTTTATTTAAAATATCTAGAAGATCAGAGTGCTTATATTTTTTTTATAGTAAACTTACCCTATGTATAATTCCTGCCGAATGTAAATGCTTGATACCGCACAGCATCTGGTAGAGCAGATAGCTCATCCTCTCGTGATCCAGATCCATTTGGATGACCTGGCACAGATTCGCATCCATCAGTTCCATCACCAAGTAGACATCTTGGAATTCCTCCAACGATCTTTGCGGAGTAAAAGCGTTTAAAAGTCCGATAATCTGCGAATCGTCGTAAAGGGCACACCAAAAAAAGATAGAAAAGGGGAAACAAACAGCAAATGAGAAATGCCGGAACACAACACTTTTTCAAATGTAAAAGAACATTTAGAAGAAAAAATAAGTAAGATAGTAGATGCAAAAGTGGACTCACATTTTTATGATTAACTAACTTCATTAACTTAAATTCTCGATAGGCACGTTTAGCGTGCGTCACATTTTGGAATGGCCGACTTAATTTCTTAATAGCTACGTTCTGTTGAGTCACTGTGTCTACTGCAGCGCTAAAATTCCAAAACAATAACTATTAATATACACAGGTAGTTATGTCGAAATTGAAAATATATTATATGTATCAATTATATTTGATGTATTCATTAAAAAAAAAAAAAGTGTAGTTTGTATATTGTACGTATTAGTTTGTGTCTTTACAAATGTCCTCCTACATGTTCATGCTTCATATATTACATGCTGGAAATTGATATTGTATAAATTAAAAGTATCAGAAGCTAAAAAATATTCTTAGGTACAAATTCACAAATATATAGCAAAGCCTAGTACCGCTCACCATCATACCTTAAATTTAGAATGCCTTTAGTAGCTGTTATACTAATCTAGTCACCGAAATGAAATTTTAAAGTCTGGAATAATCTTAAGGAGCACAGTTATTTTAAATGTAAATAATTCAGTGTAATTTACACACTACAAGGTAAAATAAACCAATAGCAGGATATTACAGACAGACAGATAAAAGAATTGAATACGAATTGTGGCTTTAAGAGAAAAGATATTTCGAAGCTGTTTTTCCCCTATGATATCCTCTCCATTAGGAGTGCCTACTAGATTTATTTTGTATTATACAGTGTGTTCTATAACTTGATGGCTGACCATAGTTACAGTTTTTACATGGAACACAATTTTTTTGAAAAATTCAATAAAATTATATTTCACGAAAACTGTATAATAGATGGACACAATTTTTGGTAGTGCTGTTCACAATGAACCGCCCTAATACAAGTATATTTTACCTTTTTTCAATTACTAATTGCGTGTGCAGAAAACAGGATTAAAATTACATGACACATTTTTGCCTAAAAGACATTTTTTTTTAAAAAGACCTTAACCCTAGAATGCATAAAGTGAGTCTTTCGGACTCGGTGCGCGTTTTGACTGCCTGTATTTTGCAAACGGCTCTGTGTACCATGTTTTACGTTCAGGAATGCCTCTATCACCCCTTTATAAGTACTTTAACAATATTTTCAAACAGGGGGGGGTCACAAGTAGTTACAGATACACCTTTTTTTGTGTTACTACTGCACATAAACATCAAGTGAGTCTCAGAGACTCGGTCGTTGCTACATAGACCCTGGTTGAATAAATCCCGTCAAACGACAGAAATACAGTCCCATATATTCATAAATAGTTTATATTGAAAACTACTTTCCTACTACCCCCACAGCCGCTGTTTCAGTAAAAGTGGACCGATCCTACTTGAAGCTGCAACTTCCCCCCTTCCGCGTGTCGTGGTGCAGTAGTGATTAGTCAGTTGTAGCGGTAACTTCTTTTGTCCTTCATTTATGCTCTTTTATTCGAAATATAGTTGTATAGAGATTATGAATAGCTTCTGAATAGAAGGTAAGATTCTATTTTTCATATTAGAAAATAATATCGCAACATTGCATTTCCTTTTTAGTAAAAAGTTAGATATTCATATGGCTTCCGGTAGCAGTAAAAGATCAGTGAGGTATGGCGACACTGATTTTCAAAGCACGGTCCTGCAATGGGCAAATGCATCTGATTCAGATGTGTCTAGCTCCGACTGCGATTCAGAAGAGGAAGCCGAGGAATGTGTTCATTCAAACAGGAACGAGGAAATTGAAAATATGGAGGAAGACATTTTATCAGCCAGTGAAGATGAAGTTCTAGAATCAGATGATCAAGATTTAGAAGAAATCATTGAAAATCAGAATTCTCAGGGTATGAAAGGAAAGAATGGGTACGAGTGGAAAATCGATGCTCCAGCTCAGACAAAAATTTCATGTCACAACATTATTCGTTTTACTCCTGGTCCAAAGCAACGCAACAGGATAATATCATTTATTGATGCTTGGAATGTTTTTCTTACCCGAGAAATCCTAAAAGAAGTGGTTGCTTGTACTAACAAGGAAGCAAAGCGGCAATATTCTGACAAAGGTAAAGAATGGAAAAATGTGGAAGTTGATGAGATGAACGCATTTCTGGGATTGTTGCTGTTAGCAGGAGTCGAAAAACAATGGGATAGTCCGATAAGGGAATAATTAGATTTGATGATAAAAGAACGCGTGCCGCTCGTTTGGGAACAGATAAACTTGCACCAATAAGATATATTTGGGACTTATTTATCAAACAATGTAAAACTGTTATGATACCAAAGGCGAACGTGACTACTGATGAACAATTACTGGGATTTCGTGGACGTTGTAGTTTTATACAATATATGCCCAGTAAGCCATGTAAATACGGCATAACGTTTTTCTGGCTTTGTGAAAGTGAAACTGGGTACGCTATTGATGGTATTATATATATTGGAAAGCAACCTGGAGCAGAAGTCCAACGACATCTTGGAGAAACTGTAGTGACTACTCTTATAACTAGTATAAAGAATAGTTCTCGAAATTTAACCTGCGATAACCGCTTTACCACTATAGATTTGTTTCAAAATCTGCTAAAAGTCGGTATCACCGCAGTAGGAACACTTCGTAAAGATGAAAAGGAGATTTCCATAGAGTTCAAAGCTTCGAAAGATCGTCAGGTATCCTCTTCATTGTTTGGATTCAGTGAAAACTTAACCCTTGTTAGTTATGTGCCCAAAAAAATAAATCAGTTATATTGCTTAGTACAATGCACCATGACAGCGCTGTGAATGAAGATAGTATAAAGAAAAAACCGGAAATCATCGAATTTTACAATAAAACCAAAGGGGGTGTAGATCATATGGATCAAATGTTTACCAATTATACGTGCAAAAGGCAAACACGGCGGTGGTCATTTGCCGTATTTTCAAACATGTTAGATATCGGTGCAGTAAATGCATTTTTTTCTTTATATAACTGAGCATCCAGATTTTGAAGCACGAAAAAAACATCGCGGTAGGATTTTTATAAAAAACCTTTCCGAAGCTCTGATATTAACCTATATGACTAGAAGATCTCAAAATCCGTTTTTTACATAAAAGAACAGTCGAAGCAATAAAGATCTTCATTGAAATTCCAGTAAAGCAACAAGAGGAGCCACCTACGAAGAAAAGGCGTTGTCATATCTGTCCATCAAAATTAGGAAGAATGAGCAAACAGATTTGTAATAAATGTAAGAACAATGTGTGTAAGGAGCATAGTGTTATGATATGTAGTAGCTGCCATTAAAAATTCTTATTATTTGGAACAATTTTAATAATGTAAACTAGGGGTATTTCATTATTTTAGAATATCCGTATGGATATCAAATGGTATTTTGAATTTTATTTTTTTTTGTTATTAAATTGTATTTAATGCTACAGAACTGTTTTTCTAAACCAAAATTACTAACTACTAATGAATAATAAAGAAACGCACCAAGAAAAGGCAGCTAAATCCTATTTTCTCGTACTTAATGTATGTGAATCTCAAAGACTCACTATACGTAAAAGAGTAAAAAAATTAGGTCATGCATTCTAGGGTTAAACTAAAATGGCATCCCTAATAAATACATTTACATTTCGCACCCATCATTTTAAAGCTAAAAGGTGTTCTGCTAATGGGCAATAACTAAAATTAATGCCCGAGCAATACTTTTTGATAAGGTGTTCTTTACGGATGAAGCTGTTTTCGCGGTAACGGAATAGTTAACAAAAGAAATTTTCATTATTATTCAAATGAAAACCCTTACTTCACTAATATGAGTAAATAGATGATCAGCATAAGTGGAGCATAATGTATGTTGAAGGTAGTATTAACGGACAAGCTTATGAGCAATTTCATCTCAAGCAATTTAGTGGAATTATTGAAAGATGTTCCCCTAAATTTACTAAGATATGTATGTGTGCAAGACTGCGAAGAGCCACATTCTATGCTACAGACACAATTTTAACTGAAATGTTTCCAGGGAAGTGACTATATAGCCCGTGGAGGCCCTATTCACTAGCCGGCTAGCGAATAGGGCCACAAAATTAGCAATATAACATGAATACAATATACAGTATACCTGTTAACCATAAAAAAAAGCTCTGCGGGAACATATTCGACAAATATTTAGACAAATAAATACTTAACTCCTTGTTAAGGGGTCACGCCTGTGCAAAATTTTCGAAAAAATCGATTTTTGGTTTTTGATGGATCCTCAAAGTTTAACATTTCGAGAATATTCTCTGAAAATTTCAAGTTGATTCCTTAAAAATTGAGAAAGTTATACAGTTTGTAAATTGAATGTTGACAAGAATGACTGTCTGATCGAGAGAAGAAATCCGCAGATAGTTAGAGTATTGCACGGGCTAGGCATGGAAATATCCTTGAGTGATGCTTTGCAGACGATAGTTACGCAAGTTAGGACCTGCAGAGCGCGCGTGTTTTGTTAACAAACATTTCATCCATCTGTAAACTCGACCTAAAACTTTAAACACGTTTTTCGCGAAACGACATTTTCCAAATCGGTGACCACTATATCTCGAGAACTACTGAACCGATCAACTTCAAATTTTACAAGCTTCATCCACACATCAAAATCTAGTGTGTGAACGAAGGAATTTCTTTTCCAATGCCTGGTTCCTTTTTAAATAAAAAAAAGAGCACTTTTGTTTGCTGAAAATGTCATTTCAACTTCAAATTGCCGCCATTCTTTCAAAAATCAATATTTCATCAAATCCTTCGTTCAAGCACTAGATAATTTATTACTCAAACTGAAAGCGTTTGGTTTTTAATTCCAGGTGATCTATTTTCAAAGCAGCAGTGGTCACCGCAAAAGATGTTTCCCAAACAGCGATCTGCACAAACCATTGTGTACATTATATTCATGAATATTTTTCGAATAAAAAAATTGTTATGAATATTTAAAACCATGCTTTTTGAAGTGGAGATAGAAAAATTCAAAAATCATCAAGCGTTTCCCCAGGAAAATTTCATGAAAATACCGTTCTTTTACGGTCGCGTCATAGGTATGACCCCTTAATGTCAATCATTTCGGAAGCATGTTCAAAAATATTTAAAAATGAATAAATATTCCTTAATATGAATAAGGCCAGTGCGAGGTGGGTGGCACGATTATTATCAGCAATTCAGAAACAGCAACGCGTGGCATGTTGTGAGCAGTTTTAAACCTCTGTCGCGACAACCAGGAAAATATTGTTCAATCCATTGTTACAGGAGATGAAACTATGGTTCTATACTATGATCCCTTATCGAAAAGGGAATCAATGGAATGGCGAAGGCCAGATGATAAACGGACAAGGAAGACAAGGGTGGCTGAATCAAGAAAGAAAAACATGGCAACAATCTTAGGGGATTCAAAAGGGATTCTGCTTATTGATTTCAAAGAAAGGAGCATAGTTGTTAATGCCCAATATTATACTACTTTAGTGCATAAATTGCGAGACGTAATCAGAGAAAAGAGGAGTGGAATGTTGCGCCGTACTGTTGGCCTTTTGCACGACAAAGCTCCTATCCATTAGGCTACAATTGCGCAGGACTGTGGTTTTGTAGAACTTTCGCACTCACCTTACAGTCCAGATCTCGCCCCAGCGATTATTATTTGTTCTCAATAAAAATTGATTACTTTTTTTAAGACGGTGGAAAACGCACGTAGGAAATCTTGGTCGACAATTCTAAGTTAAGTTTTTCTAAGCCTCCCCCAAACAACCTAAAAAAAACGGCTTTCTCGGTGCACTTTCTTTTATCTGCATTTGGGATAGATGACTGGGCTACAATAATACATTTTCAATGATTTTCTAATGATTACATCCATATGATTAACACTTTTTATACTCGACTTCTTGTTAAGCAATCTCAAGATCGCATTATACATGAGTTCAGTGACACAGTTGATAGGCCAGTTTAATTTGCTTTAACAAACAACTACGTACGAACGCTTCGGATGAAAAAAAATAAACAAAGCAATTTCGTCTGATCTCTTTTATCCGAAGATGTTCTAATACGAAGTTGTAGTAATCCGAATAACGGGAATTCGCAGCTACAATCAGTATTTTCTAATAATGCTCTGCTCATTGTTCATTGTTAATTAGATCGTTAACCGTTATTGAGTTCAGTTAGGATTGCAATATTAAAAGAACAATTGCTAACCAATTTCAAGCGTTAGCTCCAAGTAGAAAAATAAGCAAGTAACGACCTACATGTGTGGCATGTTTGTTTTAAGATAAATCTCATAAAACACGGACCTTTAAAAGTGAACCACTGTCAGTGAGGTACCAAAGGCAGAAAAAGCCTGGATTTCTAGAATATTGAAGGACTGGTTTTATAGATTTTGCTCGGGCAGTTCGAAAAGAAGGCAACTTTAGAATTTGGAGACCAAGGCACTTTTAATTTTAGACAATGCTCCAGGACAACTTGAAGCTTTGTGTTCAGGTGATATTGTTAAAATGTTTTTACAGTCCAATGTCACCCTCGTAGTGTTACCAATGGACCAAAATGTGACTTAAGCGATCAAGTTGTATTATCTAAAAGGTTTTTTAAAACAACTTGTTACTTCTATAGATGCAGGTGTTTAATTTGAAATATCTTGTAAGTAGATTAGAAACAGAATGAGAAAATGTAAGGCCGGAACTTATTCAAACGTCTTGGAGTAAATTTCTAAGACAAGAAGAATCATGGGAATGAATAAATGATATGGATATTTTGGAACATGTTCGGAATGAATCTAATCGAAACGGGTTTGAAGTGTGCAGTTTCTTAGATTTCGTTTTTACTTTTTTAGATTTTTTATTTTATCAGTCATCTTATATCTACTCAAAATACGATGTGTGGTACAGCTGTTAAGTTTTTATTTGAAAATAAAGAACTTTTTCCTGTAAAATGTTCGTAAATAATTAGGAGTATAGGAATATATATTTCTCTGTCTGTTACTCGATAATTCTTCGAACATCTGGAAGATCTGTATCAACCAGTGTAGTTATAAGTTTGGATTAAAGAGATCTTACATTTCGAACTTGTTGGATAGCTTCGGCAAGCTTTTTATTGTATGAGAACTATTAGTAAATATCTTATTTTTTAGAAGAAATAATTCAGCAATGTCAATTATTAAGATCGTGGCAGAATGTCTGTAGACTATGCGAAATGTGTAGATTTGGGCATTTAAAGTTGGCGTGCCTTGTTTAGTTACTTATCACTGCGAGCAATAGCACCATTCTGTTTGAGTTTTTCTATAATAATTAATCAATTTCAAAAATAACTAGTCTTTCTTCAACAGATGATTATTAATAATATATACGTAGAAGTACATAAATATATAAAATAATTTAAGTCAAATAAAAATATATATGTAATTTGAAAATTTTCATTTATTTCTAATCTTCAATCTGATACTTTTCATTTATAAATATCAAAACTTTTTTCCTGTAGAATAATCTAAATATCAACACATGCAGGAGCGACTATATGTGATACATCTAATAAATTAACATTGTCTACGGCGTAATAAGTTTTAATATTTAAATAGGTGCGTTTTAATGTGATAGTATTAATTAGTAGGGATACAATGTTGACCCACTTACCACACTAAACCCTGTGCCCCACCTCCTTTGGGCTCCAGGTTTGTGTAACGCTGGGGAACCCAAAATTCTGTATCCCCAAATTCGTGTCGCACGAATCCTCCTCTAACTTGCATTGTTTTTTTTTTTTTTGGTTTTGTATTTATCGGTTTGGGTTATATTTTTTTGGCTTAATGTACGTACACACGTCAAAATAAAACAACAATACTATCAAAGACGGCGCTTTTGCAAACAAACAAAAGAAGAAAATGCGTGCGTTTTTGTGTTTAACTAAAAAAGAAAAAAAAAGGAAAACAAAAACTATAAATACATCAAATAATAAAAGTTGAGAAAACAAAAGGCAAACTAATATGAAATACGGAGAGCTATAATTAAATCGATAAGTATCAAGTGATAAAGCATTAATTCTTCAAGATAGATATACAGGTTTATTAAGATTTTAAATAAATTATGGTATATTATTTGCAGAATGTATTTACAAATATGTGAGAATTATTAGCTATACACACACTTTATACTAAATGCATCCAATAGTCCTGATAAGTACAAGCTTAAGACAGATTGGCGGGCCGCACCATAAAAAATTTTTTTTCTGTTATTAACTTTAACATAGTACGAGCTTAAAAAATTAAGAACTGTAAGCATTTCAATGTAATAATTAGAGAAATACAGATGTAGGTTATGATGAAAACTGAACGTAAATACCTGACACTCCCTATGTTGTATTCACAGATTTAGAGAAAAGTGGCATACATGTTAAACAAAAAGAAATATGTACCATGCTAAATATGTTTGAAATCAAAAGCTTAGTTCGAATAAAAAACCTTTAGAAAATGTGTACGTATCAAAATAATTTAATGCAGAAACGATAACTAAAGTTTGCAAGTACTTCCAAGGCTTTCGTGAAAGCTCAATAAGGGATGGTGCGCGTAATCTTTGGTTGTGTTTACTAACGCCTTAAAACATCTCGCGCAAAATTTACATGTACCTTATCAAGCAATAAAAACAGAAATTAAGAAAGAGCAGCCCCAATTGAACAGCCTACTAAACTCAATCACTAAATTATTTTAATCACAACCAAAGCCAGTCGCTCTCAATTTTAAAAATGGTGTTCACGCGTATTTTCCATCCTACATTATAATAAGGTCTAGAGCAAGAAATATAAACAGGAAACAGTTTCGAGGTTAGATTGAATGAATGCAATGATTGTTGCTTAAACTGAACCTATCATTATTGCCAAAACCGAACTGGTTCTACTTGGGATATCCTGTTTTGTTTTATTACTTATGTTTTCCAATGCTCAGAACCAACAATGTCAAAGAGGGAAAATAATGGCAAGTGGACAGCAGATGATATGAAACATGCTATTAATAATTATGGATATGGTGAAATTGGTCTGAATGAATACGCTAGGTGACAATATCAACAAATCATTATTAATTAGACTTGGCAATGTGCAAATAAATTTGCTAAAGAAGTTGAACGTATTATGTCTAATACAACAGTAAATGAATTAGCAATTTGTTCTTTAGCTTTACAATATGCTGCATGACATGGAAAGTGCAACACCAAGAATGGGTGCGAATTTTTTGACCAAACTTGGTAGAAACGTATAACTAGTCAAAAGCAATAATTGATTAAAATTTTGTTGCGATAGATCAAGTGGTCATGACACATCGGACACTTCATTCAGTTTTCGCTGACATTAATGTGTGGTGTATTAATTGTTTGTTTGAAATTAATTTCAACGGTTTTGTCTTATTATACCTTTGTTTAACGTGTTTAAAGAGTTTTATTATGCCTAGAGTGCGGCAACGTGGAAATTATCGCCAATTAAGCGAATTCGACAGAGGTCGAATTGTTGGTTTACGAGAAGGTGGTTTTTCATACAGGGAAATTGCAAATCGCCTTAACCGGAACCAATCCACCATTATGCGCTGTTATCAATCATGGACTAGGGAAGGTCAGGAAAGACGCCAAAGAGAAACCGGAGGCCGAAGAAGAACTAATGAGATACAGGACCGCCGCCTTCGCTTAATGGCACTAAGAGACAGGTTTTCCAGTACCAGATCAATTGCTGACGTGTGGTTAGGTAATATTGGTCGTCCTGTAACCCTTCGAACCGTTTATCGTCGAATTAGGGGTTTCGGCTTACAATCTTGTCGTCCACATCTTGTGTTACCACTTACGGCTCAACACCGACAGCAACGTTTGGAGTGGTGTAGATTGCGACTGCACTGGAACGTGGAGTGGCACAGGGTGGTATTCAGTGATGAATCTCGATTTTGTCTAGGGATGCATGATGGCCGTATGAGGGTCAGACGAAGACGTGGGGAACGTCGTGATATTCCGTTTTCCGTTGAAAGGCATGTGGATCGAGCAGTGGGTGTTATGGTATGGGGTGCTATAACATATGGGAGTAGGTCTCAATTGGTGTTCATTCAAACCACCATGAACGCCCAGCGTTACATTGATGAGGTGGTAGAACCCCATATTCTACCATATCTTCAAACGCTCGAAGACCCACTTTTCCAGCAGGATAATGCCCCTCCCCACGCAGCGAGAATTTCTATAAATCGCTTGGAAGAGGCTCATGTCAATATCTTGCCATGGCCACCCAAATCCCCCGACCTCTCGCCAATAGAACATGTGTGGGACATTATGGGACGAAAACTTATGAATTTAGCCAATCCCCCGCAGACACTAATAGCTCTCCGGCGTGAATTACAGGTTGCTTGGGACACCATACTCCAAGAGGATATCGACCACCTAGTCGAATCAATGCCACGAAGAGTGAGGGAGTGTGACACTAATAGGGGCGGTTCAACACATTATTAATAAAAATTATGTTAAATTGTGTTAGTCTTTTGTTTTTTTTTCTTTGAAATTTTAATCAATTATTGCCTTTGACTAGTTATACGTTTCTACCAAGTTTGGTCAAAAAATCCGCACCCCTTCTTGGTGTTGCAGTTTCCATGTCATACAGTATATACCAGGAAACTAGCTTTCGATATTGCATAAAAACACCATCTGTGATATTATTTCAAGAAAAAGAAGCGTACGGTTGTTAAGATGTGGTTTTACCCGTTTTACAAAATAACAGCCAAATCAATTTTTAATGTGGATGAGTCAGGATACAAAACTGCGGAAAAAATAGGTAATGCTGAGTTTTAATAAAAAAATGCAAGTGTTATTATCTCAATGCTTATATTAAAAAAAAGCTTCTGAATTAGCAAGACAGCCTTTCTTCGGAGGAGTGTCTGGCCAGGATTCAACGCAATCCAAGAGATTTCTTCATGCATTTCGTAATCGTGGATGAGACTTGGATCCACCACTACATAACGGACACCAAAAAACAATCGAAGCAGTGGACTTTTTCGGGCAAATCAGCTCTGAAGAAAGCAAAGACCGTTCCATCGGCCGGAAAGGTCATGGCGAGCATTTTTTGGGATTCCCAAGGTGTAATCCTCATCGACTATCTGCAGATGGGATAGACGATCACGGGGCAATACTACAGCGATTTATTGAGCCGATTCGATGCAGTATTGAGGAGAAACGGTCTCGTTTGCAGCGGGGAAAAGTGCTTTTTTTCCACGACAATGCACCGGCTCATTCATCCCGCATCGTCTTATCCAAATTGAATGAGTTGCGTTACGAATTAGTTTCGGAAAGAGATGTGCCTCAAATGAGGTCATCGCCGCTACATATGGTTATTTTGCAGACCTCGAAACATCCTACTATTGCGACGGCTTGAAGAAACTGGAGCACCGTTTGAAAAAGTGTATTTATTGATCTTCGGGGAGACTACATCGAAAAATAAAAATAAAAAACCGCACCACTAGCATGTTTTTCTTGTCGATTCCGGACACATTTCAGGTCGACCTCGTACACAACCAATCGAATAAGCGCTACCTTAAACATTCTTTCCCGGTACAATACAGAAAGGGAGGAGTTTTTGAACAGAATAGTGACAGCCGACATGGCTTGGGTATGTAGAACATGTGAATGCTGAGACAAAACAATAAATGCCATGGGGTCATACCGATCCTCCAAACCAGTGGAGAAAAGCCGCCCATCGAGCTTTGTCAGCGCTCGCACTCACACTGCTCAGTGAACACAAGGCCCTTTGCGACAATTCAAATGGGACGTGTTTAATCATCCTCCACCCCCATACAGCTCGGACTTGGGCCCTTCCGATCATTATCTCTTCACTTCCCTGATGATTAGGAACTCCAAAATGCAGTGACAACATGGTTAAATTCGCAGGAGGCTGAGTTTTATGCAGAACGGTTTGTATGTTGGTAAAACGCTATCACAAGTGCTAGGCTGTACATGGTGAGGCTATGTTGAAAAATAGAGGACACCTGAACATATCAGATTTAAATTAAAAAAAAGCTGTATCTATTTGGGGTTTATTAATAGCATACTTTTCTAATTACCCTCATATTATGATTAAAGCAACTCCAGGCGACAATGCATCAAACTATAATGATCATTTTCGATTTCTTTCTTTAATGGAAGTCATAAAGTATGCATCTTTGTAATTGCCAAAGCATGCAATTTAAACGTGATAATTCAATGTAATTTGCTTTAATGCCTACATCACTTGATCATAACGATATAAATTTCATCACATTTTTCCTGAATTCAAGCGAATACAACTCTGTATTATTTACATGCGTAGTTCTTTCTATAATCAGTAAATACGTACAGTTCGTATGTGTACGTACAAATGCACATATACATATAACAAAGATCGATTAAGCTATGCACGAACGCTTTCCTTTTTGTGAATAGGCAAAGCGTTGTTGTGTTACATTTGAATACGGAAAACATGTTCTTGTACAAATAATATTAAGAAAACTACTCAATTTCCTAGATAAGCAAACATGTACACACACTTCAGGCATGCATATAAACCAAACTAAATAAGGGTGTGTCCTTTAGTCCTTTATTAAATTTAGATTATGATAATTTACTTGTCTTTCCTGTCACGTATAATTTCATAAATCATTCATACGAATAATATCGAATAATTCAGAGCTTTCATTTCAATACTTCTCCTTTTGAATAATGGTGGCTTAATGTTTGGTTAGCATGGTTTAGAAAGAAAACGCAATGTGTAGTAGTAAATCGAAGGTGATACTTGATCCATTTCAAGAATAAAGCATTGGATAATATTTAAGGACCTGTTATTGGCTGTCATTCGAGACAAGCTTGCTTGTACAGTTTGAACAGTAAACAATTTGATACAGAATTTTCAGAATTAACAGCTGCCATTTTGTTGTTTCCTTCATCATTTAATTTTCTTTTCAATATTCGAAATATGTATGTACTCCAAATTTGGAGTTTATTAGCGGATCTTTTTTTAGAAGCTATACGGATTGTAGTTACAGTATACAAAGTAATATTTTATGAAATTCATTTTTATGATAGTTTTTGGTAATACTACAATTTTTAACTTTTATTTGCTATTTTTTCTAGCGTAAATCTTGAATTTCCTGCTATTTACAATAGAACGCTGACTAATCCTGTGTGATCATTACCTACTTACTTCAGAACAGGGTGTTTCGTATTAGGCACGTGACACTTTTCGAGTAGTCATAATACAGATAGTCAGTGTGTTTTAACGGTTTCTTGTTGTGGCCCATTTTCGCAGACACTACGTGCAATATCACAACTTTTGCAAAAGTGCTTTTCGTTGAAACGTCGTTAATGTGGGCGTTTTGAAAGGTTATTTTAACTTACAAAATGTTTTTTGGTGTGGTGCATTCATTTTACGGGTTAATTATTGTTTCATATCGAGCTTTACGCGGTTCAAATTATTACGCGTTAATTCAACGGATAATTTAGTGAGGCAATTCTTTCAATGTACAAATTAATCTTCAAGAAAACAATTTTGAACAAGTACATCATGAAATATTGCTCACTATTGATGCTACAACATCCCAAGCAAAATAAAGTGTGAATTTAGTAAATCTCGATAGTTGTGTGACAAGCAATTGGTGGTTGAGGAAAATTATATTTTACGCTCGGTTATAGTGAATCGCCGGTTATAGCGAACTTCATTCCCCATATTTTTCCCTATATAACAATGCAGAAATTGATCGGTTATAACGAACTATTTACTAGCCAACTCCGTGAATGGGATCTAGTACTGTGGAGAAAAAAAAATTAAAAATGTATTGTTGGTCGATATTTATCCAGTGCATCCTAATGTTGCGGAAATAAACTCCATCAAATTTGTATTCTTACCACCAAACACCAGCTCCTACCTATTATGGATCAGGGTATAATTTACACTTTCAAAGCCAGCGATATCGCCACATGTTTTTGCTAGAAATTGTGCAAAGCATTGATGACGACAGAAGTTTTTCAATCGACGTCCTTCAATCCACTTATTTAGTCGATAAATCTTAGTGAAAAGTTATACAAACTAGTTACAAAAAGATAGGTGTTTCGTATTAATGATGACGCCATATCAGATTTTGGATCTGGTGATGGATTGTTGGAAAGTAAATTTAAGCAATTGGATTTTTTTTTCAAGTTATAAAACATGAATAACTGTATTAATGTAAACAATTTATTAGTTATAACAGAATTAATATAGTCTCATGATGCGCCGAAAGCAATTATTTATAATCTGCAAGTACCGATAATGTGTCTATAATTGATTTAAGCAGCCACCACTTCTATTTTAGCGGTTTTTACGTTTCACATTCCCACACCTGAGTGAATTTAAATTAAATGTAGAATTTAACATTAAAATTAGCTCTTTAGCAGTGATTTTCAAAATTATCGACTTAAACTAATCAACTTTAACATAATATGAATTTGAAATTTCAAGTTATTAATGCTATTTCATCATACCAATGTTATACTTGTATATAAGCATGATCATTCATCAATATGGTTATAAAATGATATTTACGTTGTAAATTAAATATTTACGCACGACACTGGCAGTAAAAGAAATGAAAGGAGACGTTTCCAAGTTGTCGTTTCAATAACATGAAAATTTCCAAACTGCAATGCGTAAGTCAAGACAACCATTACAGTCGAATATTACAATTTTTTTCAAATAAAATTATATATCTATTGTATTTTGTTTTCTTTCTCTTTAGATTTATAATTTTGATACATATATATTAGACAATGAAGGTCTCATAAAACACTCTTGTATTTATTCTCTCATTATCCCTTATAGCGAACTTCGAAAATAACGACCGATTTTGACGGTCAATGAGGTTCGTTATAACCGACATCTATTGTAATTAAAATTTTGAACCATGCATGTGAGGCTTTATCGTTTCTAGCAGATATTGTTGTTCACGAAGTTTCAATCAGCTATTTATTGTTCAACAAACTACTAGAAGCTGATAAGGATTCATTTTAGAGTATTGGTAATTAAAAGCATTTTGAGAATATTTTTTTTATTCTAAAATTAATCAATAATTCAACAACATTCCATCGACACATTATTGCCATAAATCCAACGAAAATTTACGTAAAAATAAAAAAGAAAGCTTGAAACTGAACCAAATAAATAATTAGGTCACCTTGGCATTATTTATAATTTAGTAAGATGTTTTCTTCACAAAATCACAAACTTTCAAAGTGTAAAAATTTCTTGGGTAGGTATGCCAGCATTCCATGGCAGGTATTTGTCAAGTCACAAAATTATTTCAAACTTGTTATGATTATCATTTGCGGTTTGCTTTAAAATTTCGTTTTCCATGATCTTCCTAAAAAATCGAATGGAGTGAGATTGAGGGTTCAGATTATGACTAGCAGTCCCATTTAAACAGGAAACCTTCAATTATTAAATTATCAATATATTATACACACGGTGAATATCCGTGCAAAAGCAGTAGTCGTCATTCATATCGCACTGACGACTACAAGTAAACAGGTCTCGGGCTTACCAACAACCCTTGCTCTTAAGTAGTAAGTAAGATCGCACAGTCTATTACTTTATTATTAACGTGGACAAAGTATTGGATTTTGTAAAATAAACACAAAGCTATTATTGATTAATTTTCTAGAGTTCATAGAATGTTAATAGATAAAAATAATATAAGACTCTTTTACTTAAACTTATTTAAACTCAAAAATCCCAACACTCAACTCACGCGGTATGAATAAACATATGACGTTTGTTACCAAATTCAAATTTTAAAATTGTTTTTTTTTAGAAGTTAACGACTCAGTTTTATGTGTATTTACGTTTTCAAATTTTTAAAGTGACAACACCCTTATTTTTCAACACCTCTTTAGTGACTTCCTTCAAATATGTATACAGAGTCGTCGTACAGTAATGTTTAGTAGCATATTTATACAAAGAGATCATTTTGAACTGTCCTGGGTTGGCAACAAAAAAGTCCAAGTATGTATTATCAAAAACTAGGAAATATTTACTTCCGTGAATTGCCCATACTAAATTTACATGTCAAATGTCAAAACCATAATGTATTGAAGTGTCCTATACTTTCGTATTTTCATTGTTTTATTGTCGCTTTTCTGTCTATTTCAAGACAATATACCTCGTATAGTATACGAGGTATATTGTCTTTTACGATACAACAGGATACGTTTATCGTAATGTCGCACTGTCGCAGTGGAATATTAAGGAAATATTCCTTGGGACCGTGTTTTCAGCAATTTGTAACGAAAAATGGAAATCTGGAAATAAACTTGGACACATTCACTTGTCATCGCAATAGAGTGATTGAAGAGTTTAAGGAAACGGGGAGTGTTTGTAAATGTAAACCTGAAAAAGTACCAACAGTTTTAACTGAAGATGTCGCAGACATTTGGCAGTGAATGGATGTTAGTCCCACAAAATCTGTACGAAACCTGTCTGCTCAAACTGGTAAGAAGATCTAATTAACTTAAACATAATTTGTTTGCAGCATTATGTATTTAAATTGTAGGTATTTCCTGAAAACAAACTTACATATGCACATAAAGTTTCTGTACTGCAACATTGACGGGGCAATTACTTTGAGCAGAGTTTGAATTATTACAACTGGTTTACTGAAATATTACATCAAGAAGACTTGAGTCGCACTTTCTTTTCGGATGAAGCTTGGATCCATTTGTCGGGGTACATCAACTCTAAAAATTACCGTACCTGGTCGTCAACAGAGAATCCACATGTTCTCCATCCTATCAAAGTTTGTGTTTGGGTTGCAATGTCGAAAAGACGGATTATTGGAGCAATTTTTTTTCATGATACGAGGGACACTATTTATGTATTGAGACAACAACACTGGTATTGCCGTGTGAAATTTGAAATTGTCATCGTAAAGTTTGACATTTTTGACGTTATAGGTAGTCAGAAAGTTTTGACGTGCGAGCAATATTTGTGTTTTTTGCAGTGTTTAAAATTTCATCTCAGCCAAAATATGGAATTAACTCGCGAAAATTTTCGAGCTATGGTTTATTATGACTTTCGACGTGGTCTAACTCAAGAACAATGCATCAATCAACTGAATTCAACTTTTGGTGATGAAGCGCCATCCACACCCACTGTATATCGCTGGTACATTGAATTCATACGTGGACGTAGTTCGCTCACGGACGAAGATAAAGAAGGTCGTCCAAAATCGGTCGTTGTGCCGGAAAATATCGATGCTGTGCGAAAACTAATTGAAGAAGATCGTCATGTGACATATCAAGAAATCGAGAGATATTTAAGCATTAGTATGACCAGCATACATAAGATTTTGCACGAACATTTGTGTGTTCGGAAGCTGTGTACACGTTGGATTCCACATTTGTTGAAAGATGCTCAAAAAAATGCTCGTGTCGATTGGTGCCGTAAAATGATTTCAAAATACAACTGTGGTGCATCCAAAGCGGTATACAACATCGTCACAGGTGACGAGTCGTGGATTTATTCTTATGAGCCAGAAAGAAAAGGCCAGTCGGCAGTTTGGGTGTTTCAATGTGAAGCAAAGCCAACAGAAGTTGTTCGTTTTCGCAGCGTTAGGAAGCAAATGGTGGCATTTTTCTTCACGAAAACTGGTCCTGTGGCAACTGTGGCTCTCGAAAATCAAAAGACCGTTAATTCAGCGTGGTATACGACCATTTGTTTGCCTAAAGTTTTCGGTAAATTGAGAGAAACCAACCCAAAACGACGAATCATTTTGCATCATGACAATGCGAGCTCACACACATCACATGCAACAAACAAGTATTTGGACACACAAAAGATCGAATTGATGGGTCATCCGCCTTACAACCCCGACTTGGCACCCAATGACTTCTTCTTGTTTCCAGTAGTTAAAGATAAACTGCGTGGACAACGATTTTCATCGCCCGAAGAAGCGGTTGAGGCCTTCAAAACGCATGTTTTAGAGCTACCATATTCTGACTGAACAAAGTGCTTTGAAGGGTGGTTCAATCGCATGCAAAAGTGTATAGATCTTAACGGCGATTATTTTGAAAAGCAATAAAGGTATTTTTCATCAAATTCATTTGTTTATTCTTTCTATTCTCAATACATAAATAGTGTCCCTCGTACAATTAATGCAATACGATACCGAGAACAAATTTGGAACCCTTCACGAAGATTAATTAAACCTGGGGTACTTCCAACAAGATGGGGCAACTGCACATACAACAAACTATTTTTTATTTGCAAGGATACTGTGGTGACCGACTGATTAGTCGAAAACGATGGCCAGCCAATTCTCCTGATTTAACTCCACTGGACTCTTTTCTTTTTGGCCATCTAAAAAATAAAGTGTTTCAGAACAGACTGCATAATCTGGATGAACTTGAAGAGACAATTACAATAGAATTGCAGAATATTATACCGGAAACACTCCACAATGTGTTCAATAATCAATATGTATGCATTGAGAATTACGTTGGACATTTCGAACAACTTTTATAAAATGTATTCATTCGGTGACATAATTATGGAATTATGTTTTACAATAATAAATTAGTAACGTATTTATTATTGTTTATGATAAAAAATAAAGTGCAATTACTATATTTCTAAAAAATTCTTTCATATAATTCAACTTAAAACTAACCCTATTTCATTGACATTTATCACAGGAAAATTTTAAATAGAAACCTAACCACAAAAATAAATAAAAAAGGCTTGCCAATTACACTGTATTCCCATATTAAAATCACTATGGCAAACTCAGGACAGTTCAAAATAATCACGTAGTATAAGGTTTTTAATATAAAAAAGTTACTTTCAAGTCGCGATAGGTTGTGAAAAATCAATCAATTTGTAAGCAAGTAGCATGTCCATAAAAAGAGAGTTTATATTTAATATTTAATGTTTGTAGCATGATTCATGATCTGTCATTTTTCTGAATACCTAGAAAATGGTGAACAAATTACAAATAATACAAATTTCAATTAAGACATATTTTATAATTTAAAAAACTGAAGTTGTATGTTATCGCTAAAGATATTGTAATTTGAAATCATTCCTAAATAGTAGAGATAATGGCCACAAGAATCTTTACTCTAGACATTTTTCTTTTATTTGAAGCAGTTTCGATGTCGAGAATCCACGCATTAGGTGAACGGTTTGCATAAATATATCACTATTACGTATGGTCACTCTGTATCCACACACATAATTTACATTCAGAACTTTACTACATGCGTATCTCTAAAATGTATAGAACAAATTAAGTACGTAACTACTGTAAGCCTACGTTGCGAAATAACACTAACTGGACACTAATTAAAAACAAACAAACGCGCGTGCATCAGGTCTATTGAGCGATGTTTGCACGAAAGCATAAGTAATCCTTACCATACTATACCCTGGGCACCTGATCCTATAGGCTTTAAGTTTTGATACCTTTTGAGAATAGTGAATTTCGTGTCACCCACCTCCACGGTGTAAAACTGTGAGTGTCGGGACATTTTACCCGTATCGTCCCGAAAATTCAACACCGTTGTCTGAAACAAAAAAAAATTATCAATTAGTTATATAATTACGACACATGGTTCAAAATATATACAGTACTGTGCAAAAATGAAATGATCATCTTGTAACAGCTGAGAACCTTTGATTATCATATATTCAGTAGCAATCACTTTTGGCGATCTCTGTACACGAAGAGATTCGAAATTGTTGAACTTGTGCTTGGCATATACCAATTGCTTGCCTGCAAGTTGCGGATGCATTTACTGTGTGATAAAACTGCTTTTTGGTCAAGTGCACTGATGTGTATAATATAAATGGATGAGCAATAGCATGTTACAAATTGTGAACAAATACGAACAGCGCACGGGGCTGACGCACATGCGCAATAACATAAAATAAAGGCGCTAATTTGAAATGCCTAAAATCTTTGAAAAGTATGTAACAGGACATGAACTTTAAAATTAAAATCTGCATCTGACGATAATGAAATACTTATTTATTAAGGGAAATTTAAAAAATACTCAAAAAACAATATATTACTTTCGAAATATTTATTGATTATAAAAAAGTATTAATGTGGAGAGCCTTTTTCTTAGAAGTTCTCCACGTTCTACTTCTGTTTGTTTCTTTGCATCTCTGTGCATCGTACAACATGCTTAATTAAAAGAGAAACGTGACTTTCATGTAAAATAGATGAATCAAACATATATCTTAGGATACAAAGTATATATTTTCTACTAACAAGGTAATAGAAATTAAACGTACAAATAGCTCAAAAAACACTGCCTCTGCAAGAACTTTATTGTTGTTTTGTATAAGAATATGTCGTCTTTGGACTTCAGCTATTTTACATACTTTGGTGACATCTTGTGAAGGACGTATTAAAGCACCATGATTTTTTCTGTTCAAAAGATGAAAACTAGCATTATCGACAGATGTTTGTGAGATTTCTTCTAGTACGGACACAAATTTAGCACACTAATAATGCGCTTCAATTGTTTGACAACAGAACCAGAAATAACAACGTTTTGGGATAATGTCAGTGATGGTATATCGGGAATTGTTGTATAATTTGATCCATTTCAATGTCTTCCGCATTTTTCTTATTAAAAATATAAACAAAAAGCCAATAAGCACGTCAATTGAAATCGACGTTCGGAACTTTAGTGATTTCACATTCGAATGTCAAAAGACTAGGGATTGCGCATACTCGTAAGCCCCGAGTTAAGTATTCAATTTGGCATAAAAATTCCACGCGCATCCTATTGCATTGTTCATCCATTTATATTATATAGATCAGTGGTCGAGTGTGTAATGGAACCCGTTTTATATTTAATTTAATAACATTTTAGAGTTTAAATCTAAATAAAATTTAAATAACTTGCTTTGCCGGCTAAACTCAAATCAGATTATCTCAGGGCGATTCGGATTAATAAGAAATGATTAAGTAAACGGTGTTCCTAAACATTAATTATATTTAATTTATGAAAATACCATTGTAAAACTTTAAACAATTCGTATATTCAAAATCAATGAATTATATATATAAAACTATTTTTTTACATATAACAAAAGAAATAAAATATATTTAAAGACAATTTTAATACATTTTTACAAATAATTAATGGCCATAGATTTTTATGTATATTATTCGACGTAGTCTAACATAAACAACGGATGCTAGAATTTACTACGTAGGCTGGTTTTGTGTACTCTTATATAAATACACAACAATATTAATACAGATCAAATTATATTCTCCTTCATAGAACGGAGATGATATGTATTTATCAACTTTATTATGTTAATTTCAATTTAAAATTTATTTCATAATCTTTAATTCTTCAATATCAACAATATTTCTATTTAGAATAATCTTTTAAAAATACGTTATAATAAAGTTTCTTTCTTCGCTCTTCCGTGATGTCTATATTCAGTAAAATCTTCTTTTTCTTGCGATGTTTTCATCGGCATCATTTGTTTAGTGGTCACGATCCTGACGTGACGAATCTCCTTGCTCTGCTTACTGGAGCACAATATATTTTTTATAAACTTTTAACACTGAGCACATTTACTCTCTAAGTGCTACTTTAATCACTATTTTTCAAATAACAATTCTTATGATTGTTATCGAATTTATTATAGGAGTTTTAGGTTCTCCTTTTTATATATTACTTGAACTTTTTGCTAGTCGGGGTTAGACGACTTCTTTATGAAGCCAGCCAGTCAAATCCCTCCGACTTTGGAGTTAACTTTCCGACTCGAATCAAGTCTAGCGGTCGACTCTCTCGTTTTTAGCGCGTGTTTCTATTTTATATAAAAGTGTCTGTGGTTCCCCTTTCTCTATATAGTTCGGTTATTTCCACTTAAGTTTCCCATACACACTCTTTTACGTAGGCGAATGTTTATCACAACTGTAGCGTTTATTTCACTGTTGTAAACATTCGGCGACACGGTTCTTAGAACTAAATACACACTAAGCTTATGACTAATATTTACTTAATAATACCATAACATATTCATTGATTTTAAATATTATTTCTCTTCAAAATATTAATAACAGAATATACTTAATTGAATCCTACAAAAGTAAAATTATAAAAT
Source organism: Amphimallon solstitiale (assembly GCA_963170755.1). Lineage (NCBI taxonomy): Eukaryota > Metazoa > Arthropoda > Insecta > Coleoptera > Scarabaeidae > Amphimallon > Amphimallon solstitiale. Next base: position 93,241,150 of record OY720683.1, on the reverse strand, counting down.
TAATAACTGAATTGATATGTACCGTTACAAGTGTAGTGTTGGAAAAGAGGGGAATGCGAGTACATTTTCGCTGAGGCTAGACTGACTCTCGTTTAATCAGTGCGACAAGGATAGCAGCTGTACTTGCGCATTTCATTTGAATTTTGTTAACGCTCGATGTCTAGTCGACTAGCACATTTTTTATCGTGTTTCGTCCATCTAATTTAGAACAATTACGCGCCAAAATTATTGAATTTTCGAATCATGTTACCCCGGAAATGTTAACAAATGTCCGTCGAATTTTTTGTAATCAGCTGGGTTACTGCTCAGCTCAAGAGAGATGCTTATTTGAGCATTTAATAAATAATTAAGTACTTGTAGAAATTCATTTTTCTTTAATAATTCCATTCTTAACTTCCAATGAAATTCCTTGTTTTTGCGTTTATACTTACTGAAACATTTTGTTTAGTTTCATACAAATTTATTGTTTACTTTCAGAGTTTTAGTTTGTATCCTTTTCTATTTTATAATACTACGTAATTATTTACTTTTTGTCTTTATAAGAGTTTTGCTATTGTTACGTTTTCGTTTTTTATATCAGCTATAGTTCTTATCTTTGATATTTTAAGAAAAACATTATTATTTTTAAGTTTTTAGAATTGACGATCATTTCTTTTATTTACTCATACAATTTGGGAAGCTGTGATGAAATCCGTTACTAAAATTATTTAGTGCGATTATCTGATGCTCCAACAAGTCTCTAGTTATAAATTATCTAGGTAGTGTTTTTTATTGTTTAATATTATTTCCATCTTCTCTAAGGCAGTACAGTAAATGACTTTATTCTTGGTTAAAGAATTTGTTATTAACAGTAACAGTAGCAATTTTCACGGACTAACGCAGTAACGCTTTCTGCGGTGTCGACTTTAAAGTAGCTCTAATGTTAGCAACAGAGGCATCCCCTTATTCTCCCACTTATATTCGACCAGCTTGTCTAGTTGTATTCCGCAGGTGAATCGCGTGCACACGGTATATGTATCAGTCTACATGCATAGATCTGCAATTGCATTCACGTTATTATTTTTTTATAAATGTCAAGCAGGTACATGACATAAATGGGTGTATTAATTCCATTTGTTCGCGAATGCCTAAGATACTACACTGAGCGGTAAAAAAACTGGCCATCCTGAAATATTTATTGAAGCTCTGAAAATTTCGTACAAAAGGCTAATGAAGTTCGAAATAGAAAACATCTTGAAAGGAGAAGAGATCGTAAAGTACATAAAAGTACAAAGACTCCGATGGTACGGCCACATAAGATGGATGAAAAACAACAGCGAAGTAAAGATAATCACGACATGGAGATCAAACATGTAGAAGAAGAGGCAGGCCAAGAAGCAGGTGGGAAGATCAGGTGATAGAGGATATTAAGAAACTGAAGATACCGGATTGGAAGAACAGGTTTCAGTACCGAGATGCGTGGAGGAGGATAACTGAGGCAGCAAGTGGAACACCAGTTTAGATTAAGGCAAGAATGGAAAAACGTGGAGTAACTCACCACAAGAAATGAGTTGCTAGAGCTTAAACGAGAAATGAGCTGTCACAATTTTTAAGGGAATGTATGACCCTATATAATATATGGGCTACGAATAATTAATGTTTTTACTAATGTATCTGGCTGAAAATTTCGTATTTACAATGGTATTTACACAATACATAACTACTAACAACTGTTGGTCAACACTGTGGACATGGATAGGGCTTGATGAAGACAACAAGTCGGTTGCACAACACCAGAAGTTTCCATAACTTAGTTTTTATTTACACGCTGCCGCGTTACCATCTTTCTTAAACGTGCCTAATAAATAAACTCTTTTCTTTTTGTGTCATGAGTTCTCGAAATAATTTATTTCTAAGTTAAGGGTCCTCACTAGTGAATCGGAAATGTAATATTGGTTGCATAGCACATAATTTAAATAAGTCAAGGATGTCCAAGTACCTATTACACATAGGGAATGTATAATAAATATTTGAAATAATACTCAATACCTAAGCGAATAAAAATTCATTTATGATCAAATATTTACACATTTGTAACCGTTGGAAAGATTTTTGCCAGAATAAACATTCATTGCAATGTGGGTTGCCTAATTTTAATTTATTTTATATTCATTTAAAAGAAAGTAAAGAATAGTTGAACGATAAATAAGTGCAGAGCGAGGTAGCTTTTTATTCAATTTATAACGTGAACCCAAGCAAACAAATCTCCTCTGAAGGATTTTTGAGGAAACTTGTTTTAAAGATTTTGACATATTAATTAATTTTCTTTAATCAGATAATTTTTTTCCAAGTTTGATTCTTCAACGGGGTAGATTACTAAATTCTTCATAAGTTGACGATGAAAGGTTTTCTCTAAATTTAAAATCAACAAAAATATCTTGCATCAAAAATCTGCTATTTTTCCATTATTCACAGATCCACTATAGAGGACCCTTAACGTCATGATTACGTTATGATTTTCCAAATACAAAAATATCCAATTCAAACATATCTTGTCTTATATAGCACATTTAAAACAACGAACACTGACGACAATAAATCCCTGCAGAAAAAAAGCTTTTGTCAGCGCAACTCTCACTTGTTTAATTGAAACAAAGCACCAGAAACACTGAAAATGGATTGAATGGATTTGTAAGCGTCTGGTGTGGTTGTTCTATTGATTGTCTGTTTTCATTTCGTTCGTCAATCGAGAGCATAATATTTTCGTCTCGACTTTTTTGTTTGATTGGAATTACTGACTCCGTACGTTGGAAAAACAATGCGAAAGTGGATTCTTGTTCTAATAAATATTTATAAATTTCATTTTCACATTTTCAGTAACTTATTTCTAATTTATTCGTATTATTGCAAAGCGGAAAAATTCGTAATCTAATAAGAAAAATGCTATGTTGAAAATGCCGTTTATGCCTCTATCCTTAAGTTATTAGTTATAAATGGACATGGCTCAAAAAGCAATTGATACGAATTCTTACCTTTAATAATAATAGTTAATACAGTTCTTTATTGTAGACAATAACATTACAGAACAAATATTCAAATATACTGAAAACTTATTAACAATTTAAAGAATTACAATTAGTTAGATTTTGATAATAATTTTTTTTTATTAATCTTGTATGGGAAAAAAAATTCAAGTTTAATTCAACAATTTGTGAAGATATTCCGTGTAACAAAATCTGTAAATCTAAAGTCAAGTTGTGGGGACAAAAAAATGGGCACCTAGAAGTGTCGTAGATATTGAGGAAGGAATAACTTAATCGCATTCGAAATGTTTTGTGGGACAAACCAACCAATCAATTCTCACAAAGAAAAATGAGGTGTGGCCACCATACTACTTTCTTCTACGTATCAGCGTTTCAAATTATAGAATTTTCAGATTTTTTTTATACAAATATTATTCAAAATCCTATTCTACATAGCTACTTCTATTCTCTGAATAAATCTCTATAGAATGCATACTTTGCGAGATATTCGAAAGAAGGTAAACCCGCTAAGAGTAAAAGTGTTACTTCCGGTCCGAATTTTGTTTTTTTTTATACAAAAGGTATCGAAAATTAAGTTCTAAATACTTTTATTTCGCAAGTTATGCTTTTTAGACAGGTACGTTACGAGTACCTGTCTAAAAAGCATAACTTGCGAAATATTCGCAAAAAACTGATTTTCGATAAGAGTAAAAGACCTATTTCTGGTAGGAATTTCGAAAAACTTTTTTAATCAAATTCTTCTCAAATTTAATTTTGAGTACATTTGAATTCTTTATAAATTTGTTTAAACTTAGTAATGGACGAAATATTGGCATAATTCAATTTTTTTGTCGAAGTAAACTACTACTTCCGGTCTACCGATTTTACTGAAAAACTAATCAGATCTCAAGAGGGAGAGTATACACGTAAATACAAAATTTGGAATTGATATCTACAGCGGTTTGACCGCTATCGTGGTCACACACAGAGAGACACAGACATTTTTTAAAAACCACTTTTTCGGTATCAGGCGACTTCAAAACGTGGACATCTGCGAAAATCTCGAGGTCGAACATTTTCGTCATCACAATACTTCCTTACCTTATACTACGTATAAAAAAGTAAAAAGACATTAATAAATGTCGAAAACTAGAGATTGACCGCTGTTATCTATAGAAAGCCATGCAATTAGTTCGTCAAAACTACTATAATGGTAGTGAGGTGTGAGTAACAATTCAAATATGTCACTATTAGTATGTGTATTGTGTTGAATTATTAATAAATCAGAAAGCTTTCATTAACCCCAAGCTATAATACTTTCGCAATTGTGTAAAAGTAGAAAATGGAGAATGGTCATGCTTCTCGCAACCATGTAGCGAAGAATTGCAGACAAATGATTTGACAATCTAAAACTCAGTGAAGCAGGGTCTGTAATTAGAAAATCAGGTGTTGGCAAAACATACAAAATGAACAATTGAAAGTATAGCAAATGTACAGGAATGAAAATTCAGCCGTTTAAGAAATCTATTGGAAAGGTTTCACACCAAATACATTTCTATTGTGACAAAATAGTTAAATTTAAGCACTTAATTACTAACACTTTTAAAATGATTTGGAATATACACTTTTTTGTGCAGAAAAATCTACTACTGAAACATCAAACACCTTCAATTAAAAATGAGTTATTGCAGATGATTTCAGATATACATCTCAAAGCCACAGCAAACGATACAAAATTCTGTTCATGTTTAAAACAAATTGAGCTTCGAATAACTGGATAGTTTGGCTCAATTTATCTATGCGAATCTACGTTTTCTGAAATGAGAATAATCAAATCGAAATATCGTAGTCCTATTAATGGTCTAGATATGGTACATAAAATTATAATTATTATTATGTATGTATAAGTTAACTGTGCAAAAATTCAGACCTTGTTTGGCCACTAACTAAAAAAACATTCATAAATTGTAATAGCGACACTCTCAACATCACTCACGTTAGACCTCGGTTCTACATACCTCCCTCCCACATTTTTGCGATAGATCGATAGTACACTCTTAATATAATCTATCAATTTATGAAACTATCGTTTCTGCATGGAGTTACCAACCCATGCAAGTTACTGCTAATTGTCAACCGAAGTAATTTAATCTACAGTTGAATATTATATCAAATTGTATAACTCGAACTTTAAAAGCCATATGATCTTTTTCAAAACCCATTAGTTATTTACGAAACAAGTGCGGAAACACTAATTTCCCGCATGAGCGCACTTTGAAAGCACGAGCGACCGTAGGAAGCGAGTGCTTTTAATTGCGCGAATGCGCGGAAGATGTCTTCACACAGGTGATTTGTTTGTATAATATATTTTCTACGAACATTAAATAAAAAAATATTATTGATTAATGTCATTAGTATCATACCTAACCTAAAATAGATTACCTAATTAATTTCAGCATTTCATGTACGTAACTATTACTCACCTTTCCCTAAAATTAAGTTATTATATTCTTACACATGGCAAACATGAGGTAGTTATTTTCATATTTATAAATTTATAGTACATTTATTGCGTTTTTTGGTTTAATTTCAATTCCTTATAAACTGCCAATATGAATGTCGATGTGATCAAATAGATGGCGCTTGAATGTCGCTTAAGATGTCGTCAAACAGATGGCGCCACAAATTTGAAAGAATTTTTAATTATTACTCCTGTTTCCCCAACTTTCAGTGAGGAATAGTCGAGGGAAGTAGTATTTTATAGACTAAATTTTATTACTATCAAGTTAGATGCAAGTTACTGCTAATTTTCAACCGAAGTAATTCAATCTACAGTTGAATATTATATCAAATTGTATAACTCGAACTTTAAAAGCCATATGATTTTTTTCAAAACCCATTATAGTTAATTACGAACCAAGTGCGGAAAGACTATTTTCCCGCATGAGCGCACTTTGAAAGCACGAGCGACCACAGGAAGCGAGTGCTTTTAATTGCGCGAATGCGTGGAAGATGTCTTCACCCAGGTGGTTTGTTTGTACAATATATTTTGTACGAACATTAAATTAAAAAAATATTATTGATTAATGTCATTATTATCATACCTAACCTAAAATAGATTACCGAATTAATTCAAGCATTTCATGTACGTAACTATTACTCATCTTTCTCAAAAATTAAGTTGTTATATTCTTACACATGGCAAACATGAGGTATTTATTCTTATATTTATAAATTTATAGTACATTTATTGGGTTTTTGGTTTAATTACAATTTCTTATGAACTGCCAATATGAATGTTGATGTGGTCAAATAGATGGCGCCACAAATTTATTGGAAGAATTTTTAATTATTACTTCTATTTCCCCAACTTTTAGTAAATAGTCGAGGGAAGTAGTATTTTATAAACAAAATTTTATTACTATCAAGTTACATTTTTTTTTTAATGTCCCAAAGAGCTAGTGTTTTTTCAATTTCTACAGTCGCGTCGACCAGGAAATACTCTTTCCTAGTCGAGCGACACATGCGTCAAATGTCACTTTACAGGCGGCGAGTACAAAAAATTTGTTTTTCAATATTTACTGACTGAGAATTAGCGTTACAGAAGCATCATAACTTGCTCATATTTATTCTACAATTTATTTATGTTTTTAGTTGTATAACATTGGTATACATGGAGTATTCATCAGGAAACATTGTGTTATGTCCAAAGCTTGCCGATAAATCAGTAATGAAAATAATTAAGAACCACAGAATTCAAAATTGAGCCTTGCAGTATACCAGCTGCAACGTCCGCATACATTCTGATGAATAATACAATTTATAATAATTTAAATTAACACTATGTGCCTGAAAAATGTTCTAAATTTAAAATTTACTCTATGTGTTTTTTTTTGCTGGTGTAGAGCTTATTTAACAACAGCGCAACATCCGCAGTTATTAATTATTTTTTTGTAGTGCCATCCGCTGACGCGAGAGTGCTCGTAAAACAGTAGCGTCGTAACAACCAGTCATCCAATATTCCATTATATCTTCATTGATATTCATAAGAGAACGCGCAGTAGCTTATAATCATCATCGCTTTCATTATGCCCACTTGGAAAATTCTCCCTCGCTATACGGCCGTCACGTCGAGTCGCGAGTACCTCCGATTCATCATCAAAGTTTAAATTAATTGCTTGCAGTAACAAACTCGCACGCTTACTTACATACCAGGGCGCACCACGTCGGGTCAAGTACATACGTATAACATGAAACACTTTCACGATGGCGTATCAAGTGTTCAGGTAAGTATAGGAGCGGTGACTAAAACTGAACAACCACGACCGATAAGATGGGGTCGTTAAGATAGGTGGGAAATGGCTTTCATCTATTTAACTCGTCTAGAGAATTAATTTCCGGTTCCTGAAACGATGTTCGTCGATACTGAGTACACCAGAAAAGAATACCGTGCTATATATAAAACGTATATACCAATATTTACAAGCCAGTTCAGCAGTGTTACCGTTTCGGTACAATTGTATTGAATTCAGTACGTCAGTACAACATTTTTCAAAAAACGGCGTTTTTAGTACAAAATCGGCTGATCACTGATTGAACTAAGAAAAAAAAACTTTTCAGGGCGTCACCTTTTTCGTTTTCACACATATGTACTCGCATTAATAAAATGAATTTCATTTCATATATGACTAGTGTAACTCTTGAGTAAAGACTATCTATCCTGTCATGCTATTGTATATTAATATTGCTCGCCCTCTAATGGACTATAGCTTAATTTTAAATAGACGCCCGGGTAAAACACCGGAAAACAAGGTGCAAACTGAATAAAATATATGTTTTTAGTTTGTAATAGTTAGCGAACAAGATCTAGCGTGGAATTTACCTGTTTTTTTTTGCAATGGGCAAGTAAGTATTCTTTATATTTATAGGCATAAAGTTATTAAAATAAAATGATTGCACAATTAACTACAATTACTTTTTAATTCACAGGTATGTAATTCGATCAAAGATAAGAACTCATCCTCCTACATCTTCAGCTGTAGGGCAAGTATATCGGGAACGCAATTAAAAACCACTTCCGAAAAGATTGAAACAGATCGTCAACTATCCACTTAAAAAATTACTTCTAAACCGGAAGAATCGGATGAAGAAATTACAAAAAGTGAATACGTATATGTGAATTCAAAAAGAAAGGAAATTTGTATTGAGTACCAAAATTGCAAAAAAAAGTTTCCACAGTTAATTAAAACAGGAAGAAACGGAAAATTTAAATCTAAAGTGGAGAATTTTGACTGATTTCCAAAATAATGAAGAGTTTCCAAACATAGAAGATTTAACAGTGTATTTAAATAAACAAATCAAAAGATTAGGGCAGTGTCTATTTCAAACAGCCGTTAAGTTTATGGAAATAATTATTTCTTTGCCGCTTCGGCCAAAAAATAGTTTCTGCCTTGGCAATAATTAAAAACAAGTATAGAAATAATTTAATTATCACTACATTGGAAAATCTATTATTTTCCAAACAATTACTTGGAGGGAATACTTGTTATAATTAGAAACCCAGGGACGACCTTGTAAATTATGTTACAGAAAACTTCTGTTGTTATTTTTATTTTCTATTTTTAATGAGTGAACTTTTTTATTTCTATTTCTATTTCTATGTTGTTGTTTTTTTGTGTATTTTATAGAATAAAATAAAATATTTTTTGTCATTATACCGTTGTTTAAATGTTGCGCCATTTTGTACATTTTTCAAGGAATCTGTACATTTTCTGTTAATTGTGGAAACCTGTCTTTCGGTGAAGTGCTATCAATAGGTACACATGACCACAGAATACTTGCTACGACCATAATTCCTCACAACTTACAAGTCTAAATATAAATAACTAAGGAAACTCGATGAAAAAAAACCACAACGCAACAATTTCATTATGAAATATCAATGACGCATATAGTTTTAGGTTAGGATTTTCACAAATAACGCGCTCTCATGTTTCGTTATGACGATTCGTATTCGGTAAACTTCGTATATCATCTACTAGCGCTTAGTGTTTGTAATAGGAACTAAAATAAAATTCAAAATTGGTAAAGCCCGTGACCAGGCCCTGAATATAACTACTTATTACTGCTGCTTGACACTCTGCGGACATATATATGGACGTTTGACATTCTTAAGGTAATACTATACATATTATTTAACACACATTTTGTTGGTTATGTGATACCGAAGAAAAATAAGTTAGAAACACACGTGTATATGGCTACTTTACTCCTCTATTAGTTTACATTTTCATGTATGATTTCCATAATTCTGCATTACAATTTTTCTTTGCCTTACCAACATGCATCATTTGACACGTCAGTATTATTTGTGTAGTGAAATTATGTCGCTTAAGATAAATCTATATTTTTAATTAATATACTTGAATGGTATGCGGCTGCTCTACCCTAAATTTTTACATCTGCTCTTTTAATTATACTATTCGCGTCAATAGTCTCTGTGTAGTGGAATAAAATGTCGTCTACGATAAATCAAGATCTTTTGATGAAACTACATAGATAATAGCGGCTGTTCTATGCTTAAATGTCTTGCATGCCTAATTGTCATTTATGTTATTAATTTATTATTTAATCAATATAGCCTCTACATGATGACCAAGTCAAACAATAAAAAATAAAACGTTTCGATAATATTGATATTTCAATTAATAAACATTAACTAATTAAAATATTTACGAACTGTTGATAAAACTATTTAACAAATATGTTGGTGGCAAGTATGAATACGTATGTGAAAATAAGTAAACGTTATTCGTGGCTCCTGTTTTTAATGTTTTCTATAGGTCTGTCTGTCTTGGCTAGCCCAGCACATCTTATCTCCCCACTTCGCACCCCTACAGGTATATGGATAGACGGACTTGACAGGTCCATCTTCAGTGCAGTCCCGTACTGCACATATACAGTAAACCAAAAATTAAAATTGGTGCATCCTTAACAACTCAGCAAATATGTAAATTCAGCCATATCTTATTAAATTATTGAATGGTAAGGCTATTGCTAAATTGTGAATTTCTGTTCGGTCATTAAGTGCGTTATTGTGTTTATTTATTTGTATTAGTTCGAGAATATTTCTAACTTTGTTGTTTTGTTCATTACATAAGATTTTGGTTTATCAGATTTGAAGTTGTGTTTTGTATTATTGATATGTTTTTTAAAGCAGTAACGTTTTTAGCGTACTTGTGGCCATTTAATATTTGTGATAAATATTACAAGGTTTTGATCTAAATAAACGCCTTTACAATCTCCACATGGATTAAAAGGATTTACATCTTTAACGTTGGTGAATAATTTTACAATTTTTATGGGCAAGCTTTATATTGCATGGGCGTAACTTGTCTATTTTTTCTGATAAATCTTTTGAAGCTCTTCTATATCTGTTGATTTGATTTTAATTATTATTTCTGTTATCACTATAAAATTTGTTTATTCTATTTTTGATAGATTCAACAAATACACTTCGATTTTTTTTATTTATTTAATACTTTTGGCTATATAATGATAGATTTTATTTCCAAAGAAAATAACAATGAATCTCCATTGAGGTTATTTTATCTTCCAAAATCAATTTGAGAACACCTACACTATTTTTAAGTACCTACATGATAGAGAAGAAACAGTTCGATACATGTTTCTATTTTACTACAATATAAAACAAGTTTTATATTAGAATACGGGAAAAGTGGCTACGAACAATTAACTCTACAATTAGCAAAGAGGTAAACGAAACTATAATCCTAATGAATTAAGTACATTGTATGCCTTATATGGTGTAATATATGTAAAAGCACTTTTGAATAGGAAATGTTTTATGTAGCTTCATTATCCTGGCAATATAAGCTCTACTAGTAAAATTACCTTGCAAACTTTTGTAAATGTGTGGGTTAGTAGTGTTGATATGGATTTTCGAATATTCCTGCATACAATAAATTCATAATTAGTAACACTGTTAGACGATATTGCAGCGTGATATGAGTATAATATATTCGACAGACAATGAGTTTTCTTGACTAAAATTCAGACAATCCTGGTCCAATGTTGTAAAAATATATTGAATCTAATAAATGTAGGTATAGAAAGAACTTTAATCATTGAAAAGTCTGCTGTGCATATTTATTCTTGCATTTATGATTTTATTTCAAAGAGATTAGCAATATTAGCATTCTCAAATGGTCTAAGAATTAATCCACAAATATTAATTATGTTTTGAATAATAATCATCTAGCTATAATATTTCCCAAGAAAAATAATTTGAAATGTAAGTCTATTCGAAAATTTATACTTTCTTCCATCATGTGAAAGATCGGCTAAAAGCTCTGAGGCAACATACAAACAAAAGAAAATCCCTAACAGTAAGCTTAAACAAATCAGATACATCATATTGCGGTAACTATACTAGAATCGCCGAAGAGATTCAGTAATAAAGTGCGTGATCACAACCTAATCACAACGTGATCAAGGCATCCTATGCATAAAAACGGTCGGCGGCAAATATCGTTTACATTAGGCGATTAGGTAAACTGTAATAGTATCACAGATCGCAGGTGTTTGAGGATTACTACATGCTATTTTATAAAGACAATACAATTTTAATACGTTTTGATAGAAAAAATTTGAATAAATAATAATAAAAATAAAACACTGATTTTCAAGTTTCAAAATTTTAATTATAGTAAACCACTACAACATTGTTTCTTCGTACAGCGACTTTATCTGGTGGATGAATAATGAAAAGTTTACATTAGTGCGCGAAATTATATACTAGACAAATATATTACAAATTTAAGGACAAAAGTGGGGAGTGACATAGATTGATTTGATCATAATCGTAATTTTAGAAATTTCTAATGATTCTAGGAGATCAAGTTTTTTACTTTTATCTTGTATTTTAAAATTATTGTTAAAAGTATGTTTATATTCTAAACAATGGATCGCAAATGTAGAATCAGCTTTTTTATCCCGGTAATGCATTTACTGGTATAGGTATGTAGATGATATATTGGTATGTTATAAAGGTGCCGATAGACAATTAAAAATGTTTTTTGATTATATTAATAATGTACAGCCTAATATAAAATTCACACTAGAAACAGAGACTAACGCTTCTATTAATTTATTAGACCTTACTATTTCACAGAATATAAATAAAAAACATGAATTTGCAATTTATCACAAGCCTACACATACTGATATAGCAATACATTCTTCTTCCTTTCACCCTTTAAAACATACGCCACTTAATAAAACTAACTTTAATACAGAATTAGATAGAATATACGAGGTGTAGCAGACAAGTAATGAGACTGGCAACACTGCAAGCTATCTGGCAACGCTGCGCTGTTGTTCTTGATAGAGCACATATATCAGTACCCTCCCATAACTCAGTGCGAGTTTCAACTCTGTCCGTGAAGCACGTGATTTTTGTGACTGCTATTAGCGAAGTTGTGTTGTGGTTGTTCGTCACGGAAAATGGAATAGCGGAATTTGGAACAACGTTGTGCCATTAAATTTTGTGTTAAGCTTGGAGAATCGGCAAGTGTGACGTTTGAAAAGCTAAAACAGGCCTACGGGGAACATTCTCTATCCCGAGCTCAAGTTTTTCGCTGGCACAAATCATTTTTGGAAGGCAGAAAACACGTTGAAGATGAACACAGTTCAGGGAGGCCTTCAACTTCGAAAACCAATGAAAACATCGAACGTGTGAACACTCTTGTGATATCAGACCGTCGTTTAACAATAAGAATGTTGAGTGAACAATTAAATTTGAACAGATTTACCGTTCATCAAATTTTGCATGCACATGCGAAAGGTCTGTGCCAAACTGGTGCCGAAAAACCTCACAATTGAGCAGAAGGACATTCGAAAAAACAAGTGTGTTGATCTTCTTGACAGAATCGCTAATGAGCAAGATTTCTTTAGTCATGTGATCACAGGTGATGAATCATGGATTTTTCAATACGATCCTGAGACCAAGAGGCAAAGTCGGGAGTGGCACACTGCAAACTCTCCTCGACCAAAGAAAGCTCGAATGAGCAAATTGAAGATCAAATCAATGCTGATTTGTTTTTTTAACAACAGGGGAATCGTCCACAAAGAATTTGTTCCTCCAGGACAAACTATCAATCAAATTTTTTATAAAGACGTCCTTGAAAGGCTCAGAAAAAGGGCCATTCGCGTGAGACCAGACATTGCAAACAAATGGATGCTCCATCATGACTACGCCCCATGTCACACTGCCCTCTCCATAACAGAATTTTTGACCTCAAAAGGCATTCCTGTGGTTCCCCAGCCACCTTGTTCACCTGACCTCAGTCCGTGTGACTTTTTCCTTTTTCCTAAATTGAAAAATGTCCTCAAAGGACGTCATTTCGGAACTTTAGAAAACATCCAAAAGAGTGTAACGGACATGCTGGAGACCATACCGATGCACAATTTCTTACGTCAAATACTACAGCAGCAAACTTTGAAAATACAAAAGAGTGTGAAACAGCGTCTTTGGCAAACGTGAAAAAGATATGTTAATCACTAGTAAAGTAACACAGACTTTCTGAATTATTTAACAACTGTACAAATTCAAGGTAAAAAAAACTGCGTGTAGACTATTTGTGTATGGGCAGTTCAGTCGTAAGTCTGGTTGAAAAACTAATCTGAATTGTATCTAAACTGCTGGTACATGTGTTGATAATTCCTCCTTCGCTGTTAGAGGAGACGAAATATTGAATTGTTTTCCTAAGAGCCAAGGGCATTCGAAAAGTTACTGATCGTCGATTAGCACCGAGAAATAATGAACTTGAATTGTTTTCCTAAGAGCCAAAGGCAGTCAGAAAGTTACTGATCGTCGATTAGCACCCAGAAACAATAAACTAATCATATTCTTGTGACTAATCAATATTGCGGAAGATGTAGTCTCAAAGATTCCTTTTAGAGACTATTTAAGAATGCTTACCAGGCACGATAGGCCTTGCCCTAGCCACTATGACTACCTATAAAGATTTTTATTTGCAAACTCTTAAGATTAACATAACACATCTATAGATTTTACAAAAGGGAATTAATTTCAATAACCAAAACGAAAATGAAAAGTGTAAACACATGAATGTTAGAAACTAACATTAAGCAGTAAATAAATACTGTGACTTACATATATACATTTATACGTAAAACGTATATGCATGTGTTTGGGATACACACATACAATAAGTGCCATTGTCGACAATCGAACGCACAGACACCGGTGTTTCGACCTTTGAGGCCTCATTAGTGTACGTGGAGACTGTCGACAATGGCTTTAAAACTTAAAACGCTAGTCAGTTTTGCGTGGTATATGCAGTGAGAGTATCACAGCGACATCTAACACCCAACGCTTTTCTGTGTCGTCTTTTGGGTTAAGGACAGCTGGTTGAACGCTTTTAAACTATGGAAGGAGAGAATGTTAAGTGCATTATTGTAAATGGCAAACATATTTAAAATAAAAATTCGAAAAACTTGTATCAATCTTTCTATGTTCAATAATTGTAGCTTGTCCCTCGTATAATATAGTAAATTCAATATACTTGTGGAAGCGTTTTTGTCAAACTTCACAGCACTTCTGAAACGCAATTTTCGGTATGGCACCTAGACTCTTCAGTGATTTTGTCTTTATCACCTCAATATTATATATTAAGAAGTAGTACATGTTCAGTATATACAGAGACTGATGCATAATAACGGTATTACTTTTGATATAAAAGAATACAAACAAACAGTGAAGTGTGAGTAGACACATTATCATGGTGCAACTGCCATAAATACTTTCGCCACAGTTCCGGCGTTTTCTTTGCATTGTTTCACATAGGCAATATAGAAAATTCAAGCAGTACTTCTTTATTAACCTACTACCACTGACAAGAGCATATGGTACACTATTCTGTTGAAATCGAAGAAAATAAGGAGCAGAACCTTCACATTCGAATGAACTTGATGAGCTTATTTCGTTCTTGGCTCTTAAGGAAGCTTCCATTGCGCTGACTGGGTTCAACGTCATATTCATACGTCCATCTTCTATGACCAGCTCTGCCCTTTTTTTAGAATTTCTGTATCATTCAGTAACTCCTGAGCAATGTCCAGTCGTCATTGGTGTTCACCAAAATTCAATAATCTTGGAACTCAGTTTGCTACCATACTTCTCGCATCAAAAAGTTACTTGGCATGAGTCCAATGATATGCCAACTTCATCTGATAATCACTTGATGATTTTTCATTATTGTTTTCTTCACTTTTTTTTACTCTGTCATAGTTTGTTTATGTACTGAAGTATCCAAGGCCGCTCAATAACTTCAACATCTTCACGGTCATATTGTTTTTTTTTTCATAGAAAGCTTGCCATAAGCAACATTCAACATTTCCAATATGGTGCTGCACTTTATTTCATACTGATAGCAAAATTTCATAAATTCTGTATTCCATTTACACATATAAGAAATCGCGGACTACACCAAAGCATTTGCAGTCATTTCGAAAGTCAAAGTCAAAGTAGTTGGTATATATCTATCCAATATGGCTACCTATCCCAAAAATTCCACGCATTTTTTGATTAAGCGTCTTATAATATTCTTGGCTTATAAAAAAGACAAGGCACTATTTACAGGAGGCATCGTAATTAACCGTCTAGTTATGGACATGATTATCTCTTTTTTTCCCTAATAAATGGTATTAGGCAAACTTGTATGAAAAAGCATTAATTAACGTTGTAGGTAAAATTACATTAAATGTAGTTGTTTTTTTAACGTTTTGTTAGTGCTCTTGTATAAGGAATTGCTGTTCTATGCGGCTTTTTAATTAGATTATAATAGATGTTCGGATATTTCCATGTCATTCTTCTGGTTCATGAATTATAAGACCATATCTCCTGTAACGATACTTTCGAAAACAAACATTATTTCATCGTTATACGATTGTCATAAAAGTTGGACTCCAAGCACTTGCATTGCTTTCAAATATCACTGAGGGGTACTTTGCTGGGAGCATGAACGTTATCTCTGTCGTTATTTTCCAAGGCCACTCTCGTGTTATTTCTATATATTTTACCTCCGACTTATCCGATGATGATAAGTCACTTAAACCTGGGGACGGATTATTATGAATAATACAGAAATGTAACAATGCGAATGTCATTCTTCGTATTATTCTCGCTTTTTCTCCTGTTTCATAATCGGCCCCAGGGAATTATTCATTTAAACATCAACCGGAATAAACGGTAAAATCGGCGTCGAAGGTAAAAACTTTTCGCGCCGGATGTGTTTGCAGCGCTATCAAATATTCAGGCTGAAATCGCGGCGAAAAAAAGGCGAATTTCCATGGAAATACACCGGCGCTTATTTTTCGAATGACTGCAGCGCGAGTTGACGTAAAATATTTATTGATATGTGGTAGAGAAGAGAGAGAAAGAGAAAGAGAGAGGGAGATAGAGAGAGAGAGAAAAGCGTGTGTGGGTAGTTTCTATAAATAGGCAAAACTGAATAATTGAGATCTATTCATGTTTGTCCCCTTCGGATTCGATATTTTCCGTGTCAATGGCTGATGGACTTTTACAGGATATTTCATTGGCATTTTAACGCCCATGGTGTATGTTCCAGTTAAGAGGGAGGGGGGAAGTAGCTATTAAATTTTCTTTGACGGTTTTTAAATTATCCGAGCTTTTATCAGTAAGTAATTTAATGCTAAGAAAGAAAACAGGTATAAACTAAATATTGACACCAGAAATTGATCATCGAAGAACATGTATTGGTCAGAATTCTGTGGGTTGAGATGGCAGGCAAGATAGTTGCTGCAACACATGAATGCTAATAATATTCTTTGTTACGATTTAACTTTGCTTTGGGTAAATTAAGCAAAATATTTGATGTACTTTTATTTTGGAAGTCAGTGTATATAAATAATTGCCTATTTCGTTGATATCATTGGTTATCTATTAATTTAAGTTGCTTATTAATGTTGGTTGTTTATTAATTTCAGAATTTTTGTGTTAATTGAATACCTATTTAGGATTATTCACATTATGCCCTCTCTATTTTAGAAGGTGTTTTACTTGTCAACCAGTTTACTCCTAAGACTGACTTTCAATATTTGCGATTCGGATCTAAGATTCTCATTTTTCTTAACTACTACTAGTAATAACTGGATGGCATTAAATATCAACTCTGGAGAAAATAACAATGACATTGAATTGTATACCTGCTTACAAGATTTGGAAAATTCAATGTTTTTGTAAAATCGTATTTCTAGAAAATGATGTGTTAGGACACAGTTTTTGGTAATGTTGTTCATAATAAAAGGTCCTAATACAAGCATAATTCATTTTGTTTTTCAATTACTAATTGCATGTGCGGAAAACTAGAATAAAATTGCATGACACATTTTTCTCCAAAAGTGATCTTTTTCAAATGGAAAAGCCTGTATATCGGTTCATTTTTTAATTCTTTACTAAATTTCGCACCAAAAATATGTAAGACGTAATTACTTTAAAAGTGACTATAACTAAGCCATAGTAATTTTTTGATATGATTTTGCCAACTTTATGCAGAAGTGTCAAAAAAATTACTTATTAGCCCAGAGAGTTTACCAGCAACGTTACCGCAAAAGATGTCCCAGAATAGATGCCTGTGGATACTTTCATTAATACTGGTAGTATTGCATATTCAAAACCACGGAAACTGTAATTTCTGACAAATGATGAAAATCAATTAAGAATCCACTTTTTCTGCTAGATATTAGTCAAGCCTTCGGTGCAAGGAACTTCATCCGTAATGAATACGTTTAAGTTTTGAGTTACGCACCCATCACTTTAAATCTAAAAGAGTGTTTTGACAATCTGTAATAACTAAAATTAATGCGAAGGCATTGATAATGTGTTATATACGGATGAAGCTCCTTTATTGAATAGTTAAACAAGAGAATTTTTATTATTATTCAAATGAAAATCCTTACTTTAGTTATAAATAGATCATCAGCACTTGGTAATCGGATCATAGGCATTTCTTTGAAGGTAGTATTAACGGATAAGCTAATGAGCAATTTCTATCAAACAATGTAGTGGAATTATTATATGAGGTTCCGATATATTTAGGAGATGTGGATGCAACAAGATGACGAACCGCCACATTCTATGCTACAGACACGAAATATTTTAAACGAAGTGTTTCCAAGAAAATGGCTAGCTCGCTGAGGCCATATTCACTAGCCTTCTAGGACTCCGGTCATCACAAAATTATTTTTTAAAAGCGCAAACATACAGTATACATGTAACCACAAAAGAAGCTATGCGGGAAAATATTCGACAAATATAAGTGCTCAACTCCTTATTAATGTTTATTTTTTCATTTCCGAAGTGTATTCAAAAATGTTTAAAAATGAATAAATGTTCATCTGAACACTTATTGACATAATTTTTATTTTAATGTTCATATTTAGTGTTATTTTATAATTTCTGTTTCACTAATAATAATCACCCATCCATTCAGATAACAGTTCCTGTTTCTACACCTACTAAATTAAATAAATAAATATGTTTTCTGTGCCATATTCTACATATTTTATGAAATATATTTGCTGGTATAGAGTGTATTGTAAATAAGATATATCCATTTTTTTGTCATTCCCCAATACATACAAAAATTATATCTCTGAGGTCATTTTTAGAAAAATGTATTAATAAATTATGCTTGTCGGCTGAGAAGCAACTTATTAAATGTCATACATTCATTTGTCAATTTTGCGACAAATATCATGGTTCACTATACCGTATTCAAATAAAAAACATAAACTTGGCAAGATTGTTAAAAAAAAAAACTTTTTGACTAAAAATTATACGGGGAATACAAATATGTAATAATATAAATTTAAGAAACTATATGGCCAGCCACCAAGTTATGGGACACGCTGTATGACACAAAAAATATAAAAGCTGCTCCTAATGAGTGGTATCATAGGAAAACAATCGCTTTAGAATAGCCTCTCTCATAAAGTCACAATCTGCCTTCACTAGGGAGATGACTCACTCTGTATATATTAATGTTAGATCGCGGTGATTAATTACACCGCCCCTGCATTGGACTGTTCGAGCATTCGTTTTCTTATTTAATATATAGAATATAGTTCCTGTGAAATTTAAAATGCGTCGTCGTCGGTTCATTTAAAAAACAGAATTTACCACTACTTACTTAATAAGCAGCAGCTAGGATTACCTTTTCTATGATAGTTACTTAGTCATTTGCTATTGCATTGTAAAATGTTTGTTGCTTCTATTATTATGTATCTTTTTTATTTACGTCAGTCAGAGAATAATAGTTTTAGATAGTATAAGTATTATACTTTTTTCATATATATTTCTTTGTTAAAAACAAGGTAATGTGTAAGAATGGTTGTGATACTATGTACCCAAAACGAAACTTTACCTTGCCGTTTCGTATTTCGCCTGTATGTATATGTGGAGGAAGCGAAATAAATAATATTATTATTACCTACCATTAATAAAATGTATAAAGACACAGGTAACATCTAAATCAAATAAAATTTATTTGCAATTTCAATCATCTACTTCGCTCAAGTATTGGGGCCTAGAATAGTCAAAAGAAAAAAAAGGGAGAACGAAATACGAAACTTTAAGAATCAATGGTATTGTGTATATAATACGTGTCATGAGCGAAATTCAATAGGTACCTAAATGTCTTTTCTATTCCAGCTTTTATTTTACTAGGAGTCATGTTATTTTCAAGAAACATTTCACCTCTCGCTGACGTTCATTCTTTTGTTTTCAAAACCTTAAACAAAACAATAGAAGCCTTCAACCGAAATCCATGTTATTTGTTAGCCCAACATGCAGAATGAAAGAAAGCGTGTTCTATAAAGCATATGCAAGTGTTAAGTGATTACTAGCCGTTCTGCTACCTACAATATACTTTTCACTACAAACAACGAAACGAGTACGGGTAAATGCATGTGTTCTATAGACAAGTTAGCTTTTATCAGAATTTTTGAAAATCGTTCTACACATTAACGCTTACAGAAAAGTAAAAACTGCAAATGCACATGTAGTAGTACGTGTTCACTGACACATGGATACGTCGATATTTGGCTTCATGTGAATAATGAGAACCTATCATATGATATAAGATAATTATAATAATAAGTAATTATGAACAGATTAAGAATCCTTATCAAAAGCACTCTAATGTTGTAAAAATCTGTATACAAGGGCTGTTCAGTTAAAGCACATCTCTAATAAGACACATTCTTAATTCAAGAGCAAAACTAAAATATGGTCGACTTAGAAAAAACATATTGCCTGTTGATTTTACGCTGGATTTCCACTTATTGTTTGAAGAAATACACGTTAATAATTAAACACTTATTTATTAACTAACACAAATTACTGTTTACTTTTTACACATTATTACAAGTTGTTGTTGTTGAAGTGATGTCTTCTTGGGGACTGTTCTTTTGAGACTACTTGTTAGCAACTGTTTGTTGACGACTGTCTGATGCGACTGTTTTCTGGATACTCTTCGATTCAAGACTGTCTTTCCAAAATTGTTACATGTTCTCTCTCCTGTTTAGGAGGAGTGAGTGTAATTAACGGCACTATATTTGATATTGCAACAAAGTATTCAGGTGGTCACTAATGAGTTCAAAATTCCCAGACACAAATTGAGAATAATGGATTATTGCAATACCATTACAAAGGATCATAAGATTTAATACATAACAGTAATAAATTGTAATGAGATGAAGGTATTGTATAACTGTGCCGAAGGATTACTGCTCTCTGTGATTCTAGGTATTAACCGTGCTAACACCGATGTAGGAATTAGTATTAGCGAACAATATCGTTATTGAAAGAATAATTGTTACTTTGCTTGTAATTGACATTTACTTGATAAAAATTCGGATTTTCCAAAGGTTGTTAACAAAATTGTACAAAATCTCCAATGCGAGGGATAATTACATTCGGAGAACTGTGTTATTATTGCAGTAATTTAAATATAGTAAAGTTTATATGTTTTAAATAACATTATTTGAGTACAATAAACCTGAAATGGTAAAAGTTATAGTAAATAGATGTGAGTCTATAAGCACATCCAAAATAAAGAAACAAAACTAAAATTATTTGATTAAACAGCACTTCCGGCAAACCGGAACATTGCCATTGCTAATTAGCGAGACAAGGACGCGTTTCGATTTAGTTGAATCTCATCAGCCCGTACGATGTTCACAATAACAATTTCATAATTTATCGTATATATACGAAGTGGTTGTCTGTATGAGATATTTCGTAAATTCGAAAAATCCTTAATTACACAACGAAATAAAAATATATCGACATAAATGTGTGTAATTAAGGATTTTCGAATTTACGAAATATCTCATACATACAAGTATAGTCGACTTATTTCAATAAACCCAACATTTGGCTCTAACGAACCGGATAGCAAACAAGCAAAACTCAATTCGCAGTTAAGAGGCCTCTATAGGCTCATAATTTACTTTTCGGAATTGAGTCCAACAGACATAGGTTAGAGAATATCACATATGTCATCACAAAGCTGCGCGAAGAAAAAGCGCCAGGGCCGTAGGTGATTGAGAGGGCAGAGGTATTAGGTATGACTTTTTAAAAACTTCACAATTGTGAAAATTATGTTTTTACGATAGTTTAAAACTTTTTAAACTAACAGATCAAATAATATATAAGTATTTTTAAGTGTCTTGATAAAGATAATTATTGAAAGAGCAATATTTTACTAAATTCAAAGACGCAACGACAAAACATACCCAATATAACGTAATCGTAAGTGCCACGCTACTGTTATACTAACACCCTTAAACTGGATCGGATGGAAATTTAATGAACTCGCCCAACTCTAATACGTTCATAGACGACGTATGTGATATCCTCTAAATGTTTTCACTCTACTTACCATTTATCGATATGTCATTTCTTTACATATTGCTCAACTGTCCGACAAAAGGCGTCACTCTATAGATGAAAAATGTACATTTCACAACCGCCCAAATAATAGCGTATGCATATTATTTTCTATCGATGTATATAACTGTCCTTGTTGTTCACTTGTAAATCTCCGATCTGATCGGAGCAAATTTGTTTTCAATTATTTAAAAGTGGTAAAAGGTGAGACAAATTGAGACAAACATTTATTATGCTGATTGCCGTTCCACTCTGATATTATTTAATTGTAACTAAACGAAATTGAATAAAAAAAAAACTCCGGGTGAATTGTATCTAACAATGAATATTTTTGAAATCTTACAATATAATGCGTGTAGGTTCCTTGAATAATGAGATATTTTGGCGCTCAGTTACATGTAAATGCATATGATGTTGAACCGTACAGAGGCCTCTCAAAAACAAAGCAGAAAGTCGGTTGCGGAGCTAGGAGTAAGCGCCGCCGGAAGCGCATTATGTAAAGTGCGCTGGCGCAGGGTCTCATTTACAGCAAATCAGTGTTCAAAAAGTTTTGCAGCATTAATAACTAAATTAAAGTAATTTCTTAAGGCTGGACGCCCGCTTCAAGCTGAGTTCGATTTGAAATGGGCGTACCACTGCTTTTCGTGCAAATGTAAATAAAAGACAAATGTTTAAGGGTCCGCGTGCTCTGTCTTATGCTGAGGAAAGAGATAGAGAAAAGAACTTGTCACCTAATCTAATCTGCCTGTAATTTATGGCTGCGTTATGGTCTCAGATAATCGCCGGTTGGCGCACATGTTTGGCAGTTGGGAAGCAACCGCCCCTAAATTATACAATCTATATTTTCTCAAACACACAAAAAAAGTGAAGCTGGATATGTAAAATCACCTGCCGGATTCAAATTTTGAGTTGGAAAATAAAATCGAAATCGCAAAAAGGTCGAAAAATCGTTTTTTGTGTAAATTTTAAAATTTTCATTTTCTTCAATTATTAATACTTATCTCGTGATATCTCAGCAATGCAGAGAGCTAGGGATCTGTTTTTTTAAGGTTATACCCTAAAGTATTTGGATGATAGTTTTCGATTTTTCTTTATGGTGTGTAAATTTTATTAAAAAAAATTTTTAGTAGACCACCAATTTGTGTAAGATATTTTTCAGCTATCGAGTAACTAATCTTATTTTTCAGAATTTACCCATATATATGTGAAACAAAATAAAGCCAACATTCCAAAATTATTTTTTGTGCAAGAAATAAATTTCTAGATCGTTTCAGAAGCAAATTATTGCGAGTCAAATATAATAATTATACTCCCTGCTCGCAAGCCGTGTGAGTCCTAGCATGCGCTTCTAGCAGGTATAGCGTTAGGGACGGGAAGAGATATTGCTTTTACTTTCTGATACGTAGTATAAGGAAGTATTATGACGCTGACACTGTATATGTACACTATTTTGTAAAGAAAATATCAACGGTTTCGATAAAATAATGTCCGAGTAACGATTACTTTCTTAACATACACCGATCTCAGAAGTATTTTACAAACTGCGTAGAAACTGCCCGAAATGGTAGGCGGAGCTACCTCTCGACACAATGCGCGAGTGTACCACATACTCTATTTGATTTCAGTGAATTTCGCCCAAATTTCAAAATTTTGTTTTTCGTTTCGTGACCTTATTTTTAAAAATTAAGAAAAAATAAAATTTATGTATTGCTGTTGAGTGTTACATAATTTTAAATAAAGGCTTGTTTTTTGAAATTTCTTACATTTTTATTTTTATTTAGGGCCCTTTGGACAATTTCGAAGAAATTACGATTTATCCATTGAAAGGCATTTTTTTCTTAAATTAGCGTGTAAATTCGGTAAGGTTTTCATGAAAAATACGATTAGGAAATGGGAAAAACGATTTCGAGGCCGGGCGTATAGCCTTAAGAAACCAAATATCCCATTAAATGAATAAGGCTGGACGGTTAAATTGTAAAATGTATGTCTACCTAATACCGAAATCTTATATGAACAGTGTGTAAAGAATGTAAGGAATAATATTCACAATTTGTTTACTATCGCTGTTTGGGAGAAAAACTCGGACAGGTCGATTTTATTTTGTTCCTCCGGATTTTATGAATGCCATTTTTTCCCTTTGGTTTACTACTCTAGGACCTATGATGTCATCGATTTCTTTTTCAAATGGAACCTCCTTATTTTTTTGCTAGAAATAAAAAGTATATTTTTTTCTGAATTCAGCAATACCGCATATGTGGTACCTAAAATTAGTAGTTTTAGAGTGTTAAGCGTGCTAATAATGACAATTGACATGTCAGAGTGCAGAAATATAGACCAAGAAATGAGAGATAATGTTTTGGAAAAAGAGTGGCAATTTGAACATTTATTAATGTAAAATTTCTATTGTTTTAATCGCCCCAAGAATAAATTATTATTATTTGCTCTTTTGATTTTCAAGTTTAATTATTGTTGTCATTTACCTATGATCCTCAGTATTTCTAAAACTTCTAATTTTAGGTACAACATATGCGGTATTGCTGAATTCAGAAAAAAATATACTTTTTATTTCTAGCAAAAAAATAAGGAGGTTCCATTTGAAAAAGAAGTCGATGACATCATAGGTCTCAGAGTAGTAAACCAAAGAAAAAAAAATTACATCCATAAAATCCGCAGCAACAAAATAAAATCGACCTGTCCGAGCTTTTCTCCCAAAGAGCGATAATAAACAAAATATGAATATTATTCTGTACTTTATTTACATACTGTATATACCGTGCATTTTTTTTAACGCGGAACATAGGGATTTGCGTGCTAAAAATTCTACCCCATGCTAACTTTTGTTGCGGATCAAATTTGAAAGAAATTTGCATTTCATTTAATAAATCAAACATTTTTCTACCAATTGTACAATGTTTTAATGACATGAAGTTGTTCTTTTTAATTATTTTTTCGTTTTCAGTTGTAATTAATTCGCACAAAATTGAGTGACAAAATCAACGTAGCGTAAACATTTAAACATTTTATGCTAGATGACATCGCTTGTCACTTCATTATTGACAAGTAAATTTACGAAAAAAATGTCTATGTACACAGTTGAAGAACGAGTGGAAATTGTTACGGCATGTATCCAAGGAATGTCCTTCAGGGATATTGTTGACAACTTTGCTGCAGCATATCCTGATCGGCCAGTTTTAACTATTTCGACGGTGTCTCGAATTTACAATGAATTCCAGAGCACAGGCTGCGTAAATTGTGACCACAAGAAACGAATTAGAAATCCATCTGCAGTTACAGAAGAGACCAAAATAAACATTTGTTTGATGGTTGAAGACGAGGGCTCCACAAGCTTAAATATGCTTGCCGATCAGTTCCAAATTTCAAGAAGCAGTTGCCATAAAGCGCTGAAGACCGAAAAGTACAAATCTTATAAGATTAAAAATGTTCAGAAATTGTTACCAACAGATTTCTTCCCAAGAATGGAATTTTGCCAATATTGGATGGAAAGAATAAATAACGATCCAAATGTTTTAACAAGAATACTGTTTTCTGACGAGTGCACAAGAATACTGTTTTCTGGCGAGTGCACATGCTCTGGATGGGACGGTACATAAGCAAAACCAAAGAATTTAGGCACGACAAAATCCTTATAAGATTCTAGAGGCTAACACGCAGTGGCCTCAGAAAGTTAATGTTTAATGTTTGGGTGGGAATAGTGGGGAATAACATGTTGCGGCCGTTTTCTATAGACGGGAATTTAAATCAACGGAACTATTTAGATGGAAGTAGGTTCTCGTCTGGATGAGTCGCGAGGTAATGGGGAAATAATATTCCAGCAAGACGGAGCACCAGCTCATAGTGCTGCCACAATCACGGAATTCTTGAATCAAAGTTTTCCCAACAGTTGGATTGGACGATATGGACCATTTAGATGGCCTGCCAGAAGCCCAGACCTTACCCCATTCGATATTTTTTGTGGGGTCATGTCTACGACAATGTTCGAGAGAAACCTGAAAACTTGGAAGAGCTAAGAGCAAGCTTGCAATTCAATTACAGTGCGACAATTGCAAAACACTCGTAGAAATTTCTACGATCGGTTAGGATATTGTGCAATTGCTGACGGCAAACATTTTGAACAATTTTGAACAGTTCACTAATTCAATAAATTATCTCACAGCGTGCAAAATTACATTTATTTTTGTTATTTATACCGCAGCAAAAGTTAACATGGGGTAAAGCTTTTAGCACCCAAACTCCTATGTTCCGCGTATAATCGTAAATTTATTTCTTGTTAACAGATTTGGATCTTTATTTATTTTTTCCATCCAAAATTGGCAAAATTCCATTCTTGGGAAGAAATCGGTTGGTAATAATTAGTGAACATTTTGAATCTTAGAAGATATGTACTTTTCGGTTTTTAGCGCTTTATGGCAACTGCTTCTTGAAATTTGGAACTGATCGGAAAGCATATTTAAGCTTGTGAAGCCCTCGTTTTCAACCATCAAACAAATGTTCATTTTGGTTTCTTCTGTAACGGCGGAATAATTCAAAAGAACAACTTCATGTCATTAAAACAATGTACAATTGGTAGAAAAATGTTTGATTTATTAAATGCTACACAAATTTCTTTCAAATTTGATACGTAACAAAAGTTAACATGGGGTAGAATTTTTAGCACGCAAATCCCTATGTTCCGCGTTAAAAAAAATGCACGGTATATTATTAGCTCTGCAGGCCTAGTAGGCCCTTGGCTTGGTGCGTTATCCTTTCTCTTGCTT
Organism: Amphimallon solstitiale; assembly: GCA_963170755.1. Taxonomy (NCBI): domain Eukaryota; kingdom Metazoa; phylum Arthropoda; class Insecta; order Coleoptera; family Scarabaeidae; genus Amphimallon; species Amphimallon solstitiale. Next base: position 93,214,358 of record OY720683.1, on the reverse strand, counting down.
TATTCCACCAGTTATTTATCCTCAAGCACTTAACGTCCTTCAGCACCTCGTCCATCTATCTTATTTTGGGTCTACCTCGTTTCCTCTTCCCCCGAATGCCTCCTTCCAATAGTCTTTTGGGTACTCTCTCGTTTTTCATGCGTTCTATGTGCTCTAACCATTTTAATCTATATCCCTTAGCTATTCCAATAATATTTGGTTGGTTATACAATTTTTGTAATTCTCTGTTGGTTCATTTCTCCCATCTATCATTCACTTTTGTGCCTTTATATATCTTTCGGAGGCATTCTCTTTCCCATACTGCTAGCATTTTTTGTTCGTTCGTATCCATTGTCTACGTTTCACTTCCAAATAATACTATAGGGGCCTCAATATTGTCTGGTACACTCTCAGCTTTGCCCCTCTGGATAGCAACTTACTGTTAAGTACACTCCTTGGTATATACATTTGTTGCGTTTCTGTATCCTGCTCTGCATCTCTTTTCTTTATATCTGGCTTCCTATTAAATTCTACTCCCAAATATGCGAATGACTTTACCTTTTCAAAACTGTAGACTTTTCCGCTTGCTGTTGTCACGAAGAACTTTTTATCTTTAGTATTTCCTTTTTTAGCCCATATCATGTATTTTGTCTTCTTCCCATTTATTTCCATCCCCATTTCCGCTGCACTTTGTTCCAAACGTAGCAATACTTCTCGCAGCTCCTGCTTATTTCTCGTTATTATAACAATGTCGTCTGCATATGTCAAGCACTGGTGTCTCTTATGATACAATACTCCCGTTCTGTTTATCCTCGTTTTTTACATAGCATATTCTAGCACATAATTAAATAATGACGAAGACAGTGGGTCGCCCTGCTTCAGTCCTTCGAATACTTCAAAGTTTTCGGTTACCTCTGTTCTAATTTTTACACAACATTCTATCCCTTCAAGAGTTAGCTTTTTATCATATTTACCATTTTATTGTTGACTTCTAGTTCCTTTAAAGCAACATATAGTTTATCCTTTCTTACTCTATCAAATGGTTGTTTAAAATCTATAAAGAGCACATGTGTATCTTTTTCAAATTCGTAGCTTTCTGTTTGTATTTCTCTAAGCGTGAATATTTGATCTACCACTGATCTCCCCTTTCTAAATTCACATTGATATTCGCCTATAGCTTCCTCCATTTTAGGGACCAACAAAGTTTTTATATACGACACAAGAATTTTATAGGCTATATTTAATAAAGCTATGCCTCTATAGTTTTCATAAACTGCCATGTCACCTTTCTGTATGTTCTTTATGTATGGGGCAGAGCATGGCTTCCCTCCACTGTCCTGGTATCCTTTCTTGCATCCATATGTCCTTTATTAGCTTGTGCATATTCAGAATTATTTTTCCCCATCCATATTTGAACATTACGACTGTTATGTCGTCCGTGCCGGCGCTTTTATTGTTCTTAAGTTTATGTATAATAACTCTTATTTCTTCTATATTCGGTGCCCTCGTTGACTTCTAGTTCGTCTACTTCCCCATCAGCAATACTGTTTTCTTTCCTAGCTTTTCTTGTGCCGCTCGAATTAAAAAGTTCTTCAAAATGTTCCTTCCATCTATTGAGTATATCTTTTTCTCCTGCTATCAACTTTCCTTCTTTATGCCTGTATATTTGGTTATTTGTTTGGCACCCTCTTTTTCCACTGTAATGCCTTACGTAATTCATTTTTTTGGTAGCTCTCTTCAATTTCCTCTAATCGCTGTTCATATTTTCTCTTCACTTCCCTCAGTATTTTTTTACATTTATCTCTTTGTTCTTTATACTTTTCCTTGGCCTCTTGCGTATCGTCTTTAATATTTGCACCCTTCTTTTGTTTCTTTCGCTTAGTTCTTTTTCACCTATCTCGTTAAACCATTCTAGTTTACTGCCATTGGAAACTGGTTTACATCCCTGTATCGCCTCTACCATTTTTTTAATCATTTCATTCCATACACCTTCTATATCATTACTCTCTTCCATATGGTCCAGGTACATTTCCAAGTTTCTTTTATACATTATCTTTGCTTCACTTGCCTGTAATCTATTTAATCTCTTTTTGTTTATTTTTGCTTTCTTCCCATTTTTTACTGCAGGTATTTCCTGCTTCATTTGTATTCCTACTAAGAAATGATCTGAGTCAGCATCTGGTCCCCCCCCCTATAGCTTCTTATATTGATTATGCACTTTTCCTGATTTGTTTCTATTAGTACATGGTCTATCTGATTGACAGTTGATTCGTTCGGCGATAGCCAAGTTCCCCTCCTTTCTTTGAAACTAAGTGCTCTTGATCCTCATATCTTTTTCTTTTACAAAATCTATTAAAAATCGTCCGTTTTCATTTGTCTCTTTGTGTTTACTATATCTCCCTATTGTCGACTGGTAAATTCCCTCTTTGCCAATCTTCGCACTTGCGTCTCTTAAGACTATCTTCAGATCGTATTTTGTAATCTTTTCATACTCAACGCTTAATTCATTATAAAATTCCTCTTTAACTTGCATGTCGTTTCCTTCACTAGGAGCATGAATACTTAATAGAGATATTTTTTGATACTTTCCTCTCATTCTCAATGAACACATCCTATCAGAAATAGTCCTAAATTGGACTATTGCAGCCTTTAATCTTTTATGTACAATGAACCCTGTCCCCAATAAAATATTTTCCCCGCCACTATTAAAATATAGATATTCGCCTATTTGCTTTATTTCATTTTCTTTTTGTTTCGTTTCCTGCAGGGCCACTAGATCAAATTTAAATTTATTTATTTCTTGTACTAAATGTTTAAGTGCCCCTTCTTGATTAGTGCTTCTAACATTCTAAGTTGCTATTTTTAGCCCTTGCTTCACCTTGTAATTTTTCATTTCTCGAAAAAAATTGACATCTTGTCAGTGTTTTATGTTTTAATCTATATTTCTTTAATTTGATTTGCTTTTGGTCGATGGTAACCATCTTTACGATTGTCCAAAATGGAGAATATAATGTTGTCCATAATAACCATCACTTGGAAGACCGTACAAGATCCCGAGATCCTCACGGTCATATGACAGGTATCATTTTTCAAGTTTAAATTCATATTCTGTTTCTTTTAGGAATATTGGTGCAGTTGTTAAGAATTATTTACTTTCGTTCACGGTCAACCGAAAATACTAAATTAATCGGCTTAAGCTGTCTTATTACAAAAGGTTACTCAAAGTGGCAAAACCTATAAAAACTTTATATATACATGAAATTTCGCATTTAAATAACTTTAAAACATGGATTACAACATTCTCTAAAAACAAAAAGCACAACAGGTAAAGAACATGAACAATTATTTGAGATAGAAAAACTTCTACCTGTTACAATGAATTCAAGCAAATTCAGACATAAATTGAATAACATGAATCAGAAAAGGCAAGCACAACGTAATGTCAATCATTTAAAAGCAATTATTTCGAGATAATTGCTAATGCAAACAAAATATTACAATCAAACAAGAACACAGAAGAAGCACATCATAATTGACACTCAAACAAATTATATAATAGCGTTAAATTGCCAGTACTAAATACACATATTTTCAATGGCGCAACCGGTCAATGTTTACCGTTTTATAATTCATTTAATTCGATAGATACACTAGATCTGACACCATATAAATTCAGTAGAGTACGAATATTTGGAAAAAAAGGTGTAAATCAGTTCGTTTAGAACTCAATAATCGCATATTAAAGCTATATTAGCTTACCAGTAATGTGGAAGTATCACCTGTACAAGAGTATTGGTTGCATATTTAAAATACGTAAATGCAATTAAATTGTTAAATTTTCTAACAGAACAATATGATGTTCTTTTAGTTCACATAATGGTCCGTACATATGACAAGAAAAGAATGGGAATTACCAACAAAGGACGAATTAACAGCGTTTTTAACAAATAAATGCAGAATATGCTGCATGACATGGAAAGTGCAACACCAAGAATGGGTGCGAATTTTTTGACCAAACTTGGTAGAAACGTATAACTAGTCAAAAGCAATAATTGATTAAAATTTTGTTGCGATAGATCAAGTGGTCATGACACATCTGACACTTCATTCAGTTTTCGCTGACATTAATGTGTGGTGTATTAATTGTTTGTTTGAAATTAATTTCAACGGTTTTGTCTTATTATACCTTTGTTTAACGTGTTTAAAGAGTTTTATTATGCCTAGAGTGCGGCAACGTGGAAATTATCGCCAATTAAGCGAATTCGACAGAGGTCGAATTGTTGGTTTGCGAGAAGGTGGTTTTTCATACAAGGAAATTGCAAATCGCCTTAACCGGAACCAATCCACCATTATGCGCTGTTATCAATCATGGACTAGGGAAGGTCAGGAAAGACGCCAAAGAGGAACCGGAGGCCGAAGAAGAACTAATGAGATACAGGACCGCCGCCTTCGCTTAATGGCACTAAGAGACAGGTTTTCCAGTACCAGATCAATTGCTGACGTGTGGTTAGGTAATATTGGTCGTCCTGTAACCCTTCGAACCGTTTATCGTCGAATTAGGGGTTTCGGCTTACAATCTTATCGTCCACATCTTGTGTTACCACTTACGGCTCAACACCGACAACAACGTTTGGAGTGGTGTAGATTGCGACTGCACTGGAACGTGGAGTGGCACAGGGTGGTATTCAGTGATGAATCTCGATTTTGTCTAGGGATGCATGATGGCTGTATGAGGGTCAGACGAAGACGTGGGGAACGTCGTGATATTCAGTTTTCCGTTGAAAGGTATGTGCATCGAGCAGTGGGTGTTATGGTATGGGGTGCTATAGCATATGGGAGTAGGTCTCAATTGGTGTTCATCCAAACCACCATGAACGCCCAGCGTTACACTCATGAGGTGGTAGAACCCCATATTCTACCATATCTTCAAACGCTCGAAGACCCACTTTTCCAGCAGGATAATGCCCCTCCCCACGTAGCGAGAATTTCTATAAATCGCTTGGAAGAGGCTCATGTCAATATCTTGCCATGGCCACCCAAATCCCCCGACCTCTCGCCAATAGAACATGTGTGGGACATTATGGGACGAAAACTTATGAATTTAGCCAATCCCCCGCAGACACTAATAGCTCTCCGGCATGAATTACAGGTTGCTTGGGACACCATACCCCAAGAGGATATCGACCACCTAGTCGAATCAATGCCACGAAGAGTGAGGGAGTGTGACACGAATAGGGGCGGTTCAACACATTATTAATAAAAATTATGTTAAATTATGTTAGTCTTTTGTTTTTTTTCTTTGAAATTTTAAGCAATTATTGCCTTTGACTAGTTATACGTTTCTACCAAGTTTGGTCAAAAAATCCGCACCCCTTCTTGGTGTTGCAGTTTCCATGTCATGCAGTATATATTAGAATCACTGACGCAGACAAAATCAAGTTTGAAAATGACTTGATTCAAAATAAAAAATGCACATTTGTCAACAAATACAAACACATTAAAGAATTATTTATTTTGCACGGGAATCATTCAATTTATTATTGTGAACAATTTCATAAATTAGGAACCAAGAAACGAGAAATCAAAAAATTGCGATTATGTGTCGATTGATTCAAACCGAATCATAGCGCAAGCAATTGTCATGAAAGTATTTGCAAGAAATGTCGTCCAAGGCCACAATTAACACAATATTTGGTCCTTCGAGCCAGATCATCCAACGTTGAAGAGTTATGTGAATCAGTTTAACCATCGCTTTCTAAGAGGTACAAAAAATCAAACATTAAGCGATAAAACTATCGCACTATTCCTTCAAATCAAAGGAATACTAAATTCCCGAGCGCTGTGTCCTTTATCACAAGATCCTAACGACTTATCCACCATAACTCCACGTCACTTCCCAGACTACAAACGCACAGCAGTCAACTAGTTAACGTGTTGGAACATTTGTTTTAGAGGTTGATATCTCTTTCAACCTCTAAAACAAATGTTCCAACACTTCTGGAAGAGACGGAATGATGAATACTTGTAGCAAAAACACAGTCAAACCTATAACTCCACAAGCTTATCAACAATACAGGACAATACTAGGAGGGTGGAACAGAAACTACGTGGCCTGACACAGAGATGCCGCAAATTCGCAGGAATCTTCTTTACCATTATGTAGAAACATCCTTTAATAGGTTAAATATGACAGTACAGAGGAGCAATATGTAAATTACTTTTTGTACGTCAAAGTGAACGACTCGTGTCATTTTGTAATAATGTAAAAAAAGGAGTTCAGAGCAGAGATAAAGTACTTTTATTTGAAAGGCTTAACACCAACTGAAATCAAAGCAGAGCTGGATTCGACACTATTAGAAAACGCTCTCTCGTTTTCAATGGTTAAGAACGGGGTTGGCGAATTTAAGCGTGGTCGTATGAGCACAAATGATAAACCCCGCCCGTAGTGGACATCTAAAAATTGTTACTTTTCCGGAATTGATGGAAAAATCCACCATAGTCTTGGATGAGCGTCGAATAAAAGTGCGCGAGATAACAGACATTTCAGGTATCTCAAATGACAATATGCACAGAATTTTTAGTGAAGAATTGTTTATGAAAAAATACGGCGTGTTGGCTGCCGCGTGTTTCTCGCAAACTTTTGGTACGTTCTCGCCGCAATCAAAAGGACTTTGTACGCTGTTTCATTACCGTCGATACACCTGGATCCATCATGACACTGCGGAAACCAGAGAACAATCCAAACAATGGACAAGAAAAGGTTCTCCTTTGGGATTCTCATGGCATTATCTTGGTCGACTACTTAGAAAAGGGGAAAACAATAAATGGGGAGTATTATGCCAATTTTTTGCAACAGTTAAGCGACAAAATCAAAGAGAAACGCCCTCATCGGGCAAAGAATGAAGTGCTTTTCCATCAGAATAACACATCTGCTCACAAGTCTGCAATTGCAATGGCAAAAATTCATGAATTGGGATTTGAATTAGTACCTCACTCGCCCTATTCCCCAGATTTGGCTCCTAAAGTTTACGATCTCTTTCCAAACCTGAAAAATGGCTCGGTAGTAAAAGAGTTTCATCTAATTCCGAGGTAATCGCTAATTCCGAGGTAATCGCTGCTATAAATAGCTATTTCGAGGACTTGGATACATCGACATACAATGAAGGCATTACTAATTTGGAATATCGTTGGAATAAGTATGTTCAGCGAACAAAAGACTATATTGAAAAATAAAATGTATTTGTCAAAAGAAAATGCCTTTTCTTTTTTAGTAGTTTCACGTTTCCGAACTACCCTCGTATACCAAATATCTATAATTTATGATGATGTATATTATTAGAAGGAATAAAAATTTGCATGAAATATTTATATGCTCGAGTTTATCGGAATAAATCATGTAAGTAGATTTTGCAATGATTATTTTATAAATACAGTATGGCTATTAATTTACAGTACTGAAACTTTCAAACTTTATTCAATTAAAATCATATGTAGTAAAAAATTAACACTTAAATTTAGCGTGTCCTCCATTTCGTTGAACGCACAGTTCGTATCGTTCTTGCATATTTGTGACCATATCTGAAAATAGAAGCTGGGCATTTATCGTATCGCTCCTGTAATTTTCTCTTTTAACTGTTGTATTGCAAACGGAGGATTATCTCGGAAAACCCGTAGTTTCAACATACCCCAAACATATGGATCCAATGATGTTAAGTCCGGATAGTGAGATGGAAAAGAAAAAGTATTCAATTTTGTAACGGATCTCCGTTGACTACGACGTGGTGAGTCCATAATTTATTGTGAAGTACTCGTTCGTGATTTTCGTTGGTATCAACTATTTATCTTCGTCCCTTAGTGTAGCACACTTCCAGTTCTTCTAAACTTGGTTATAATGTCCAGTACAATAGCATTTTGGTGCCTGTTTATTGAAATATTTCGAAAATTGATCGCAGACGAATTTAATGCTTGGACCATTTTGTCTACTTAAACCGTATGAGCGAAAATTGTGCTCAACTAAAAAAACTTTTTTTTCAGTAGATAACATTATTTACGAACTTGCAAACATATCAGTACATTTAACCAAAACCAAACGTCAATGTTAATGTTAATTGTTAGTGGTTTAACCACTAGAAGGTCTACCGTTTCAGTACCGTAAATTAATAGCCATATTGTATTTGAATCATCCCGTCTTATTCTGAGACAGGTTGAATTCACTATAATATTTCAGATATAAAGTTACATTCAAAATGCCACATAGATCTATACAATTAAGTGTTTGGAACGGTAAATGGAAATTCACCATAATATTTCCGATACATTAAAAATTCCAGATAGAATCTATACAATTAAGTGTTTGGAATGGTGAATGGAAATGTTACCAATTCACGAGATGCTGTTGAACCAATAAGAGGAATTCAAGATAAATCAATGCCACTATTTAGATTTTCTAAAGTATGCCGGGCTTTGTACGTCCATTCGTCCACGAAGTTAATCCAAAATATACCGGAAAGCTGGCAAAAAGTTGTCTCGCAAATAAAAGCTATAATGTCAATTAATGAAATTTATAGAGCGAAGAAAACTTTTTTGTTTTTATATTTCCCCAATAAATTTTACATCTGTCTGGTAAATGAGAGTGTTTGGATTTCATTAAAAATATTTAGTACTCCACTTACATATCTCCATCTGTACGGCGTCTATAATTAAATGAAAGCGGAATCACTCATGTGGTCTGCTAAGTCGAATAGTAAGCAAGGTAAATTCCGCGACGTCTAGATAAACATTGGCCGCGATCCATATGGAACAACGAGCGGACATACCAGGCGCTCCTGAGCTCGTTTCGGAGTGCAACAGACGACCTAGCTATGTGCTAGCAGATACGACACAAAAAAAGATGGAAAGAAAATGTAACGTCACCTCTATGCCGCGAGAGTTTTTCATCATCGAGAGAGGCGACTACTGCGTGTGCATTCCAGGACGTTCAATTATTTTGGCACCAGTCCGCTCCATTGAAATGAACACTGATAGTCTGAAATTTTAGCACACCCGGGTTGCGTAATACTGTTTTCCGTGCGCGTGGAATGAAAAGAGACAACGTAAAAAGAAACAGGAGGATATAATTATACGTCGTTTGTGATGTGACAAAAACAAAGCAAACGCATTAGGTGGGCCATTTTAAACTCATACACTATTGTGTATTAATGATATAATAGCTATTTACGTAACGAGTACACCATTTAGGTCTTTATGGACTTGGTCAATAATTTGGTCAAGTCCATAAAGTCTTATTCGTGTATGTTGAACTGCATGTTTTTAATACCAATTCAATAACGCTTCTTTAGCACCTTATTTGAGCATTAAATATTTTCGCGTTTGCTTTTCTATTCGTAGCCTAGATATGTGTTGTCTATTGAATATTGTAACTGTCAGAAATATCTCTAAATTGTTCAACACTAAGTAAGGTGTAAACATTACTTCAATAACAATATATTATAAATATGTATTTTAGGGTTGGCAAAGTCAACTGTAGCAACTATATCGGATAATGTAGGAATATAAAGAGACAGGCAAACTAAGGCCTCCTAAAGAACGAGTAGGCAGGCATTAGAAACTTCATAAATTTGATGAATCTGTAAAATATACTGTACGACCGAAGGTGCACAATTTCTTTTTTAAAAACGACTTACAACCCTTGATAAAATTATGGCAGATATAACTATGGATGAGTTCATACCAAAAATGAGCCGAGCAAAACTCTACACAGATTCTTGAAACTCAATTTCATGTAGGTGCTAATGAAACACTGAGCAATCATCTTTTTCGTTGATTGAACGACATTCGCCTTTCTGGGACGAGGTTCATCAGGGACGAGGTTCATCCATTCCGATAGAGGATAGTAAAACAAAACCACTGTTTCATCCCCTGTGACAATGGACTCCAAAATCGGTTTTGGGTCGTCTCCACACATGTTTAAAAACGACTGCGCACATTCGACTCGACGTTCATGTTGGAGTGCAGAAAGAAGTCACGGTACCCATCTAGCACTAATTTTATTCATACCCAAATGGTCATGGAGAATTCGGTGAACACTTGTTTCGGAAATGTTTGTTATCATTGCTATGCCCTTCTTTTGTTAAAAATTTAATGACCGCGCGGTACTCAATTTTCGTTATTTCAGACATTTTCGGGCGCTAGTCACGTTGGTTGGCTGCTTACTAAAAACTACTAGGCTTCGAACCGTCATATTTATAGTGTACACTTCGCGTATGTGCATGCATGACGTGACGGAGTTTGAACACGTTTGAATCTGTATAAGCCTGTCAGGCCGAGAATTTATGGTGCCTACCTCGTATGTTTTATAAACGTAACAAGAAAAATTTACTAATAGAAAAAGATGAAATTATCAGGCGGAGAAGAAAATACCTAAGAACAATAAAACATAACAAAGATGATATTTTATTTAGATAAAACATGGTTGAACGAAGGACACACAAAGGAAAAAGCTCGGATTGACAAGGAAATAATCAGTGCACGGCTAGCTTTCGTTGGTAAAGGCAGGCGAATAATAATACTACATACAGGGTTCTGTATTGGGATTTGCGGAAGATGGACTATTGCTTTCTGAAGGAAGGAAAACTGCTGATTACCATGATGAAATGAACAGCAACATTTTCGAAACATGGTTCCAACAAATATTGCCAAAGTTGCCAGATAATGCTGTAATAGTCATGGACAATGCATCTTATCATTCGCGCAGAGTCGAAAGGCTGCCTACTTCATCATGGAAGAAAAGTTGCAATCCAAGACTGGTTACATTCCAAAAACATTCCGTTTGATGCAGAAATGATACGTGCTGAATTATTCAAATATTTTATTTTAAAACCTTGTGACATACATTTAATTCCATTGTTGGGTCTTACAACGATATGGACGGTATGATCAACTATTTTTAACACCAAATAAAAAGAAATTGTATTATTTTTTTAATACATAAGTTTGAGTATATAATGTGTTTGTAATTGATCTATGCCGCAACCATTTGCTATTTTTAAGTTTTGCAATTTCCACCCCTGCATGAATTCAAATTAATTGTCAAATTTAGAATCGTATAAGCGCAGTTTAAAGGTCTTTCTAGCAGTAACATAAGTAACAAGTCATAAAATTATAAATGAACAGAAATATTTCAAACGTATTTGCTTATAGTTTATGCCAGATGTAGTGTCTTTTCTATATATACTCAAAGCTGTGTATTAAAAAACTGAATACAATCTCTCTTTGTTTTGTTAAAATTTACTATAGTTGACCAGAAATAACTTCCGTATCGCTGGTCTTAGCACCCGACAAAACTTTTTACCACAACTATACAACAAACTAATATTAATTTCGACCTCAAACAAATTGGTTGTCAAACATTTCCTTCGACAAACCAATAATTTTGTCTATTTAGTGTGCATCTAGTTTTAATACGAAGAACATTAATCACATTGATATGCAGCGATGAAGAAGGTTTAATATAACTATTAAGGGAGTATTTTTGCAATTTAAAATAGAAAACGTTAACTTACCAAGAATGGTCCATTTTATAAAATTTATTTTAGGACGGGTAACCACAGCAACTTCTGCAAAAGAAAATTAATAATTAAAAAACGGATACAACAAACTCCATTCAAATTAAGTAGATTTACAGTAGTATAATAGATATTAATGTAGTAATTATTTTTAACGAGACAGACTAATTACGCTTCTAGAATTTGCCACGTATATTTTGAAATCGCAAATGCAATAGACAAAAACCTGAATTATCATGTTAAATCAAAGCTCAAGTTTCTATATAATCTTGTAATAATTTTGTGAAGTGTAAACGTGTCTTATATGGAACAATGGGATTGGATTTTTGAATAAAACGCATAAGATTTATAACACTGATGTTTTTTATTTTTCAACATAAATTCTAGACTTTACGGCTACAAATGGAAAAGGATATCAATCATATGACCGCCTTGACTGCTCTTGGACTCGTTTGGCATTACCATAACAATGCAACATAAATATGGCTTTATTTCTCGAATATCACGTTAAGTATTTTCTTTGAGGTTGTTGACTGTTGCTGGCTTATTGGTGTACACTTGCCCCTTTACATTACTCCAAAGAAGAAAGTCCAGTAGTGGTAAGCGGCATTATTTTGCAATTGATATTAGAATTTCGAGAGATTACACGATCTGGAAAGTATGCAGAGTTATAATCGATCGCGTATGCCGTATGGTATGTTGCATCATCCCGTTGCAACCCCATGATGGTGGGCAAATACAAGTCATCAACTTGGTGGTCATTTTTTTTTTACATGTCACGGTAGCGTTCCCCATTTACTTACTGTGACAGCATTACCAGCGTCATCTTCGGAAAGTATGGTCTAATTACTCCACCAGTCCAAAATACGCGCCAAACAGTGCATCTCTCAGGATACATTAGTCATTGTAAACAGCATGTGGATTTTCTTTACCCCAAATGCGACAATTTTGTATATCGACTTTTCCATCAAGATAAAAATGTTTCATCGCTTTGAAATATTTTGCTGCAAAAATCAGGGTCGTAACATCCAATCCACAAATGTAAGATGTTGTAAATGGTGTGTGGTAACTTTTAAATGTTGAGTCGACTGAATTTTCCTACGAGTAAAGAACAGAACAGGAGAGAGTCTCCTTAATAATAATATTTGTCCAAATGTGGTAACTCAATATGGCCGCCGCAATGCCTAGGCGTGCATAATTTTTTTGTATAGGGTATATGTACACTTCCTGTGTTCTCGATAATCATTTAAAGTAGGTTGTTAGTCCAAAAATAATTAAAGAAATATCGTGAGTGTATTATGTTTTCAATTCTTTTATTCTTTTTAATACATTATAAACGGGTTTACTGAAATCTGCGTCAAAAATGACAAATATTAAATGACTTGGATATATATGTTACGACACTGAACACATAATCAGACATGTCAGATATATGACAATTTATTTAAAATACCTCTTTTTAAATTATTATTGCCTATGTTGAATGCCAATGAAATAACTTACCGATGAAGAGAAAAATTAATATTCTTTGTTCTTGCCGTTTTAGAACGACCACAAGCCACACAATTGACCATTATAGAAACAATAAAATGTCATTTTTGACATAATCGGACATAACTGACCTACCGAAAGTGGTAACTCCGTCTAAAAATACCTATTTCCCCACCACGTTATTCTCTCTCCTGGGGTGCTACTCTACCAAAACGCGATGCGATTGCCTGACGTCATACCATCGAAAAGCAAAAATCATCGCTTTTGGTACTCTGCCGCTACATCGCTTTTGTTTCGTGGCTGTTCGGGATAAAGCGAGAATGGCAGAATATGTGTACTAAGCAAACTACAAATTTAGGAATATTTGTTGTTGGCGTACTCACAAATCTCACAAAACTCAATAAAATTGTCAGATATTATCGTTTCATGTTCCTTATTTTGTATTTTATGTATTTATTACGTGTAATTTAATAAAAAAGAATATCAGTATAAAATCAGATTTTAAGGTAACAATTCAAGTATTTGAGTATTTAGGGGTGTTATTCCTTTACTTTTATTTATAAATGTTTCCTATTCATATGGTAATATATAAGTGAGCCAGACGTAGAGAACAAATGCAGAATAATGTAGAATGGATAATCAGGAGAAATGATTCCGATCCCTTTTCCTTAGAAGATAGATAATTTATTAATATCTTTCGTTTATCGAATGTAACGTTTATTTGTTTATAAATGTGTTATATGCTCTAACACCGGAAATGAAAATATTTACTACGCTCAATTTGAGTTAATAAAAATTATATATGTACAATGTCTTCTCTACTTTTGGTATAAATACAAATACTTACTGTTGATTTTATAGACCTGCATTTTATTATTTTAATTTACACAAGTGATTAGAGATGAATTCTTGTCTAAAAAGTCTAACATCAAGGAACGCAAGGCTTCTGTTATTATCATCTTAAAAAATGCATATAATGAGCAAATAATTACTTTAAACTACTAACAAAATTATTATTATTATCAATTATATTATTATATCTACGCAAGGTATAATATTTTCTATATATTTAAAAGTCGACAGTACAGCGATACACGCTTTGCAAAAACAAAAATAAAATTACATAATTTATTTTTAAAATTTGGGGATAATATTATTATACCTACCTACTACATGTTTGAACTTTCTACACATGGCGGGCACATTTTTAATGTTTCTCATTCTAACTCACAGTATTAAAGGGATTGCTATAAAAAGGACAGACGTTTACTATACTTTGAAAGCGATCGCTTTTTATTGCCAGTAACCGGCTACATTTTGCGATCGCTTCGGACGGTAGAGTACCAAATGCTAGAATGTGACGTCACGATGACGTAATACTATCGCATCGCAATGTGGCAGAGTACCTATACTGTTCTATTCTTTACTCGTAGGAATTTTCATATGATGTGAGATGCAAATCTGTCATTAAATTGCCATGCGTGGTGAATAAAACATGATAATTGCATCAGAATAATAAATGTATAAAGAACATAACTTTGAACGGATCTAATGCTTTTATTGCACCACCTGCGGCAATAACTCATTCATACGTTGCAAATAGGTAAACCGTACCCGTTCAATAAGGAGACCCGGTGTAATAATGATCGTCACAGAAGGTGGTGAAATAAAAGCATTAGAGCCGTTCAAAGTTATATTCTTATAATTTGAAATAAACTATACCTATCAATAATTAGGCATTGTATAAATTTTAAAACGTTTATCTATTCTGTCGGATAGTGTTTTCCGAAAGGCTTCCAATTATGCAAGAAAAACAAAATTTATAAATAGTATCAAACTATATAAACCTATGTATAATTTTTATTAATTTTTGTCTTGATAATTTATACATTATAAGATTAAATTTCTAATTATTGTTTTAATATTAATATAATATGTTTAGTAATTATTCGTCTCTATAGTAATTATAAGCATTATTATATTTTCAATAAACCTACATACATGTATGACAAATAATAATTACTCGCAAATGCACTTTGTTAAACTAGTTTGTTCCCAAGCGAGATGTCGCTAAAACGCTCTGTCATATATAGTAATATTACAGTCTCGACTCTTGAATATTACTATCCCTTGATACGTAAATAACTATTATAGCTGTCTGCGCATATTTATCCCTTGTTGTTAATATAAAATCCACATTTTATAGTTTTTCTTAGATTATTATGTTTAGTGTAGATTTAGCTTCTAATAACAAAATGAAACATGTCCAGTCATAAAAGAACTATTTTTTAACTTTGAACAAACCCTAATTTATACGAGTGCAAGAAACAGTCAAATCATGCCATATTATAAAACAGTAATGGCTGCTATTTCACATAATGCCTGGCATTTTACAAAATTCTTGAAACTATCTAGTAGTAGAATAACTGTAAACTGACACTGCCCAGGTATTTTGTTATATCCCCGATTTTAAAATGCATGTGTCAATTTTCATTAGCCATAGGCGATTAATCCATACAGTACGTAGCAATATAGTACCCCTTCTTTCCTTTCCAATGCCAGCACGACCGATGCATGTTCGTAAATACAAGTTAGCGTGGTTAGCAGTAACTATTCGACCACCGGCTTGGGTGTTTGTAATGCGTTCAGAAATAATATTTACGAGTTGCAAGGATTTGTTTTTCTTTTTCCTTTCAGTAAACGCAGAGAATTATTAAGCTGCGTTCACGCTGCATGACACAAACAAAAGCCTAATTCTAATAAAATTAAAAATAAGGTAAATAAAAAAGGATTCTGAAAATAATAGTAAACTACTAGATCAGGAGATCGCGGCGGCCATTTGATGTTTCCCGTTCCAGTAATAAGACGGCTTTTATTGCAGACTAAATCGCAACGTGTTCGCAGCTAAACATTGAATGTAGAACTGGGAAGATCGGAGAAAATCGTTGTGATGTCGATTGTTGCCGGGATTGGTGACGGACAGTAGGGGTGCCATGTTGCCACGCATTACTTGTATACGTATAAATCGCACGTAAACATTGAATCCCTAATAAACCTAATACCTAATGAAAATTGACACATACGGTATGTCTACGATGTATATAAAAAATCCACTTTAATTAACAGCAGTAAATTTACGATGGTGGTCCCAGAATTACCCGACCTGACGTAGAGATGGCGGTAGTTGTTTGAAAAACATCACGGTATTAGAAAGTACACAATCCATAAAACATATGTTTCAAGTTTGAAGGCGCAACCTTGTTTAGTATTTGTTTAACAACTGTCAATAGTGAACGTTTTCAGGGAATTTGTGAAAATGGGGAAAATTAGTCATCGTTATGTGATACAATATAAAAGCTGAACTGGATTCTACTCAGGGTGAGTCTGCTCTTTCGTTTAGAACAGCAAAATATTGGGTAGCAGAGTTTAAACGAGGCCGTACGAGCTGCCAAGACGAGCATCGCAGTGGTCGACCAAATGAGGTGACGATTCCAGATATAGTGAAGAAAATCCACAAAGCGGTACTGGATGATCGTCGACTGAAAGTGCGCGAGCTAGCAGACACAGTAGGCATTTCAAAAAGTGCGCTACATCGCATATTATCTGAAAATTTGGACATGAAAAAGCTGTGTGCAAGGTGGGTGCCGCGTTTGCTCACAAAACAGTGTCGTGAAGATGTTTCAATTGAGTGTTTAGCGAAGTTACACAGCAACAAAGCAGAATTTGTGCGCCGTTTCATAACCATGGATGAAACATGGGTCCATCACTTCACACCCCGAGACAAAAGAACAATCAAAACAATGGATTGAAAAGGGAGAACCGGCTCCAAAGAAGGCGAAGACCGTTCCATCTGCAGGCAAGGTCATGACGTCGGTTTTTTGGGATGCGCGTGGGATAATTTTCATTGACTATCTTGAAAAAGGAAAAACTATCAACGGCGAGTATTATGCGAACTTATTGCAACATTTGAGCGATGAAATCAAGCAAAAACGGCCGCATTTGGCTAAGAAGAAAGTGTTGTTTCTTCAAGACAATGCACCAGTTCACAAATCCGTTATTGCAATGGCCAAAATTAATGAATTAAAGTTTGAATTGCTACCTCATGCACCCTATTCGCCAGATTGTCCAACGATGAAGAAGTAATGTCATTAGTTTATGGCTATTTTGAGGAGCAAGACAGTTCTTATTATCAAAAGGGTATCGAACTTATTGAGCATCGCTGGGAAAAGTGTATAGAGTTGAAAGGAGATTATGTTGAAAAATAAATATATATTTTTTTCCAAAATTTTTGTGTTTTCTTTGTTGGGTCGGGTACATCTGGGGCCATCCTTGTAATTAGCAAGACACTACTGCGCCGTAGGTCACCAGATTCTGTGATATGAGAAATTACCTCGTTTACACGTTTTTAAACGCAGCCAACGTAAGAAGGAAATTAATATTTTTCATAATAACAAAGTACAAAAAATAAGTACATAAAAGAGTCATCCATGTACACTATCCATTATTATTATCGAATTTTGCTAGTCAATTGTGCTTTGTTCAATGACGTCCATACGTACAGTAAGTAAAGAAGTCGATCAAAAGCACATTTACTCCGACACCTTCAGCCATATACACCCGGCACGTATTATGTATCTGAGTCCATTCTATTATTCAGTGTGTCCATCAAATTCTTATACACTCGACGGGTAACGTGACACCCGCCTTCCAGTCTACCGAGTGCTTGGCACTGATACGTGCCGGTCGATTTCGTATCGAATTGAATTGGTGTGGTCTCGTCGAATTGGAAGGTGGGTGTTAGAGAAGATCGCGCGAATAATGGCTCTGCATGAATGAAATATGTATTGAGACGAACGCCACGGCGCCATAGATGTTGTACATATTGGAAATATGTTAAATAATACACGTCACATATGGAGAAATATGTATGATACAGCAAAAGAACGAAAAAAAAGCTATTTTAAAATAAAATATATATATATGTTAAATTTTGGCAGTTATCTGTTACTACAGTTCGTACGTGGAATGATGTAATATTTGTTAAACCAAAGCACATCTTTAAATCTGTTCCTAAGTTGAGGAGTTATGTTAACACAAACGTCTCTAACAGTATGATAATAATGTGTATATATTTCGATATGAACGGAAGATTTGAGTCAACATTTTCAAATAATCAAGTTTGCTAGCTTAAACATTAACAACTATTATGTAGCCGCAACTCTCTTCCTGTAATGCTACAAGAACGTTCACGGGTTTTATAAAAACTTTTAATCTGTTGAACTTTTTGCGGAAACCGCTCACAGAGTGCGCGTTATCTTTTGTCGGAAAAAGTGCAGCAAGTTGTTGGACAGTTAAGAAACTAATTCGATCGAACTGGCGCGAGTTTGAACGAGAAATCATTAGTCGAGGCGCGCACCAAAGTGGTGTGGCGATGGCGTGGGAGTGGCGTGGTGACAACGTGGCATGTGGCAATTTTTAAACGAATGAAATCAGATGTGACAGCGCGCATCAATATGGCGCTGTGGCAACTGATTTTACTAGTTAAAAATTTGCCACATGCCACGTTGTCACCACGCCACTTCCATGCCACGTACGTACCATTTCGGTGCGCGCCTCGACTTAGGTCATACTTGGTGAGTCTAGTCTGCATCGATTCGCCGCCGTTCGCAGCATCTGAAAAAGCCGTCCATCCATATGGATAACGAGGTCTATCCTTATGGACAGACCTCGTGTGGTATTCGAGATATCTTTCAGCTTCAAAAAGATAATACTCCAAAAAGCTATACTTTTGTAAGGGTTTTATATGTCAGGTATTTATTTATCTTTCGATAATATTTTATTTCAAATATATGATCATTTACTAGGGGAAATTTCCAATAACACCTTCAGCCATTGATTAATTTACATGCTTTTTTTTAATATACTTACATATATATTTATTGCTTGTGACTTTATTAAGCCTTTATATTTTTCATCTCTTCACAGCTTATTTCATTTTTTTTAATTATATTAAAATGTAAATTTTCATTCATGTAACACACAAAACACCTCCAAATAAAATAAATAAAAACATCCTTCTTTTAATAATAAATAAACAGACTTCTAGTCAACTACAACGTATTATTCGCCTATATTGAATGGCTTGTAACAATGGCTAAAACGTTATATTTGTTTCCAGTAACAATTAGTTTCGCACTGTATTTGTCTTTCACTAGACCAGGGGTCTCCAAACTACGGCCCGAGGGCCACATCCGGCCCGCGGACAGATTTTGTCCGGCCCGCGGAGAGCTAGCATACTTGAAAACTCCTTTTAGAGAACATATTTTTTATAGCAAAATTAAATTTAGGTTACTGAAGTATTCTAATTTTATGTTGAATAATTATTAATATGACATCTACATTGATATGGTCATGGGCTAACTACTCATAACATTGTTGTAGGCTTATTGTTATTGTTTTTGTGATAAGTTGGATAAAGAAACACAGAATTGTAATGAGTAAAGATATGTATAATATGCAGAAAATTTTACTTCAGTATATAATAACTAACAAATTATTGAAATGAATCCAACTAACATTTTATACATTTTAAATAAAAACATAACTTATAACAAGCATAATGACATATGAAATACTAATGAGATTTGTGTAATTGAGATTTTCCACTGACAATAGTTTGTAGTTGTGGACTAATTTTACTTGTACAAATTATTAAAAGAGATTTAAGATGCTCATCAGTTAATTTAGATCTGTAAACATTTTTTGTGTACTTCATTTTGGAGAAGGTCTTCTCACACAAATAAGTAGCACCAAAAACAGAAAACAGCCCACGAGCAAATTTATGCAAATTATCAAATTGTGTCAGTGGAAGACTCATAAAATTCCAACAAAGATGAGTTTTGATATTTGTTCTTAATTATATCACTGCACTGTAGATCAATTATTTCCATTTGAAGTTCCGGGGCTAGGGTTTCAATGTCAGTATCAAAAGGATTCTGAAAAATCTTAATTTGATTCGCAATGGCATCAAAGTCCGAGAAACGAGTATCAAAATTTATTTTCAAAGCACTCAAAGTTTCGATTGCAAAATCGATAGGAAACTCAGTCTCAGTAGTGTGGCTGAATATTTCACATGTTTTAAAATGTGAAAAACATTTACTTCGTAGTTGTGATTGAAACAGTATCAATTTCTTCCGGAATGATTTGATATTAGTGTATAAATCAGGAAGATGCTGGTTTTCTCCTCGCAATCTCAAATTCAGTTCGATCACATGTTTTGTCAAATCAACATAGAATGCTAACTTCCACAGCCATGCGTTATTTTGTAATTCAGTAAGAGGGCGATGCTTTTCATTCAAAAAAATTTCGATCACTGCTCGAAGTTCAAAAAAGCGCTGAAGGACTTTCCCACAACTAAGCCAACGTACGGCAGTATGATAAGGTAAGTCATTTTCTCCAATCTCTTCAATAAATTGTCGGAATTGTCGGTGATTCAGCCCAAAAGATCTGATAAAATTAACAGTTGATATGACTGGTTTCAGAACTTCAGACATATCCAAACATTTTCCGCACAAAGACTGTTGATGAATGATACAATGTAAGACTAATGGTTTTAAACCACCGTCATTTTCTACAGCCTTTGACACAAGAGCGACCACTCCTTTATCTTTCCCACTCATGTTTTTGCCTCCATCAGTTGTAATACATTTCAAGTTTTTCCATCGAAGGTTCTTTTGATTAATGGCCATTTCAACTCCTTTAAAAATATCTGTACCAGTAGTTGTGCCATGAATACTATTCATATCAAGAAGTTCTTCATGCACTTCATAGCTTTTATCTACTCCTCGAATATAAATCAACACCTGAGCAGTATCTGACACATCCGTTGACTCATCCAAGGCCAAAGAAAACCACTCAACATGTCCATTTTTGTCGAACAGTTGAGAGGATATATTTTCAGCGATGTTTTCTACCCTTCGAGCCACAGTGTTTGCTGACATACTGACACTTTTTAATAAATTTACCTTTTCAGGGCACATTTCTTCGGCTACTGCAATTATGCATTCTTTGATCATTTCTCCATCGGTGAATGGTTTTCCACGTTTTGCAATTTCAAGAGCCACACGAAAGCTGGCACGCGTTGCAGCCTCTTGTTCAGTTTTGAGTTTTGTAAATGAAGATTGCTGCGATTTCAATCCGCGCTTCATAGCTTCGAATTTTTCTGTCCGCAAACTTCCTGTATATTTTGAGTAATTTTGAAAATGTTTTGTTTCATAATGACGTTTAATGTTATATTCTTTGAGAACGGCTATGCTTTCATTGCAAATCAAACATAGCGCCTTCTTACTGGACTCAATTACGAAATACTGAATGTTCCACTGATCTTTGAATTTTCTGCATTCACTATCAATTTTTCGCTTCTTTTCCATACTACTAAATCACACACAAAAGCAACAATTCAAATCAAAATACTGTTACAAAGATGTCTTAAACTTAAACACGCACAAACACGTTTTAAGGAGGTACGCACTATTTTATTTCACAA
The DNA here is from genome assembly GCA_963170755.1 of Amphimallon solstitiale. Classification (NCBI taxonomy): domain Eukaryota; kingdom Metazoa; phylum Arthropoda; class Insecta; order Coleoptera; family Scarabaeidae; genus Amphimallon; species Amphimallon solstitiale. Next base: position 93,192,779 of record OY720683.1, on the reverse strand, counting down.
CAGTGTCATAGGAACTGACTTGTGGTTGCGCCACTAGCCTTCTTATATATTCCAATTACTGCCATCTAGAAGTGAGTGGAAGACACCAGAACTTTCTCGAACCAACGAGATTATTCTGTACGTGCTATTAGCGCCATATGTTAGCGATAGAAGGTACTACCTATTTCCGCTTGTGTCCACCAGATGTCGTGTCACGTTACTCCTCATGGCTCGTACTCTACGACTAATCTAGAAATTACAGATAATGACAGGAAAATTAATAATATGCAGTGTTGCCGTTTTGCAGCCTTTTTTAAACGTTGCGTACTTTTTCGGACTTTTTTTCATCAGTGGACTATTTCACTTTTTACCACCGGCAACAATGATAATATGGTTTTGGCCCTCGGAACTTACTGGAGTAATCAGTATGGCCCTAAGGCTGGAAAGTTTGGAGACCCCTGCACTAGACTATAAACCTAACTTATATCTAAGTATTATAAATCTATGATACATTCAATGATAAAAGAGTACGTGGAAAAATCTCCAACAGATAAGAAAATAAATACATGCATATATAAATTAAAGTCCATATATGCATGCATAAAATTGATGCACACTCAGCCCTGGAGTCTGGCATTCCAGCTACCAACGCACGGACAAGTGTTTCGATCTTCTTAGATCTCGGCAGCATGCGAACGTGGTTTGTTGGAATGCCAAATGATCTCTAAATCTCCCGCAATATCGTCCCCTTGCATGACCGATACATGTGAGAAAATCTCGGCGACATCTGCCATGCAAAAGCAGCGCGTCAGGGAGATGTGATCTATCGATAACTAAGTTATTGTATTTTAGATCACTGCAGATATATGTGTGCATCCAAGTATCTCGCCAACAGGTGGCGTACCGATATGCATTTTGCAAATGTCGCCGATATTTTCTCACAGGTATCGGTCATGCAAGAGGGCGATATTGCGGGAGATTTGGAGATCATTTGGCATTTCAGCAAATCACGTTCGCATGCTGACGAGATCTGGGATGATCGAAACAAGTATCTGTGGGTTGGTAGCTGGAATGCCGGATTCCAAGGCAGAGTGTGCATCAATATTATGCACGCATATATGAATTTTAATTTATAAAGTTGGAGTTTTTCAAACCTCATGCACTTTATGGCATGTGGTTGAAATCCGACTGGTTTAATTTATTGTTTTTAATTTAACAGTCAGTTTCTTTGTTGTAAATAAGAAGTGTCGAAGGAACAAGCTATGGATATTTCGGCATATGTTATATTAATTACCTCATTTATATTATACATTTCAATTGAGATAAGGCTATAATTGCCACCGAAAAGGTATGTACTAGCTAATGAAGAAAATGCCACGAAGTGGGCAGAGAAAAGGTGAATATGCTTATACAAAAACGCCTCGAATATGAAAAAGAAGTGTAGAAAGACGAAAAGGTATGTATTATTCTCATCAGACCATTAAGAAGAGTATTTAACTGCTGAATTGTGCTATAGTCTCATAACTTGGAAAAAATATTTTCACCAGCAAATGTATATTCCGCAGCCGAGCAAGTTAAGGGAAAAATGTTAAAGCTGGATTTACTTTAGTCATGCTTTAGTTATTTATCAGTCAGCTATGGGACACTAAGAATTCAAAATAAAGATCTCCCAACAAGTAACTACACTGTAAATTTTGCATGTACATACATCATCATAGCATGGTCTGCCGTGACTGGTTTGTTGATTCCTCAAAGGTTACAAAGTCTAGTGTAATAATTCTCTGCATACCTACAGATGATTGTTAATTACTACTACACTTTGTTTTGAAGTTAGACTGTTCCAAACCGATATTATTCTATCCCCAGTGTTGAATGATATATTCAAGAGTGTTGTACTGAGTACTTAGTTGCATTTGGTAGGGTAAATTAGCTTATTATTTTCGTGTTATATTCAGCACTACACATTTGATTCTTTTCAGGTTATTATATCAGCTTAGCGTTACTTACTGAATTTGCTTCGTTATTTACTTTAAGACACATTTAAGTTTTAATCAACATATATGTGTAATATGCGTCAGTACAAAACATATAAATAAATATAAACAACACTACACACTACAACAAACAATCAGCAATGGCCCTACACACTCATATCACAATTAAAATCTTATGAGGAAGTCATCCTCTACGTCAGCGGTTCTTAACCTGTCGTCCGCAAAGATCTTTGAGGAGGTCCACCGCACAAACAAGAAATATTTATTTTATGAATATGCTAAGCTAAATTATAATGGCCTGCAAAATGCAAATATGATCTGTTAACTAAAATAACTAACAACTGTTTTGAAAATATATTACTTATTTTAGGATTTATAACTTTGTTTAGTAGTACGGATTTGTACCTTTTTGCATAAATGAAGCCATCTGACATTGTAATTATAACCAGAGCTAGGATATAAGTGTAAAATATGAATTTCTGAAGTAAAATAACAATATCAAAACAATCAGCAAAAAAGAAATTGTAAACCAGTTACTAAAACTAATATTCAAAAGGTGTACTTTTTTGGTAAACTATTGCAATTCTTGGAACTGCAATACCATAAATTCTCAATCTTTTCATTTTTCAGATTTTCGTATGATGCTCGATAATATACGTATGAAAGTGTTACTTCCGGTCCGAATTTTGAAATTTCATTTATTCAAATTTAATTTTGAGTACATTTGAATTCTTTATAAATTCGTTTAAACTTAGTAATTAACGAAATATTTGCAAAATTTGATTTTTTCACTGAAGTAAACCACTACTTCAGGTCTGCCAATTTTGCTCAAAATCTAATCAGTTCTCAAGAGGGAGATTATATTCGTAAATACAAAATTCGGAATTGATATCTGTAGCGGTTTGACCGCTATCGTGGTCACAGACACACAGACATTTTTTTAAAAAACCACTTTTTTGGTATCAGGGGACCTCAAAACGTGGACATCTGCAAAAATCTCGAGGTCGAAATTTTCATCATCACAATACTTCCTTATACTACGTATAAGAAAGTAAACGTTACAAAAGTTCTTTATGGTTTCACTAAATATTTTTGAATGGTAATGTATGAAATGAAGTAAATTAGAACTGCATAACGCAAATTATAAGTTCAAACTTTTATTTACGTTAAGCAATTGTGTGTACGCAATTTTTTTTACATATAATTGTAGACGTTAGAATGTTTGAAAAAATTAGTGTTTAAATATTGTCTGACGTTTAATTTATCGAAATGTTATTTCACCTTCTACAATATCAAACTTTACAGCAATCAGTATTCTGCAATTGATGTGAATTCCCAAAATTAAAGATCGATTCAATTTGTTTTCGCGGTGTAATGGGTTAATGTTATGTACGATGTCCAAAATTTTAACGTCCACATGGAGCGACGCCAAAAATTTCCAAGAGACACGTTTTGTTTCCTCAATAATTTGTCACCAGCGTGTTACACATTGTATATAAATTTACTGCACTACGGTTATCTTTTTAAAAAATATCGGGTACGAATCCAAATATCTATTAATCATTCTAAAACTTCATCAAAGAACATTCTATTCACATGTGAAATACTACTTGTCACTATTCAATTACTTTTACAGTTTATTTCTCTCACTACAAATGGACAATATGAGCAGTAACTGAATCGATAAAGACGATTTGTACAGATTTGTATTATTAGAAATGTCAAGTTATTTTAAGTGACAGACAATAGATTAAATGAAGAGAACAAATGATTGAAACTAATCTATAACGTTCTCATAGCAATATCACAGACACGTTAAGAGCAAGAAAACTCTGCAACAAGATTCAAGGGAGTGATGTGTAATGATAAAAATAGGTGACTTGAAGGGAATGACGGATAACAAATAATCTCGTTGCTAACTGAAAGAACAGAATGTGTATCTAATCGATAAAGTATACAAGCTTCCATCTTGAAACAACCGGGTAAACAAGGAGAAAAATAAGAATATATAGTGTAGTGATATAAATTTCATTTTCTTTTTATTGCTTACGTTGTGTCAGCCAGTTCTAAATTGATTTTAAATTGCATTATAAGTATGTACGTAATGTTTCTTATATATTTTTTGCACAATTAAGCTACTTTTTTTTATTTAATTTTAAGTTTATTGTTTGCTATGTCCAACTCGTTGGTAAGTAAAACACTTGTCAACCTCCGAAGAGTAAGTAAAATTAACATATGCTATTTCAAAATAATAAGGGCAAAAATATGCAGCTATCTGTTTACTGAAAGAACAATAAAACGTTATTTTAATAATAAAGATTAAGAAACACTACTTAGATACATTAAAAATGTCCTATTGGTACAATTAATCCCGTTTGTACTGCTTCCAACACGTGCGAAGCTGCAGTACTACACGAAAAGGCACCAAGATGCAAAATTTTATAGGTGAATTGAATTTCATTTTGCGGAGAATCTTCCACATAGCTCTCCGCTTTATCTGCCCACAGAGTTGCCGGAGTCCTTCTAAAAGTTTGGTCACTATAACATTCTGCGTGCTCTAGCATCAAATATTTCGCTTTCTGATGGGCAAATTCCAAGGGTCCCCCCGTACCGGTACCTATGTACTGCATTTTCCGTGACAATAATTAAAAAAATAAATGTTTGCTTTTTGTATAAGTTGGTTGGATTTATTGTTTTTTTTAGAAAAGTGCGTTATTTGTTACGATTGAAGACTGTTGTTATACCGGTTGTGTCAAATACCATTAGCCATAGATAATCAGTTTATACGTATGTATGTAATACGTCGCTGCGCGGTGTCTGTACATCGTACATACATACATACGTATACACAGATCCCGTATGGCTAATGTTTCTTGACACATGCGGTATATGTATTGGGTTTCGTATTTGACATTTTTTCAATGAGATATTCTTGCTCCTGCAATTGTCATATTATACTAATGTGAACATAAATACTAATTATAAGTTTCTGTTTTTAGCACTGATAAATTATTTAATTAGGTACATTTTTAACTTTTCTAAAAATTACCCACGGCTGAGATTTACCTAATTAAATAATTTATCAGTGCTAAACGCAGAAAATTATAATAAGAATTTTTAACACTGAGAAAAACTAATTTTAAAGTAATTTAAAATGTAGTATATACAGGGTCCGGCAACGAAGCGGGGACGCAAGATTACATGCTTATTTGAAAGTTAGTCAAATATTTAGTCATCGGATATTCTTGCGGACCATCAAGCGTACATTTTAAAAATATTTTGGTTTATACAGGGTGTTCCAGATGCCTTAGTATTTAGTTCCTCATACTAAATGGGGTTTCTTCTTGTTATAGACCATTTATGGATTATTTGTTGAATATCCGACCTTACAGAAGGTTTTAAAGTGCAAATTAGCTACTAAAAATACAAGCATTTTTCATTAATTCAATTTTAAAAAGAAATAATTAGCAAATGATCTATCCTAGGTGCATTAAATGATGTATCAATAGAAAGCGTAATAAAAGGGCTTTTTAATTAGCTAAAAATATACAGGCTGTTCCATTTAAAAATTACCAGATTTCTTCGATTTTGCGAAATTGTGAACACTCTGTATAACGCGAACAGTTACAGAATTTATTTCACGTAGCAACGAAACCCAATACTAGTAAAAAATATTCTATTCTGTTGGTTTCGGATCTTTTGTTTTTCCTTAAAAATTAAACATTCACCATAGGATGGATGCTTCATTTCAAAACTGTTTAAATTCTTCTTTGGTAAATATATTAGGTTTTCTAGGTCTAATTTCAATGTTTTTACTTTATAGATAAGCATTTTCTAGGCCTTTTCATGGTGTTTTTTGGATTTTTTTTTTGAAGTATTGCGGAAAATCCGATCTCCCACGCATTTTCTACTTCAACATTATCTTCGGAATCGCTCATGGTATTATTCATTACAGAAAGTAACAGAAATCAATTCAATTTCAAATGGAATACGTTTATTTCTTTATAAATAACGAAAATAATGTCTTGGAAACATGTACCACACAACTGCATAACAAAATACAAACGTAACATTGACAAGTTAGACTTGATGCGAAATATAAACATCACAGTCGTGACTTTAAGTTTATATAGTAGAAATTATATTATTTCAATTGCAGTAAATTCAATGCAAACGTGCAAAAACAAGATAACCATCATGAATGTTAAGAGTTGTACCTGTCTCGCACAAAATTGATAAACATTGACGTCAATCGGTAAACGTCCCTTACCGTTCTTGATACTTTGTATACTAACTATATCATGAAAATATCATTTTAATTTCTAATTGAAACTTTTAACATATATCAGTATATTTCTGCGAAATCATATTTCAAATGCTGCCAAGTCTTGGCAAGGATATCTGAAAATATTAAATTCATGAGAAATAAAAACATAAAATATAATTTAGGAATTTGGTCGTTCTACAATAATACATATTGGTATGACCTCTCACCTAATTATATTAATTATAGGGGATGAGAATTGTTAAAATAATTCAAAATGCATAAATTATTTTATTCAACATAATTTATGTAAACCCGGTATATTACATTAAATTGTATATACAGGTGCCTGGTAAATAAACGTATATCTCGGAAGGCGTGTTAGTAGAGCTTAATTGAAATTGATTTATACATTATAGGAGGGCTGTTCTCTTTCCACTGAGCCTGGTAAAGTAGAACACAATTAATTTACACAAAAACACTTATTTATAATTTTTCAAAGTATTCTCCTACACAGTCAATGCATTTTTGCATCCGTGAAAACCAAACTTGAAAACATGTTCAAAAATATTTTGGCCGTAGTTTCTTTAGGTGCTACGTCAGGACTATACGGTGAATGACCCTTTATTTTTTGTGTTTCGAGCGGCAGTGTGGGCCCGAGGTTATTTTCATGCAAAATGATCCTTCCTCTTGGACGTTTTTCGCAAAGATTTTGGAGAACCTGAGGCAAACAAACTGTAGTGAACCATTCTGAATTAACAGTACTTCTATCCTCCAGTACTACAGTGAAAACATGACCAGTAATTTCAAAAAAAGTGGCGACCATCTTCTTGGTTCGACTTTTTTCACGAACAATTTTTGTTGGTGCCGGCTCATTCTCAAAGACCCAAACTGTCGATTGTTGCTATTTTTCGGGATCATAGGAGTATACAGGGTGTTTCATCGGTTGGGGTATCGCGAATTAAAGTGCCTAAATATAAAAATATCGACTTCAAATTTTAACCACTTATAGAGCTTTTAAACCGCTACCAGCAGGTTAGGTTGTTTTTGATAATATTATTTTAATTAATGCGTAAATTAAAAAAAACGTATTATCAAAAATTAAAAGTGCTCAAAAAATGTTCAAATTTGAATGGTGATACGTGGAAATATCACCCATATTAACTTCACAATCAGAATTTTTATAAACGAAACCGTTTGTCAAATAAAGTCAATATTAAATAATGTCGTTTTTCTTACGACAGATTTATGGTACTTAACTTTCTAATTGTGCTGTCCGCAAACAGGTAGTCCTTTTAAATTTATGACGGATAATAAATAAAAATTTATTATAAACTCAACACACAACACTGTAATAAAAAACCCATAAATTCTTCAACGTCCGCAAACAGGTAGTCCTTTTAAATTTATGACGGATAATAAATAAAAATTTATTATAAACTCAACACACAACACTGTAATAAAAAACCCATAAATTCTTCAACGTCTTGCCTTTAATTTTGAAATTATTGTAAAATATTCAATAATTGATTAAGTTTTAATTTTTTTTTCAATTGCATAGTTGATTTTATAGACACCTGAATTTCAATAAAATCTGAGTACTTTTGATTTTTTGAACGAAGGTTTTTTTTTATTTACGCATTAAATAAAATAATATTATCAAAAACAACCTAACCTACTGGTAGCGGTTTAAAAGTTCTATAAGTGGTTAAAATTTGAAGTCGACATTTTTATATTTAGGCACTTTAATTCGCGATACCCCAACCGATGAAACACCCTGTACACATGTTCAATCACCTGTGATGATGATATACACCAAATGAGACGATCCACGGTTAAAGCGAGCTAGTGTAGACCTGCACCATCTCACACGGTCTTCTTTTACTTTCTTATACGTAGTATAAGGAAGTATTGTGATGATGAAAATTTTCGACCTCGAGATTTTAGCAGATGTCCACGTTTTGAAGTCCCCTGATATCAAAAAAGTGTTTAAAAAAATGTCTGTGTGTGTGTGTGTGACCACGATAGCGGTCAAACCGCTGTAGATATCAATTCCAAATTTTGTATTTACGTGTATAATCTCCCTCTTGAGATCTGATTAGTTTTTCAGTAAAATCGGTAGACCGGAAGTAGCAGTTCACTTCAGCGAAAAAATCGAATTTTGACAATATTTCGTCAACTACTAAGTTTAAACAAATTTATAAAGAATTCATATATACTTAAAATTGAAATTGAAAATAATTTTATTTAAAAAGTTTTTCGAAATTCCTACCGGAAGTAGGACTTTTACTTTTATCGAAAATCAGTTTTTTGCGAATATTTCGCAAGTCATGCTTTTTAGACAAGTACGTTAGGGGTATAAAAGTATTTAAAACATAATTTTCAATATCTTTTGTATAAAAGAAATTTCAAAATTCAGACCGGAAGTACCACTTTTACTCTTATCGAATAACGATTTTTTGCAAATATGTCGTAAGTTATGAATTCTATATATATTTATCAAGAGTACAAAAGTATTTAGAACTGGATTTAAAATATTTTTTGTATATATGAAATTTTAAAATTCGGACCGGAAGTAGCACTTTTACTCTTAGCGAATAGCACTTTTTTGATAATATCTTGCAAAGTATGCATTCTATAGAGAATTATTAAGAGAATAGAAGTACTTAGAATAGGATTTTGAATAATTTTTGTATAAAAAAATTCTTAAAATTCTATAATTTGAGACGCTCATACGTATAAGAAAGTCGTGTGGTGGCCACACCTCATTTTTTGAATTGAAGTCAAGTTGTGGGGAATCTACAGAGAACAAAGCTTGCGGACCATCAAATGTTTGTGTAAAATAATGTTAATTGCTTTCACACCAATCTTTAAAGTGGCTTGAATGCTTCTAACAGTAGTATGCCGGTCTTCTACAATCATATTCCGAATAAGAGCAATATTTTATCATACGATATATTTTTGAAATCAGAGTAAAAAGACCATTATAAAAATTTAATAATATACAGGGTACATATTCCAATAAAAAAAATATTTTCTTAATATAACGTTGTATCTGCACTCCACTGTGTTTTTGATAGCATGCAAATAAAATTCAGTCTCAGCCAGACAACTTTAATTTGAAACTTTTTTTTTGTATATGCAATAATAACGATGATAAATGCTGGGTAATATATAATGAATAACCCTGTACAACCGCTTTACGGTAGCGAAGCAACACGACTTGAAACACTCGATCGATTTCCTCAAAGCATTCTTTACGGCTTAAGCCACGCTTGAAATTGTAAGAAATCACTGCTCGATAATGTTCCTTGTTCAGTTCCATGATTTACTGGCGAAAGGAGTACTTCAATCTAATGTAACTTACAAAAATAAGGTATATTTGACAACTGTCACTATAACTAAACTTGTAAACAACTGACTGAACTTGTCATACAAAATTTGTCGCAAAATATCACCGCCTACTAGATAGGCCCAGCAGAAAGTAAATATCCCTCATATACAAGTCAACAGTTTTTGAGATATCTTATTATTTGTTGTTTACTAAAGAAGGAATAACTATCTTATACAATTAATAAGCGGAGAAGTGCTAGTGTAAATGTGTGGATGGGGATTATTATACAGATAATTTAATCGGTTCTAATTCTTCGCCTAATTACTTAACAACGTAACCTATGAGACATTTTTAAGCAATATTTTGCGAGAATTACAGGACAATGCACCTCTAGCACGCTCCATATTCTATTCTATTTTATTTGCTGACTTACACACCAGAAAACACTTAAGACACTAGGTTAATAAAAGAGCATTATATTAAAATTAATAAAAAAAGGTAAATGCATTAACGATCCACTTGAGCAAAATTATGCACTTTGCTAGCTATTCTACAAGCAACGATCTTTTTTCGAAATCCTTTTTTGAAACATATACAATTATTAAATTTGTGTCTTGGCGGTGCACTTGGTCAAACATCCGGATTGTAATGGGAAGGACCTGGGTTCGAAACGCATCCATGCAAATTTTATGCATGACATTTTCGTTATAGTTAACAATAATTGATAATAGTAGAAAATATACTGGCGGCAAAAAGTTTTGTCGGGTCTTAAGACCAGCTATATGGAAGGTATCACTGGTCAACTCTAGTAATCCGATAATATTTCCCCACTAAATTTTATTAAACCATAAAGGGAAATTGTAATATTTTTGTTTACACTTGAGAGATATATTAAATTTCGTCAAAATAAAATAAATCTAGCATAAATAAAGCAATAAATAAGCAAACAATAAATTACACAAAGAATCTTTTGAAGACAATATATTTAATGGAAAATATTTTAAAATGTAAAATAAGAGCAATATCACACTTACCCCGGACGTTTTAACATATTGCAGTGACCTTGAGTTTGGTGGTAAATTATAAATAGGCATAATCAAGATCACTTCGAGATTTAATTTACTTAATTATTATTTTATTTATATAATCATGATGTGTATATACATATTCATTAAGTTAATATTTTGGCAAATTTTATTTTAATTTACGTAAAATAATATAAGAATAATATTATAATTTTTATAAAAACTATAATATTAGAATAAGCATAAAATATTACGTGAATTATGACAAGAAAGTGTTTCCCGCACGAAGAATACTGTGACTGGGAGAGATCGACCGTTTGGCCCGGCGAAAACAAGCTAGATGCATTAGACGAGTCATGAATATGTAAACAAGTTGATATTTACATATTTGTTTACCTTTTTGAAAGATTACTAATGCACTGCTTTCCCGGGTGGTGCAGCACTGCAGGTATGTATTTCTGGAGGTGGTATCGGTATCGTACCGAAGACAACCGGGCGTTTTTGTGAAGAAAAATATCCATATAAGTCCGAAACCGATGAGAAACCGGGAGTTGCTTGGTGTAAACCGCATTCAAAAGAGAAAAAAAGGAGAAGTTGGTGGAAACCTCTTCTTCCTCTTAAATGTTATATTAACTTAGAAGTTTATTCATGAATTTGTACTTAGAATAATTTTTAAAGAGATTTTACGACACTTATAAAATTTTCAACAAGAATTAGAACTTGTAATATTTTCCGTAATAATTTTACTGTACTTATAGAATTTTCCAACAGAAGTGGAACTTAGAATAATTTTATGTATTAGATATCGTTTTTAATTCGGAGTTTGGTTTACATTGAGACTTGTAATGACTTTTGGAAATAATTATTTATGTTCGGAACAGTTTTATTTAATTAGAACTTTGAATTTTTTTGCTTTTCTAGGATGTTTTGTTTTATATGTAGGGTTATTACACCATGCATTATGATAAAGCATTTTAGTAACTGTAATAATCAAGTTGAATAGCATAATAATTTTTTTATAAAGATTTTTCTTTACTATTTTATTTACCAGATTAGAAGATTTGTGGTTAATAATTTTATTTTATGTATATATAGAATAATTGAACGGTGATCAAGATTTTCTTTGATATATTTATATATGATGGATGAATTTGAAGCGATGTACGAAGAATTAAGGTGATTTAATAATGTTTGTTATAAATGTGTATATAGTGTTGTACAAAATTTTCTTGAGTGGTGTTTTGTATTGGAATCTCAGAGTGAGGTAAAGTTTTATTTTATTATATACTTATATATATATATTTTGATATGTATATCAAGTATATTTTATAGTGTTAGTGTATTTGGTATTAACGTGTTGGGTAATAGATCAGGGATGTGTGCGGTGAATTAAGTAGTTGTTTAATTCATAGCATGGAGTCCTGGTGAATCCTTAAAACACGAATTAGTCTTGGTGGTACTGTTTTGGGAGCGAGAAAAGGCGCCAGACAGAACTAATCAGGACTGAGTTAATTAATTAAATGCACAAAGACATTTTTTTTTATTATTTTATTAAATTTAAAATTTATATATATATACCTTAAGGGGTGAGCACAAGTAGTGTATGTTCGGGTTGTGTCCAACGAGTTGAAAAGCATACTCGTAGGGTGGAACTTTGGGGTACCTACCAGTGTGAATTTGCTTTCTGATGGTACTGTCTTGGGAGCGAGCAAAGGCGCCAGGCAGGACTAATTAGGGCAAAGCCATTTCCTTAATGTTTATATTTTTGTAAATAATAAATCGCGTAATTTTTGGTTATTCATACCAGTACAATTCACAACATGCAATAAATTTTATTTTATTAAAGATGTTGATTGTTTACATGTATCTTTGACGAATATAAATCATGATAATCACGTTTATTTTTAAAAATATAATTTTTTTCTCGAAGTTATGCTTTCATTAATTATAATTTCTTTATTGTTTTGACTATTTGATCATGATATGTGTGATTTTATATGATGTTTTGAAATATTAAATTTTTGTAAATATATTTGTGTAATTTAAAATTTCTCTTTCTTTAATACTTTCTTTTAATAAATTAGATGATAAGATTTATTTTGCATTTTATTTTCTTTACCTGACCTGGTGATAATTGAAGAGCATTCAAATTGATTGGAGAATTTATTTATATTTTCTGCCCCTGAGAGAAAATTTTCTTTAGTCATTCCAAATTGAGCTAGTTAAATGTAAAATTGCCTAACCTACTATTTAGCAGAAAATTTGTTGAATCTTAGTCTAGCATAAGGCCTAGCACTTGGATGCATGCTTGATTCTTACTTACTTATTGATTGAATAATTTAAATTATTTTTATATAAATCTCAATTTGCAAGAGTCACAATATGCAATATGTAGTTTTAAAAATACAGAGAAGTTACCATGCTAATAAAACAAGGAATGGTGAAATAATTGATCTTTAGAGAGGTGGCTGAACTATTAAAAAAAGTATTATCTTGATTTAAATAATATTCCAAAATTTAAACACCCCTAGCAATTGCACTGTAAATACCGAGGTAAATACATATTAGGCAAACATGGCCCAGGTAAAAAAGTCTTAAGGGGCCCACACATTGCGTTTTTGTTCGACAGTTTTGTTCGACGAACAAGTCTGTTCGAACAAAAGCGACGCGAAACCGAAGTGTGTTGGTCGAAAACCCTCGTTGATCTTGGCGTACAAAGCTGCTGAAAATAATCTGGTTCGGCCTGTTTATGTCCGTCGAACAAAACCGTCGAACAAATCTGAAGCGTGTGGGGTAAACAGTTTTAAAAGACGATGATTTTTTGCAGTGGTGTAGCATAACCAACGTTTTGCCGAACAAAACTGCTGAACATAACTGTAGTCTGTGGGTAAGTGTGTGGGCCTTTAAGGGGCCCACACACTGCGTTTTTGTTCGACAGTTTTGTTCGACGAATAAGTCTGTCGAACAAAAACGACGAATGTGAGTTGCCCACAGACTACAGGTTTGTTCAGCAGTTTTGTTCGGCAGTTTTGTTCGGCAAAACGTTGGTTATGAACTATATAGAACTACACCACTGCAAAAAATCGTCGTCTTTTAAAACTGTTTACCCCACACACTTCAGATTTGTTCGACGGTTTTGTTCGACGGACATAAACAGGCCGAACCAGATTATTTTCAGCAGCTTTGTACGCCAACATCAACGACGGCTTTTGACCCACACACTTCGGTTTTGCGTCGTTTTTGTTCAATAGACTAATTCGTCGAACAAAAACGCAGTGTGTGGGCCCCTTTAGAATGCAGATATAGTAATATAATCAAGAATTTTGAATTAAATTATAATGAAAAACCCATAATTTCCTTGTATCTATTTTAAAATAAATAGAATGTATATTACAGAAAAAAATTAAGGACAGATACATACTCCTAACTATTCTATAAAACCGAGCTCTTAATAAAGTACTCATTCTCGTCCTTGAAAAATAAAATAAATTCGGAAAGCCGGAAACATTTGTAGAACAGCAAAAAGATTTCTTTGTAATGTTAACCCATCAATGTTATCGTGCGATAAATCATAAATGAAGTATATTTGTAATATATTTACTTCTATATGCCACATGTATTTTCTTTTAGGAAGCAATTAAGTATATTTACTCAAACTTAGATATTATAAAAATTGAATATAATCCCTCTAGAATTTATTAGAGTGGACCAGATATATCTTCCATATAGCTGGTCTTATGACCCGACAAAACTTTTTGCGGCGAGTATACATAAATTAATATCGTGTTTAGTTTATTTTCTAATATGATAATTGTGTTTTTTCTATTTGTTCAAAATGTTCAAACAAATACGTTTCCTTTTCTTCCGTTCTCAACTTTTTTGCGACCCTAAACATTTTGTTTCGATTTTGAGGGATTTATTACCTAAATTTTATGCGGAAAATAAAATACATTAAAGTCAATGCCCGTTTGTAGAGTTACGTAACAATTCGCTTAGTACGAATATTTAGGGAATCTAACCTCATAATATTCATGGATATATGCAAATTTTATTCTGGCATAATTATAATCATTGTGCTTCCTAGGGGTAAATTTGCTTTTTCATTTCAAGGAATCACCGTTTCTGTCATCTGTACATTCCACGTTTTCTACTTTTGTGCTGGTTTGTTAGGTTTGACACATGACTATCATTGTTACACAATATTGTTGTTTTATTTATAAGGAAGTGATATATTTAGCAAAGCAAAAGCATTAATAAAATAATTAGAAAACATTTTATGATTTTGTTATTCACAAATTATTTAGAATATATATTGTACTAAAGTGGATATACAAGCTATTTTTAGATATCCCACAAATTAGCAACTCAATAATAATATTTTTTATTAAAAAAAAATGATATGTTCTATAATTTTTATCTCAGGGTAAGTATTATATCTTTTAGTACTATTATGATTATTTTAAAATGCCTCGTGCTAGTTCAGTATATTTTTATAATATCTACTGTCTATATTTTTTAACAATAAGAACATGAGACTCACTATTAAAATTATCTGTATTAAATACCTACTTGATACTCTTAATCCGGTCCTGGATACTTCAGTAGCTAACTTTGCTTATAATAGTATTTTTATAATTTGTAAGTTGGTATTCTGATTTCAACTGTACTCTATTTCTTATTAAATCAAACTGTTTTCGTTAACTTTACGTATAATAATTTAAACTTCTAAAATCCCTTGAAATAAACCTGTTTACTATAAATTATCATGAAATTCTCATTAGGTAAGTATAACTCAGTTTAAACATTCTATTACCAAATCTATTATTTTATTTCTTTTATTTCTTTTAGGAATGTGATCTGTCAATTATTTACATAACCTTGACGATGATAAAAAGAAACACGGACTATAATCTAACAATATATTCGTTTCTCTATAAACACATATACATATTTGAATGACGATCCGGATTATATATCATAAATCAATATTAAATACTCATAAAACTTGTTCAAATTATATAAGGACTATTTAGGATGAGCTTCTTTAAATGACGACGATTTTAATCATGTAAGTATTCTAATATGACAGAAATTGTTAGTATTTCTATAAAATTTACTGGTTTACGGTTATGAAATTTATTATTTTAAGATAGGTAATTATAAGACTTTGTATAATTGAATATAGTAATTTCATAGTTATTTGACTTTAATTCAGAATTAAGTATATATCAAATTAGTTCTTCCTTGTCTACCTATAATTCTTAACGTACTATAAAACTTTATACGACCTTTCAAAATATATGTCCAGTTATCACTCGTATTCTTTCATGTACTTAATATGTTTTATTTGTAGCTATAAATCCTTCGTTCCGGATGGTTATGATGATATTTGCCTTCCTTTCCGATGTACCTCTGGATTCTGGATGTCAATAGTTGCCTTCTTGAAGAAATTCACTATCTACTATTACACGTACTGTATCAGAAAACTCTCAGCTAACCCTTGATGTACCTCTGGATTCTGCAGCTCGATAGTAACCTCTGGATTCTGGATGTCAATAGTTTCCTTCTAGAAGAAATCCGCTATTTTCTCTGGATTCTGGATGTCAATTAGTAACCTCTGAATTCTGGATCTCAATAGTAAATTCAAGATTCTGGATAAATATAATAATCCAGAAGAACAAATTCCAATATCCTCCTTTGTCTCTTAATCCAAATTGGTGAGTAATTGATATATTTATGTAGTATTATAACTTTTTCTTTTTAAATTTTTACAATTCACTTTGCTTCAATTATCTATATGTTTGTTTATGTATTCTATCACTCTCTAATTATTTTAACACTGTTATAGTGCAATTATCTGAGAAAATGATTAATTTCCCGATAATAACACCCGCATCTTTTTCGAATTCGAAAAAAAAAATCTCTCTTATTTTTTTAAAATTACCTTAGTGATAATACCCAATTCTTTTTGAACCAATAAATTAATTCCACATTAAAATCAAGATCAATACAAATTTTAGATGTTATACTTTTATAAATACCTTACATAATTCAATGTTTCTATCAAAATAAAATATTTCACGAATTTACTAAAGTTTTTTACACGTTATTTACCACTTAAAACTTTGCTTCATTATAGTAATAAATATCTGTCACATTGACAATTAACTGACACTTCCAAAATACAATTTAAGGCGGTAATTTCTTATCAATTCTTTATTGATTTGTTTTCATATTCTAGAAACTTTTTATCCTATTCTCATCATTAATATCACTTGAACAAGTTTTTCACAATGCTAAAATACATTTCTAAACAATTACAATACTAATATAAAATTTTCTTTACAGATTTTTGGTACATATACATGGAAGATATACATCATCTCCAAAAGTAATAATTTTCTATTTCATCATGTAACTATAAAATTCCCTTTAACTCAATAAACAAATTCTTTCAAAAATACAACCAGCTTATTAATATTTTCAAATTTAACTATCTCCGTCATAATCAAAGAAAATTCAAATCTTAGATAAACTCATCCTTAATAATTTTAAATAGGCAACTCTTATTACCTCAAAATGTATCCTTAATAATTTAAAATAGGCAACAACTCTACCTACATCAATATATATGCAAAAAACTGTTGATGATAACCTATGCTGCGATAACTCGCATTTCCCAACAATCGGACATACTTCAACATCTGATTTGTTCTTAAGAATATAATCAAATAATTTAAATGATTCTTTTAACAATACTCTAAAATATTTAAAAATAATTGTTAAACCAATATTTATATTTAGTTGGAGCTCATATTGACATCACAAAACTATATTTATAATGTAAAAGTATCATAGTTGAGGTATATGTACATAGATGTAATATGAGAGAAACAATTTAATATCTACATTGATGACAAGATATGCATCTGTATAGGTAGTACGTGACTTAAAGCTCGACAAGATACGAAACTTATTTCGGTTCAAATGAATTATAGATGCCTTCGATTTTGAGAGAAGAAAAAAGAAAAATTGCGCACACTTACAAATGTCTTGAATATTTTTAAAACTGCGAACACGGCGTTAAAGCGCACGTCTAGTCCGACATCAATTTTCATTATTGTGATAGCGTAAGTACAGATGATATACGATTTGGCAAGATTACGGTATGCAACGGATGCCTGAAATATTTTCAAAATGGATTAGGATGTCAAAAAAAGTGTATTCTGAATTCTGACCGAAATTACCACTTACGCTTGAAATGTTCATACGCTATTCAAATATAATATTCACTCCAAAATAATCACTGAATTTTCTTAATTAGTTTATTTGTTTGAGGTTTTTGTAGAATATAAAAAACTACACACGAAATAAAATGGAAATTAAAATGTTTTAATGAAAACACATTAATTATATTCCAATTTCTTTGAACCTTTGTGTTCTGTTTGTTTACAAAACTAATATCTTATTAAGAAAATTTCTTTAAAACGAAAATAAGTGGCGTGGAAGGCTCTAAGACACAAGCTGCTACTGCTTAATACGAATGAGTCAATTCACCAGTGCATGTGGAAAAGAAAGCTTTTTTTATACTTGAATTGTTCTCAAAATATCTCTTAAAAACATCATTCGGGAAGAATGCCTGAGCCGATCAAATGTTTTTACCTGGCTGAATAGATTTAAGAATGGCCGCTGCTAATCAGTCAATAATTACCCCCGAACTAGCAGACCTTCCACTTCAAAAACCATCGAAAACATTACATTTAATTACAATTAGGAAAATGACTTTTGATTTACAATTATAAGGAAATGGCTAATTGAAATGAATTAAATTTTAGGAGGTTCAGTCAATTTTAACTGACGATTTGAACATGCGTGGAGTGTGAAATTTCTTCCTAAATTGCTGTTAGGTGAGTAAAAATAATAAGAACTTCAAGTGTCCCAAGAACTGCTTAATCGGTCCGAAATGATCCAGATTTGTTAATAATAATAATAATATGTCTTTATTATCTAACAAAATACTCCATTTACAGGCTAATTATTACAAAAGAATTCAGAGCAGCTGCTCTATACAATGCAGAAATACAAAAAAAAAAAAATAAAGAAAAAAGAATAATGTTGAAGAAAACACCAACAAAAAAGTCTGTCAGTCAGAGTCCAGTGCAAATTGCAACAAAAATCTAGAAATCCAACCAGACAGTTACCTGAACTGGTCGGAATAAATGCTCATAATTACGGAGCGGAATCGAGCGAGTCAAGACTCATCGCCCATGGGCGCGCTATTGAAATGTTGTATTTTTAAAGAGGTTTTAATTTTATTTATATAATTGAATAACAAGTGGCTGGTGATTATAAAATACAAAATACCCTACTATTTGTTCATTTTCTCTTCTGTAAGACTTGTTCTCTTTGAATTAAGTACATCCTTGTAGATAGAAAACGTCTTTTCTACATCGCAACTGGTTATATTTACGTAATGGAAATATTCTTTTATTTCAGCGTATTTAGCATACACAATTGCCGCAATGTTATTAAACCTGGATTTCTATTAAAAACTGCGTCTAAGTCACTTGGAATTATTAATAGCCACATCTAATGTGGTTAATCCATTTTTACTTTCTTATACGTAGTATAAGGAAGTAATGTGAAATTTTCGACTTCGAGATTTTTGCAGATGTCCACGTTTTGAAGTCCCCTGATACCGAAAAAGATGTTTTTAAAAAATGTCTGTGTGTCTCTATGTGACCACGATAACCGCTGTAGATATCAATTCCAAATTTTGTATTTACGTGTCAAATCTCCCTCTTGAGATCTGAGTAGTTTTTCAGTAAAATCGGAAGACCGGAAGTAGCAGTTCACTTCAGTGAAAAAATTAAATTTTGCCAATATTTCGTCAACTACTTAATTTAAACAAATTTATAAAGAATTCATATGTATTTGAAATTAAAATTGAGAACAATTTTATTTAAAAAGTTTTTCGAAGCTGCTACCGGAAGTAGGTCTTTTACTCCTATCGAAAATCAGTTTTTTACGAATATTTCGCTGTTTAAAAAGCATGACATGATGTCATGCTTTTTAAACAGGTACGCTACAAAAGTATTTAAAACTTAATTTTCAATATCTTTTGCATAAAAACAATTTCAAAATTCAGACCGGAATTACCACTTTTACTCTTATCGAATAGCGATTTTTTGCGAATATGTCGTAAATTATGCATTCTATATGTATTTATCAAGAATACAACAGTATTTAGTGCTAGATTTGCAATATTTTTTGAATATATGAAATTTCAAAATTCGGACCGGAAGTAACACTTTTACTCTTAGGGAGTAGTCCTTTTTTCGAATATCTTGCTAAGTATGCATTCTATAGCGATTTATTAAGAGAACAGAAGAAGTACTTAGAATAGGATTTTGAATAATTTTTGTGTAAAAAAATATAGTATAGTTTGAAACGCTCATACGTGTAAGAAAGTCGTGTGGTGGCTACACCTCATTTTTTAATTTGAGATTCGATTTTCAAAATATGTCATTAGTTTAGGCAAATTTCCTGAAGGAATAACAACTGATTTTTTAAATTTGGGATTTGTGTTAGTTCCTTGCACTCAGAAATACTTCCGAGCATCGTCATTTAAACATGTAACGAAATTTTGTAAACTATCGACATTCTCTGCATGAAAACTATTTCTGTGTATGTTTTAGCAAAGCTAAGTGACGATATTTTACAGACTTTGCAATAAATTTCGGAATCACTGACAATTAATTTTTATCTCAGAAAAATAACATAAACAACGTTCAAGATCTAAATAAAAGATAACTAAAAATTTACGCGTATGTTATTGAAACATACATATTATATTGCGAAATATAAGGTAAATATGATAAATTTTAAAAACTCGTCACCCTTGTACCTACGTCGATGAAGAAAGGATTTTATTCATAAAATTCCTTATTTTATGGCAGTTTTTTCTCTGATTCTCGGGCGTAAACAGATGTTGCAGTTCGCCCTATGAATTAGTGCTATTCAGATATAATGTAAACCACACGCAGTTGTTTACATTATTTCTTTTCACGGTTGTGGCTCCGTGATAGTTTAGCTCGCTCGATTCCGCTCCCTACTCATAATATTAGTCATCATGTGTGTAAGTGGTACTTTAAGGAGAATGTTTGTTCTACATCTAGGTAAAACGAAAGATTCAGATAATCGCGGCAACGTGAATTGTGAAATCTACTTATGAAAGCTCGGCTTTACTTTCGTAAGTTGATTTCACAATTCAGTGTCTATTTTGTTATTAATTAGAAAATTATGAAGGAAGTTAGCATTCCTGATCTTTCTCCTGTCGATTAAAGACTGGAAGGAATGTCTTTCACACGAAGAACAACGTATTCAACGTCTCTAGGAGGATAAATGCCATCAATTCTGCAACTAATATATTTTAGGAAACGCCTTTACACTCGCTCCAAGATTATTTCTTGATATAAATGATATGGCTGGGTATTGCTATTCGATTCACATGGTAATCAAAGAAGACGGGATTGGAGACTCTAGTTTACGTGACTATTGCGAATTTTTCTACATTTAAGAATAATTTATTTTGTAGACACCAATCATAAACTATTTACAAATTGTCCTGAAATAAATGACAGTTTTCAATATTTCTAATTTCCATGAAGATCTTTAAGTCACCCGCATATGCTAGGACAGAACAGTCCAGAGAAGTTCAGAGATCATTTGTAAATATATTGAATAGCAGGGGACCAAGATTTGATCCCTGCGGAACACCTGAAGTCGGTGTAAAGTGATCAGATTGGAATCCGTTGTAGCATACGCTACTTAAGTACGGTTATTGCAGGCGAGGAATTATGACTATGACTAGAGAATAACGAATAGCGAGAAGCGACAGTATTGTCCGATCCTTTGTTGTTTCATATCCCACTTTCGTCCCTTTGTGTTTAAGTGATAAACAACCAGCAAGTACACTGAGAAAACGTATTTATATGTACACTGAAAGAACTACGGGTAATGTTGTTCCTATAATACGCGGTCATATGTTAAACTACACAAAATAAATTGACTTATTTCATATGGACATACCTATATAATGACTTAATCGGGTGCCTAGCAAAATATTTTTGCCGGAATTTGCAGCAGATAATAATAATAATAATAATAATAATAATAATTCTTTATTTTCCCAACAGGCTATACCCAATAACAGAGAAAATTTATACAAAATATATGAAAAGACGTGTCGTTTAAAACAGAGAATTAACGGATTGATTATTTACACGATAATTAAACACTACTAGGCTCGTGTATGCACAGCCAAATAAAACTGATTAACAATCTACGGTGATTCTGTATTTTAAATTTTATTCATTTACATGTCTTATTTGTTATACTGCGTGTCTCTAAAAGGTGCGGAAAAAACGCTACCACACATTTCTGAGGGCGATCTAACCCAACTTACCTCAGTCCAAAAGTGGATGCACCATTGCATTGAATTGCCACAAGAATAACACCCAAATTACAGAAGCATATGTGTCCATATACGGAATGAATTTTTTATATCCAGATTACTCATAAACGGCTGCTCCAATCAACTCCTACCAGGTATACCTTTTCTAGGTAAAAAAACATTGGAGAATAAGAATTTTTATTTAAAAGTTAAATACAGTGTGTCTCAAAAAAGTTATTACGTTTTAAATGGATACAATATGCCGCAGGTGGCGCCCTCTCCATTTTGCAATGAAAATGAGAGCAGATTTAAATTTTTTGCCCCACGAAACCCCCCCTACCCAAATATTGTGACAATATACCAATTATTACAGAAATTATTTATAAAAAAACTAAAACCAAATTGAACTTTTGACACTCTGTATCTCCGAAAGCATCCACTTTTGGACTGAGGTAAGTTGGGTTAGATCGTCATATTTTGCCCTCAGAAATGTGTGGTAGCGTTTTTTCCGCACCTTTTAGAGACACCCCAGTATATCTCCTATACCACGAAGAAACTACGATACTAAGTGAATAAGGAATTAAGCGAGGGTGAAAATTTGTCTTGGATTGTTAAAAATAATTTATTCTATTATAAACATATTATACTATCATCAATTACCAACAGTCACAACAATATGTAAATACATAATAAATATATCATGCTACACAACGTTCTGTCTGTATTTTATGTAGTAGAGCGCTTCCAAAGGCATAACGTACCCTGGCATTTACATTTATATTTCACACTAACTGAAGCACACTTAATTAGATTATCTCGCTAGTCGATTTTAATAATACATATTCACTAATTAAAATTAATTCCATTACAAATTAAATAGGCCGAATTTTGCGCTCCGTGTATAAATGACATAAACTATTCACGTTTAATCAACAGAATACATCAACCATGCATTGAATGACCTGGCGATCAGCGTTTGTTACATCCCATAATGGATCCTGCCAAAATGCAAGTTGCCATCAAATGTGTAATTTGGGGAAAAGCCAATTCGTTCACGGGCGGGGGGGGGGGGGTATAGTTCAACAAAACATGTACACTAGGTTCAGCAATTCTTAAAGGGCGATTTTTTATTTTAAAAACTGCGATTTCCATTCTATGTAAATATTATTAATTATATACTTGATCAAAATCTGCTATACTCTTAAAAGTCACGACACTGTTTTAATAAAAATATTATACTATCAATGACAAACAATTCAATTAGTTAATGTCCAAACGATAGCTGAATCTGTGTTCAATACGTTTTGCTTGTTTTCATTAATATAGATTGAATAATATGCATCCAATTCCAATATTAACTGAGCAAAGTATATTCCGGTGACATATGCTACGTAGGATACTTTTAAGAGATGGCAACAAGGGCAGATATTCCGCCATATGCAGTTGTATTGTGTAAATTTTAAGTAAAATAGGGAACATTTTCACTTTGGCTCAGCCATAAAATTTGTGCATACAAGCATCAATTTGTACAGAAAAGAACACCAGAAAGATCAACTTCTTATCTTACCACAGAAAAAGCACTAGATTCGGTTTCACCAGTGTCATTTATTAGTACTACTCTTGCATTAAAGAAAGCCTGTCGAAAACTATCTGGCTTTTTGCATTCAGCTCAAAGCAGCAATAGAAAAAGAAGTGGTACCATCAAGAAGCCTAGCAATAAAAGTCGTTGTTACAAACAAAAAACCGTCTTATCTTCGTCATAATCTGAAGAAGTGATTCTGGATCTTTCGGAAGACGTAGAAGAACGACTTAGCGATCACGAGAACGAATGTGTTGGATGTCGGGAAGATTACCGCACAACGAAGAAAACAGATGATTGAATTCAGTGTGTAATGTGCAAATGATGGTTACATGAAGGGTGCATCTGTTACAAAACCCTTTGTCACACCTGCGGACATTCTGAAAGTCCATTTCTCCTACCTAAGGTGGACCCGACTGTCCTCCAGAAAGGAGGATAGTTGGACCTTTGCCTATTTCTTGTTTTTCTTGTTACCATATAGCGTTACATGCCAAGTATTACTAGTAGTTTATAATAGAAATGTAAGCTTACGTTCTTGTTATTTCTTGAATATTTTATAATTCTAAATAAAGAGTATAAAATATTATATTACTTTAAAAAGGTGGACCAACTCTTCTTTCTTTACTGTACGTGTTGAGGTGTGTTTTATATAGTGTTAGTTAGTTTGTCCAACATACCGTAGTCGACATATTTTAATTTCTGATATGAAAGTAGAAAGAGAAAAAGAGCGCGACGAAATAAACTAAACATAAACATAAGCGAGGCTGCCAAGACAGTACACTCGACAAACGTTTCCTATGAAATGTTAGGCGTGAGGGTCCCCCGACACTGCGTTGCTCTCCCACCACTGTTAGCAAGCACGCATCGCTGCATATTAAGGTCATCTTCTGCATGGGATAGAAGTGTAAACCGAAATTAAAATTTGACGACTACGGTATACCTTATAGCTTTGTAAAAGATAGCATGCACCAGGCGTTGGCAACCTATGTATCACCGAGTGATCCATTTGATAATATAAAGTAACCTACTTGAGCTTGGAAAATAAAGTATACATATAATATACAAATATAAATTATAAAACATAAACATAAAACGAAAGCTTTGGCATTCAAAAAATTATAATCATAAACTGAAAACAGATAATCAGAATAACATTTTGGTTTGATTAAAAAGAATTTTATAATGACTCGATAAGCGTGTTGTTCCTCTCAATCGTAGTACATCTTAAGTACAGTTCAGTATCGCAAGAATAGTAACGCGATGAAATACTTTTAAAGATGTGTGGAAAGAAAAAAGAATAGCTGTAGCGAAAATGGTGACAAATTGATATGTACCTACACACAGAAAAATCTGTCTTTACATTGAATATACATATGTACTCAAATGTATACTGTTAACTTGAATAAACATTATTTACTTTAAACTTAATCTATTCAGGTTAAATATAATATAATATTTTGATTTAATTAAACGTTTCTTTAAAAAGTGTGTTTGAACTAAATTTGTCAGTTATTCACCTTAAACTTATGAATCTTTATTTAATTTAAATATATTAATACTAACTTACACTCACAACAATTAAAAGAATAAGTGAATACATTTGTTTTAAATACAAGAAAAAATGTATATACTCAATTCAAATATACCGCTTCCCCCTCTAGTCAACGCAGAGTGCTGCTCATTATTCCTTCATAACCCACATTGCATTGTGTATGTGAAAAATTCGTGCAGACGAGTGCAACACAACAAAATTCATAGGAACAGACAGACATTCTATACAGGTAAGCTACACCTCTGACTACTTAGATTAACTAAATAAGTCGAAAAAGTAGAACTATACGATAAATAAATGATGCGTGTGATTCTACGGGCTCTGGATTCTACAAATAATCTGATGGAACATAATTCACCCTTTTTTTTGTAAAAGTCGTTTTATTTATATTTTTCAATAATTTGTAGATATATACAACACGCCTTTTCTCTGAATGAATATAAAATCTATCGAATAGCTTTGGTGCTTCTTCGCATCGGTGAAGTCCCCACCAAGAAAAATACCAGGGTGCGACGTCATCGGACCTGCACGTGTTTGCTTACGCGCTGCTAAATAATAATGGATATTCATGCGCTGTTGACAGAGCTGAATTGCGAAGATTTGATACCAGCATTTGATAGTAAGTATCGAGTTCAATTAATAGTTCATGTACTATTGGGCTCAATAAATCTTGCCCGTCACTTTTCTGTCGTCTCAGAAAAATTCGGTGTAGCCCCTACCCTTTACTGTCATGACTGACATTTCTATATAGTCAAAATTCAAATTTTTTGACATCTTACGAAAGTAGGTTAACAATTTTAAAGGGTAATTTACACTCTTCTGTCAAGTCAGTGACAGTGACGGGCAAGATTTATTGAGCGCAGCTGTATATGTATATGTACACATATTATACAGTGTGTCCCAGCGAAAAATTCAAACATTTTATTAGAATTTCTGAGGAAGCTCTATAGTACCCCGAAATTTTCGAATGGTACTGCTCTTTTTGTGATATAAACTTTCTTTAAAAGTTTCAAATAAGGAATTCATCTGTCCTATTTTTAAATTCAAATGTTTACACCTTCGTTGGTACTTATTTTTCTAACTAGAGAGTGAGAATAATATAAAATGCACAATTTACACAATTACATTCTTTTATTGTTCTCAACTGTCATAAATTTTCAAATTTCTCGTTTGTGAAACGCCTCTTAAAATCACTAGATACGTTATGAGGATATAATTGAACGTTGCCCGAGGCAACACATTCAAGGTGACATTTCTGACAGGTCTTGAAAAATTTGTCAAAAGCGAACGTAAAAACCATTGTTAAGAGCTTTTGAAGTGTCAAGCGCGTTGTTTCGAACAATAAAATGTCGTACGCAACTCTTTTCAGTTTAAATTGGGCTGCTAATTAATTGTCACTCGTAGCCTTAAAATACTCGTTACACTCGTATTTTAATTTGGCTACTCGTGACAATTAAAAAAGCCCAATTTACACAGAAACTCGTTGCGTAATATACTATTAATCTATTATATTACGTCTTTACATATAAAAATACTCCAAATATACGTGAAGTTATCTTCTCTGTTGATTACTATATTTTGACTAGTCAAAAAATTTCACAAACTTTTCCAAGAAAATAATTTGAAAATTAATTTTTGAATTTTTTTTCATTCCGTCATGGCTAAAAACAACATTTGAATGTCTTGTGTATTATATAATTTATTAATTTATGATACTTGAATGTGTCTTCACTGTGTTATGGTTGTCACTACTACCTGTCAAAATGGTCACTTTTATTTATCTATTGAAAAGGAATAACAAAACTGACAAACAGTTTAATTTTAACTTACATAATGTTGTTATCATGTGTTAATAAGAACTGATGTGTTCCAAAATTACTTTTCGAGCATGTTTTTTTTAAGCCTGGATGTTGTGATCAAAGGCTGTATAAATGCTTTATTCAATATTTTAGACAACAACATAGACTTCAACTTTTTTTTAAAACTAAGTGATGAAGAGTTGAAGGAATTGATACCGTCCATCGGAAAAAGAAAAATTGTTAGAGCCAAAAGGGATGAATTGTTAAACCAACAAGTAATCAAGGTATGCACAATCATTTATCCTTGATGGGAAGAACAGATTATTATTGCAGTTATTTGATATATTGATCATAATGAAACTGTCACTCAATTTTTTTTTTTTTTGAGTTACTCTTTTTGTGTATTTTTAATTCTAATCTAGCAAAAACTCAAGTTTTATCGATAATAAATTTTTGTAGGTTGTTGAATTACCAGACATCAATTCTCTGGTTACTCCTGAACCTAGCCTGCCTTCGACGATCACAGTCCAATCTGAAACAACAACAGCAAACACAACATTGGACAATAGCTTTGAATCAATTATCTCACAGACTGTGGATCTGTATTTTCAAACCACAAAACCTAAACTAACGGACTTTGATTTGAATACTCTGCTACAAACAACACCGCTGGGAAAAAGTATTTTAAATTTTTACAATACCAATGAAAGATTGAACAATACTCAACAAGGTCGTTTGGTTGATATTATAACCAAGCATATTTATACTCATATAGTGAATCAGTAAGTACTACGCTTTAAATGAGTTTCAGCGGCCTATAATATTGAATTTATTTTTTTTTTTTTTTAGTCGATTAAGCGAAAACGATTATTTAGTGTTGGCCGCTAAAATCGTTTCACTTTTTGCAAACGAAGCAGTAGGTACTTACTATGTACCCCCCATCAAAAAGAAGGATTCAAGAACGGGAAAATCAAAGTGTGCCAGAGGCAAACTAGTATCGAAGGTACACAACTTAATCCATATTGGAGGTGAGGCCGTTCGCCTACGAAAACGCAAGTGTGGCGATACACCGAAAGATTCCGATGAAGAAGTAACTAATCAAAATTTACCGAGTACTTCGAGAGATTTAGGTAAACTGTGACCTTTATACCTTGATTATAATAATAATGAGTATTATGTTACAGAAGATTATTCCAAAAACGTTGATGTTTTATGGCTTAAACATAACAACGAACCTTGGGCAACGGTATTAGAAAAGTGGAATATCACTTTTGAACTAAGAAGAAAAAACTGTTTCCATACTGTTCACGATTTTTTGGAAAACTGGCCAATATTAAGGGATCTCCGGTCTGAAGTTTTGGTGAGTGAAAAATAGTAAACTTTCTTTGAAACGCATAACTTTCAAGTATTTTTGGTTACTTTTTTGCAGATTAACCTAGACTTCGAAAAGATATTTCCCAATGCTAGTTTGAAATTCTATACGAATTGGGAACAGTTTTTCCAAACTGTTTTAAATTTGAACAAAACCAATCTCCGAGACAATGATTCACTGAACCTGCTGAAACTTTGGAAATCATGTGATAACGAGGGTATTCTATGTTCAGTTGTAATTTAATATTTTCTGATCTTAATAAAATTTAGATACGAAACGGGCACTGGAAGTCAATCTGCTACCATATCTCATACCTCCCCGAGGGAGAGTGGTCCTACCAAACAAAAAACATTGGAAATATTCCACACTGGAAGTCTTGGAATCCATTCTTATACTTGTTAAGGTACTGACTTCTGCGGACATTGTAATTGATAGTTTTATTAAAAGAATATGTTTTACAGACACCTGGAGATATTGAAAAAATAATAGAAAATCGAAAAGAAAAAGCTCACCACCGTAAACAGACTGTTCAACCGTTTATTTTGATAGAGGGGCCGACGATTTACACGCCAAGATGTTTTTATGTGGTAATTGATTGCATTAAATATCAGTTTGATAGCTTTGGTAAGTGCTTTGACACGTTATTCAAATTGTTTCATACCTTCAACTCAAGATACCCCGTTCAAGGAGAATATATATATACCTTGATTCAAAGATGTGTGTACGAAATTACTACTGAATATGACAAAACAGTACCAAGCACCGAGCAAATAGTCGCCGCATTCACAAAACGTCTTAAAACCTAAGTTGACCTGTTATAGAATTTATGAGAGTATTATGTGCTCTTAGCAGAATTTTATATTATATTTTTGTTACTATTTTTGTCTATTTTGGATGTATGGTGAACGTTAAGAGAACTAGATACTTGTTATTTTGATTTTTTAATTTTTATTTTTGTCAAGTTTTTGATTGTGTAATTAGTATTAGTAGTATTAGAATTAGTATTATTTCGAAGAAGACTGTTTTTTTTATGATCTTATTTATGAGAAAAGCAGAGAAAAATGAAATGTAACGACTGCGGAAAACTTTGTCAAAATCTGAAAAAATATTTTTTCCACATTAGTCTTGTCCACAATAGAAGCAATTATTTTTTGTGTCCTGTTGGTGATTGTAATAGATTATACCATAGAAAAGCTGATTTCAAAAAACATATAGAACGAAAGCATACTGCACAAAACAATATCACTTATAGCGACTCTGAAGTGACTGATAATACACCCATAAACAACAATATCCATAATACAGACGAAAATTTGGATCACTGTGAGTTAACTAATAATATTACAGCGTCAATAAATGCTCAACTTGGTTCTCAAGATTTAGTGACCAGAATTGCAAATAACCTTCGTGATTTTAGAAACATCTTCAATTCATCTTTATCATTACTAATTTCAAAATGTTACGATAATTTGACTGTCTCTAGATCAGTAATCCAAAATATCATTGTAGATTTTCAATCATTTCTTTCATCTGGTATATTGAAACTTATAAGAGATTCGGTTAAAATAGTTGGTGAATTTTTCACCGACAAAATGATATTGACTGATATATGTACAATGCTTGAAACGGTAGAAAACTCGTTTATTTCCCTCGATACTGAATTCAAACGTGTTCAGTTTTTTCAGAAATCCCAGTGCTTCATCAAGCCACGTGAATATCATCTAGGTGTTTCACAAGAACAGCACAGAAAAAGTGGTGAAATGACCTTGCAACTTAAAAATAATTACAGTTACTATGTACCCATGAATGAAACCTTAACTTCATTTTTAGAACTACCTAATGTTTTTAAAATTATAATTGATCATCAGATAAAGTTATTACATGAATATAAACCAGATGAACCTATGTATAATATAGTGAATGGAAGTTTGTGGCAAAATAAATTAAATAGGAAAAAAAATGTTCTTCCAATAGTGTTATATTTCGACGATTTTGAGTCAGGAAATCCACTAGGCAGCCACGCAGGTGATTATAAGATAGGAGCAGTATATTTTTCAATAGCTACTGTACCCCCAGCTTATTCTACTAGATTGGAAAATATTTTTCTCTCTTATTTGTTTTATAGTGGCGACAGAGTTAAATTTGGAAATGACATTCTTTTTCGTATTTTAGTTGAACAAATTAACGATTTAGAAAACAAAGGTATAGTAATAAAAACAAATAATACTGAACAGAAAGTTTACTTTGAACTAGTTTGCATAACAGGTGATAATTTGGGTCTACACAGTATTTTTGGCCTAAATGAAAGTTTCTCATCTCACCATTTTTGTAGATTTTGTATCACAACTAAAGTTGACACAATGCGCCAAGTTCGGGAGAACCACGATCATATCAGATGTAGAAAAGACTATGAACAACACTTGTCTGATCATATAGGAATTAAAGAACGCTGTGTTTGGCATCAATTACAAAATTTTCATATTTACGACAATCTCGTATGTGATGTAATGCACGACCTGTATGAAGGGGTTTTGCGGTACGATATGGCGTTGATTATAAATAGTCTAATAACAAATAGTAGCTTTTCACTGCAGCATTTAAATTCTAGAATAAAATACTTTACCTACGAAAAGTTTGAGAAAAACATTCCACCCTTTATTAAACAAGATCATCTAAAGAACGGGTGTATGATTATGTCATCAGCAGAAATGTTGTGCTTAACTAGAAATTTTAGATTTCTAGTTGGAGATTTGATTGAAAGTGATAACGTAATTTGGAAATTTTATTTAATTGTGTTAGATATAGTTGATATTTTGTCATTTCCTGTAATTTCGGCACATACTTTAGAACTATTACAAACTCTAATTACCGACCATCATGAGATGTATATTGAACTGTTTCACACTTCCTTAAAACCAAAACATCACTTTTTATTACATTATTGTAGAATAATTCAAAAAATTGGCCCACCATCATTGTTGTCATGTATGAGATTTGAAGCCAAACACAAAGATCTCAAAAACATTTGTCATAATTCTCGAAACAGAAAAAACTTACCATATTCATTAGCTTATAGGACACAGCTTAAAAACTGCTATCGACTATCAGCACAACGTGGTTTTGATGACGTTATAAATCATGCAATGCCTGTTGATGTGCATTATTCAGAAAAAGTTTTTATGGAAAAGTGTGGACTGAAATCAGACGAACATTTTGAAGTTACCTGGCTCGAAATTAATGGTATAAAATATGACTGCCATAGTATTTTACCTTATTCGTTTGATAATACTAGTAGTGTTCCCCTGTTTGGAAAAATAATAAATATTTTTGTCAATAAGGTTAATAATAAGGATGTCACTTTCAAGTGTACAATTTTGAACATTGTAGAGTATTCCCCTCACCTCAAAGCCTACGAGATTACGGTTAATTTTAACAATATTGTAGGTATTCCGATGAAAGAATGTAACTTAGATGAACCAACAGTCATTCATCACATTCAGGATAAATTATATATATCATCTCCGTGTTGTTTATTTTGAATATGCATAAATTCATTTTTCTTTGCTTCTCTACCAAAGATAATATTATGATTATATTTTTTTACAAAGCGTTAATATATTAATAAATATATTTTGTAATACCTTTAATGTGTTTTTGTTTCACCTATATATTCTAATGAAGCTGTTGGTGGTTATTTATGGCCGTGTGCATCGCTCACTATAAAGGTTATGTTTTTTAGTATTTCTTTATGGAGTATACTAGTTTACTTGCCTCAGAAGTAACAATCGGTTTAAACTAACTATGGAGCGGTGGAGCGGTCCAAAATAGTCAAACCGGCAAAAAAACCATTTTACATATTTGAGTGTAGTAAAGCATTCATTCATTAAAAAAATATTAACTTCCAATGGAACGTGGTATATTTTCAAACAGAGTAAGCAAATATTTTAGTTAAAGCGTACCTATGATTGGTGTAAGATGATGATACGTTTGGATGGAACATATTTATTTATTCAAGCTAAATAAAATAGTATTTAGATTGAACATTAGCAGTGGTTGTGCCGAGAAGATGTTATATTTGCCGGTATTTTACTGTATAATTGAAATAATAATAACATCTATTTACTTTTAAGCAAATCATACTATTAATACTAATAATATAAATGCTCAACACGAGTACACGGTAATAATAAATCAATAAAAGTGTGTTTCATTCAGATCAAGCTTACGTGTTATTTGCTGATATGCGAATTCAACGTACACTTGAATCAAACTGGTTATGTTCAGATTAAGAATAAACTTTTTTGTGTGTACATACCTTATGGATTGCTATAATTACCGCCAGAACGTACAATACTGAACGACACTTCTTCAAAACATATAATTGGTTAAAGATGTGAGTGAAATGAAGAAATATCTGAATGCATTGCTAAACGTGTATTAAATGTTAGAAAGCAAACTAAATTGTTAAAGAGTTTTGTTACCAGTCACAATCACACTGGTACCTATGTACTACTGTTTACAGACGTAGAATTTTTGAAAAACGTATTCATAAATTGTTCCGAACACATTATTAATTTAATAATTTAGTAAATAAAAAACAAATAATTGAGAGAATTGTTGCGTGTAAATAGCGGTTTATGTTTAATTACTTATTAACATCTCTAACAATCATATTTTCCCGTTATTTGACCTTCTTCAGTAACAAAGGATATTGGCATTTCAGTAGTGTCTTTAATTCTTTTTGCTGTTTTTCTAAATTATAATACTAACATTGCAGTAATAGATTTAATTCATTTTCGTATTTTTACTAAATTTTGAGGCAGTTTGGCAAGATTGTACCCCAGACTGTCGCCTTGGATGGCATTAACTGACAGACTCTTTATTCACATAACACATTCTGTTCTCACACAAAGTCACCTTTTATCATTCCAAAATGGCCTAAAAGGTCTCAAATGTAGGAAGATTTCAGTTGAGATGTATTTGAGAGATTAGAAAGTTTACCAACAAGAAGTCCGAAACAGTCTAAGTGGGCGGGTCAACGGCGTCTATAACATTACAATTAATTGTCCGCCAAAAGTTCATTCGTGAACCACTGGTGATAAGTGATTTATGTCGACAGGAGTAATTTCCGAAGACGTGGGCGCAAACGTGAAGACGGGTGGTCAACGGAAGCCGAGTGTATAGCGCTGGATATATAAAACTAATTGCAATAAATAGAGTTTATGGAAGCATCAACCTAGCCTGAATTCTGAATTATATGTAATTTTAGCATTAATAAATATGATTTTGTGACAGATGTAGCTGATCGCTCAATTCGATCTTTGCCACTCTCAAATTGACGTATGGACTTACAAACTTTTTGAATTTATTTGGATATATTTATAAAATGTCAAAATTAAATAACATGGCATAAATCTTAATCAAATGTAGACCGCAATGGCTTATATAACATTTAATTTTTTTTTATATATAAATTGGAATGCAACTTCACTAAAGAAGTATAATAATTAAATAAAAAAATGAGGTGTGGCCACCACACGACTTTCTTATACGTATGAGCATTTCAAACTATACAATTTTTAGAATTTTTTTATACAAAAATTATTCAAAATCCTATTCTAAGTACTTTCATTCTCTTAATAAATCGCTATAGAATGCATCCTTTGCAAGATATTCGAAAAAAAAGTGCTACTCGCCAAGAGTAAAAGTGCTACTTCCGGTCCGAATTTTGAAATTTCATGTATACAAAAAATATTGCAAATTCAACTCTAAATACTTTTGTACTCTTAATAAATATATATAGAATGCATAATTTACGACATATTTGCAAAAAACCGCTATTCGGTAAGAGTAAAAGTGGTACTTCCGGTCCGAATTTTGAAAATTTTTTTATACAAAAGATATTTAAAATTTTTATGTAAATACTTTTATACTCGTAATGTACCTGCCTAGAAAGCATGACTTGCGAGATATTCGCAAAAAACCTATTTTCGATAAGAGTAAAAGACCTACTTCCGGTAGGAATTTCGAATAACTTTTTAAATAAAATTGTTCTCAATTTTAATTTTAAGTACATATGAATTCTTTATAAATTTGTATAAACTTAGTATTTGACGAAATATTGGCAAAATTCGATTTTTATACTGAAGTAAACTGCTACTTCCGGTCTACCGATTTTACTGAAAAACTAATCAGATCTCAAGAGGGAGATTATACATGTAAATACAAAATTTGGAATTGATATCTCCAGCGGTTTGACCGCTATCGTGGTCACAGACAGACAGACAGACAGACACACACACACACACAGACATTTTTTAAAAACCACTTTTTTGGTATCAGGGGACCTCAAAACGTGGACATCTGCAAAAATCTCGAGGTCGAAAATTTTCATCATTACAATACTTCCTTATACTACGTATAAGAAAGTAAAAGAAATACGTATTAAAGTCTAAACGTTCGACACAAATTATCAGAAAAAAGAATGTACGTTAAGTTAGACCTTGAACTGCTTAATCTACAGCTGACACATTCTGAAATTTACTTTAATGCAAGAGATAAAATATTTTAATACTTGCCTTTATTTCTACAAACACAATTTGAGGAGATCAAAATCCTAGTAAAGAACTCCATATACCATAGTCGTCAAATTTTAATTTCGGTTTACACTTCTATCCCATGCAGAAGATGACCTTATAATATGCAGCGATGCCTGCTTGCTAACACTGGTGGGAGAGCAACGCAGTGGCGGGGGACCCTCACGCCTTACATTTCATAGGAAACGTTTGTCGAGTCTTGGCAGCCTCGCTTATGTTTATCTTTAGTTTATTTCGTCGCGCTATTTTCCTCTTTCTACTTTTGTATCAGAAATTAAAATATGTCGACTACGGTATATCATTTCCACATACACATTAATGTACCTTACGTATAGCATTTATAGAAAACTTCATTCCTATTAACTTGTTCACTATAATGTACGCTAAATTAGATATTATTTAATTCAGTATGGAATACATTTCCCTTTCATTTCAGTCGAAATATACAATGAATTTAGCTCATATACTCTTACCTAACTGTTCTAGCATAGCAAACCCCAAACATCACCATCACATTTCAAGCAAAAATAGCTTCAGTATTGTATTATTTCCGTTGTATGACGGATCCTAATTAAGTAAAACAAATGACGCTTGCCTAAATATCTTAAGTACCTCCTTTTGAACTACTTATACAGTATGTAGATCGAATTTCGATACTTCATTCATAGGCGAAATAAATAAATATTATTTGAAATTTAAATATGCTTTTATCCTTCATGCATTGAAGTCGTATGAGATGGGTTAAACGACTTTTGTATATTATTGTTACATGAGATAAGAACTGAATAAGAAAATTTCAACGGCAAAAAATAATTCCTAACCAAGGGTAATTGAAAAAGAAATTGAAGAAAGTTTCAAAATTAATACTGCTACTGAAAGATATTAACAAACACGTCATTTCATGCTTAATTACACAGTCCTCTTTTTACTTTGCAGATGTTTAATAAAATAGTGATTTTATATGCATTACCTTCTACAATAAAACCTTGACCCGTTTCCTTTTGTAAATCCTAATCAATAGCTTAACTTTTATGTATCCAACACTTAAGGGAACACATACTGTGTTATACTATGTGTCTGTTAATGTTTCTACGCCAATTAAATTGGTATGCCTGCAACTATATCAAGGTTTAGTGGTAACTCTGCAGCTTGAGCTGGGTACATAGCCGTAGATAAATAAATTATCATTAAATGTACTGTCAGTAGTAGGTCTTGTAAAAGTTATTTGCTCTGAATTCTTCATATTTATACCTTTAATTTCGAACAGTTCTTTTCAGAGCTCAATAATTATCCTTTGTAAGTTGTAGGTAAGTAATAATTTAATATGAAATGCAACTTGAAATTCAAAACATAACACAAGAACAGCTTTGCCATGTATTTGAAAACATGAAACGATTAATAATGTTGTGTTTACAAGCAAATGGAGAACACTTTCAACAATTTTTATAAATAAATTTAATATTCTACTTATCAGTGTTATTATTATGTGTCTATTAAGAAGTCTATAACCTTATTGTGCTTTAGTGTTTGTCCTTATTTAGAACAATATGATCATGCCGTGCTTCTATACTTACTCCGCCACTGGATTTCACCAACCGTAGAAAAATAAAATCCATACTACCAACTTAATTGGCGTACAAACATTTACAGACACAGTGTAGTAGGTGCACATGCATATATCCTAGTTACAATATTTCAATACACAAAGAATTAATCACTTCTTTTATGGCTGCCCTCAAAAAAAAATTATAGTAAATACTATAATCTGAATCTCAAGATCTGATTAAATATTTAGTGAAATCGGTAGGAATAGAAGTAGTAGTCTACTTCAGTGGAAAAAAAATCTACGTGCCCTGTTAAGTTTAGAAACATTTCTAAATAATACGGAAAGTATTCAAAAGTGACTACTTCTTGGTGCATAGGTTGAAATTTTGTCATCGTCTCTACTTGTGCTGTCGACGTTTCGTCCACTATCCCAAGAGACATCTTCAGAAGTGTTGTTTCTACTGCGATTATCTAGCACATACCGAAGTTTGTTGACAGGGGACTGGTTTATTTATATTGTATTTAGTGTATATGGTTCAATTATTTTCAATGAGACTTGCAAGAATGATGGTCATTGTATCTGAGGACAGGATTTTATTTGAATTGAACTGGATCTGCTAATCGGTGTCCAATTTATGCTCAAATCAGACCTCGTCACACGTTAAAATAATATTCAATTCTACAAAAATCCTATCCAAGAATTCCCATTACCACGGACGAAAAATGAGCAAATCTATCAAAATTCCGAAACAACTCAACAACTTGAATCCTGATATACGAGGTAGGCGTCATAAATTCTCGGCCTGATATACAAAAAAGAAACTTGGAACAATAAAATAATTTTTATTTTTCAATGTAATCTCCCCTAACTTCTATACATTTATTAGAACGATTAATTAATAATTCGATGCCCTTGTAAAAAATAATCTGAAGTTTTTCTGTCAAATATTCTATAACAGCTGCTTGCAACTCAATGTCGTCCTTATAACTACGTCCCCTAAGGTCTTTTCTTAAATTAAAAAACAAAACAAAATCACAAGGAGCCATATCCGGACTATACGGTGTATGTTCCAATTCTTGAAAGCCGCATTCGCGGACGGCAGCTTGTGAAATGGCGGCAGTATGTATTGGTGGTATTTCCACGACGTTTTGCGCGAATACTATCCTTTAAGTTATGCAATAAAGACGCATAATATGTGCCGTTCACACCTGTATTGCGCTCTTTAAAGTCAATTAGCAATATGCCCTCACAATCCCAGAATATTGTGGCCATCACCTGATTCGTTGATTGAACGACTTTCGGCTTTCTGGGACGAGGTTCATCAGGACGCCGCCATTCCAATGACTCCCTTTTTGATAGAGGATCGTAAAACGGAACCATTGTTTCATCCCCTGTGACAATGGACTCCAAAACAGGTTTTGGGTCGTCTCCACACATTCGACTTGACGTTCAAGTTGGAGAGCAGAAAGAGGTTATTCATAACCAAATGGTCATGGAGAATTCGGCGAACACTTGTTTCGGAAATGTTTGTTATCACTGCTAATTCCTTCACTTTCAAACGGCGATCTTCTAGCACTAAATGTTCAATAATTGAAATTTGTTGAGGCGTTGTCACTTCAGTTGGTGGACCTGACCGATCAGTATCTTCCAGGGATTCTTGTCGCAAACGGAAACATTTTGCCAACTTTTTTACAGTTGAATACGAAGGACATGAATCACCGTAAACGCCGTCTAAACGTTGTTTAATGTGATAAGGTGTATGCCCTTCTTTTGTTAAAAATTTAATGACCGCGCGGTACTCAATTATCGTTACTTCAGACATTTTCGTGCGCTAGTCACGTTGGTTGGCTGGTTACTAAAAACTACTAGGCTTCGAACCGTCATATTTATAGTGTACACCTCACGTATGTGCATGCTTGACGTGACGAGTTTGAATGCGTTTGAACCTGTATCAGCCTGTCACGCCGAGAATTTATGGCGCCTACCTCGTATTATCTCCACGACGTCCGCAAGTTTTTCACTCAAACTCATGTGAACCACATGTTCCACTGGCCTTACACACTAAGCACAAGACAAACCAATACCCTGAATCAACTTCCCTGAATATGTCGCTTCGGATAGGGACAAAACGTCGGCAGCGGAAACTCACGTAGTATATTGTTCAATCGAGAAAACAGTTTACTATACAAGGTCAAACCGAATTTGGTAATGCGAGCGACCTTAAAAAATGTTTTTTTTTCAATGACCTCGTTTATGAGATTATAACAAAGTTCAACAAATAACGTAAAGAAATACTTTATTTTGAATTAAAAATTAGAAAACTATAGATCATATTTAAATTACTTATGATTAATATATTGATGAACTGTTACATTGTAACAATTATTAAAAATTATGGAGGTTTCACAATCAAACTTTTCATGTAGACGATACCACATCGGTTCCGTTATTAGCTAATGTTATTTCCAGATAAACATGTGTAATAATTGAATTCCGCCGTAGTTGTTCATGTATTTTCTGCAGATTGTTAATTGTAAAATGCTGGCCTGTATTTTATTTTTATTGCTACTTGATTCACCAACATATCCCTTTGCAACTTTACTACACTTCCAACCACCATTTTAGTTCTGTGAGAGCTACTCCCGGTATATCGTTGAAGAAAAGGCATATTTATATACTGAGTGATTCAACGAGAAGTATAAACATTAAGGCACGCTAAAAAAAATTGTGCTACTAATTATATGTTAAAATAATACGTTATTATCTTAATTTACTCATTAAATAATATGAGCCGAATGTATTCGTTAAGAACGTGTTTATTTCTTAGACAGAAAAAGATTTAGATTTAATTTTAAAACTATCGGATTTTTGTTTTTCACGAAAGAACGTAGCTTAGGATGTTTACTGATATCAATTTCATTTTTATTGATAATGTTTCATATAAGTAAAACTATTGTCAAATTTAAAACAGCCAGAACATAAATGCCGTTTGTTTTACGAAAATTTAATTTGAAGTTATTACAATTACAATGGATGCGTAATACAATGAGGACATGAGCGATACGATGATTGTTTATGTATGATCGTACGAAAGGGAATATTTTAGAAGCATGTCCCGGTTACCAATTCCTTTCGCAGTGTTTTTTTAGCTGATTTTTTTGTTCTCTAGATATTGTTCAAGTGTCCAGTTTTTATTGGCAAAGCTGAACGAATATTTAAGTGAAACTATTTTTTCTGATGAAACAGATATAATACCTTACCCTTCGTCATCAATACACTTGTCCATCATATTAACCATCCAGACGATTATGTTTTAAATACCTCAGTGTCACCTTCAATGTCAGACATAACAATTTGTACAGTACCCTAGTTAACATACATACTATCATTCAGAAAGACCATATAAAGTTAGCAAAAAAACACCAAATTTACTAATTAAAAAGGAATGTGACAGATGCAATTGACTGTAGAATCAAGTAATGATTATTTTATTGAAACTGGAAAATATATTGCAAATTAATGTCTACTATGGGTTATAGGTGAAATGTGAAATTTCCCTAATGACTTTGGCAAGTTAATTTCTCATCATCTCATTTATTTATTTTTTTTCGTCCGCTTTTTATACTGAAACTTATTTCGCAATATCTCAGTTATTGAAATTCCCTCGAAAAACGCCTTCGAAATTATTTGGATGATGAATAGAAGCGACACACTCGACAGTTGAAAAGTCCTGGCTGGGATTTGAATCCG
Organism: Amphimallon solstitiale; assembly: GCA_963170755.1. Taxonomy (NCBI): domain Eukaryota; kingdom Metazoa; phylum Arthropoda; class Insecta; order Coleoptera; family Scarabaeidae; genus Amphimallon; species Amphimallon solstitiale. The sequence continues at coordinate 93,152,534 of OY720683.1, read as the reverse complement.
GCAAAATTTCATTACTTACAGTCGAGACCACGAGCCAGGGCAAACGCAGCAGCCACTTGTCTTTGTCATCTCTGTCGGAAGAAGAAACGTACAAGATAATATTTCTCGTTTCAGTAACAGACATTCGGTAATTACACTCGATTTTCATGAACCGAGAGAGCGGAATAATCTCTGTTTCTATTTCACAGTGACTGTCTCGTTTCAGTTAATAAAACGCTGACTAGACATATCACGCTATGTCGATTCATCTTAATTAATTAGCAAAAGTGATATCTGTTGTCATGAAGTTCTTGAATACTATTTCAATTTATTTTTAAGACCTTTAAGCTTGCCACATACCTTGAATGTAACATTTCGTATAAATATTTCGTTTTTAGATTTGCTATAAATATTGAAATACGCTATACCGTATTCGACATTTTTTAATTTCTGTTTATACTTCTATACTAGCTATCTATCCCATGCAGTGTAAATGCAGCGATGCCTGCTTTTCAACACTGGTGGGTGAAGCACAAACAGTCGGGGGGTATTTACATTTCATAGGAAACGTTTGCCGAGTGTACTTGGCAGCCTCGCTATATGTTTGTCTTTACTCTTTTCCTCTTCCACTTTCGTACCAGAAATTAAAATTTGTCTACTACGGTATACATATTTCTACTTATTTTAATGTAGTCTAATTCCGTGATTATCACTATGTTAATCCTTCGTTAGGCTTATAAAGATCATTCCCACTTTCAATGACTGTCTCTGGTAAACGATGGATGCACGCAATGTCAGCATTCTGATTATGATGCCCATTTATATCCACATCTGCGAATAAAGCCTACACTACACGATTTGATGTGTCAAATTCTGAAAGCTTCCCACTAATTGGTATTTTTGACCCGCGTCATAGGGAGTTACAAATATTAGAAGCAACCTTCTCTTGTCCATTGTTTGGATTGTTCTTTGGTTTCTGATTCAGGTTTCATCGACGGTAATGAAACGTCGCAATAGGGGTATTTTGTCAATCTAGGCGGCCAAAAGTCATTTTCAAAAAACCCAAAGCATGTACAAAACACTGTTTACTTAGAAAGTTAAATAATCAGAGAGCAGTAGGCAATAGTTAATATATTAATAATATTATGGCTGTTTCAAAAAGGACCTAAATTTTTGGAGTTTACAACCACATTATATAGTATATACAGTATATTAACTAAGTTTTGTTGTACTTCAGGTTGCGTCCCGGCAATTATTCTTAACGTTAATTAAAAATAGGAGTTCGTACAATATAATATTGATCAAATAGGCTGCATCCTGTCGCAGTTTCTCGATCTATCAGTCATCAAACATCATAATAAAAAAATTACAAATGTTTAATTCAACTTTTAAATTATTTTTACAGAGTATTCATTTTATTTTAGAGTCATCCAGTGAGTCAGACAGAGGAGTAGTGACCCGTAAATCACAGTACGATAAAATGCAGAGGCAAGACTTACCCCAATTTTTAAGAAAGGTTAAAATATTTGGAGACTTATCTTTTGTCATGCGAAGACTACTCTAATGACGAGATAAAGATCTTGAAGCGTAAAATTTGCTATATAAAATCTGAATTCAAGCAGAGGTGGAAGCAAGCTAGTAAAATAGAAAAAATATTCCTTCGAAATAATGCAGAAAACTTTTGTAATACCGATATTGCAGCAGCGAAGATCAGGTCGACCATCAAAATCGTTCACACAATTGAGTGAAAGAAGTAAAAGGAGAAAAACAGAAGAACTATGTCGTGCGACAGATGGTGACGTGTTAATGCATGCTGCGCAAATTAAATTACAAACTTCTGGAAAAGAGATACTTCGAATATAATGAAACAAGTTATATGTTCTCCAAAGCGAGCTACCAAGTTAAAGAAAGCGTACAAAAAAAGTCAAGAAGACAATGAAGAACAACTAACGCCTTTGTTAGCTCTTTTATTTATGGAAGACTATTATGAAAATTCAAGTGAAAGCGAACTATACACTGTCTAGTGACACTCTTAAAATTAAAATAAATAAATAAATTTATATTCAAAAATTTTCCCGGATATCTTCGTGAAGAAAAAAGATAGCAACTTCCTGTTTTCATCATTCCCTTCAGTTTTTTATGTGCTTCAATATTACGATATTAAAAATATACAGGTCCATATAAAATTGAAAAAAAAAGCAATATACCTACGAGTAAAGAATAGAACAGGAGAGATGATAACGTGGTGGCGGAATAGGTATTTTTTAAACGGAAGTTACCACTTTAAGGGAGGTCAGTTATGTCAAAAATGACGTTTTAGTATTTCTATAATGGTGAATTGTGTGGCTTGTGGTCGTTCTAAAACGGCAAGAACGTAGAATATCACTTTTTCCTCTTCATCGGTAAGTTATTTCATTGGCATTCAACATAGGCAGTAATAATTTAAAAAAAGTTATTTTAAATAACTTGTCATATATCTGACATGCCTGTATGTGTTCAGTGACGTAACATACATATCCAAGTCCATTAATATTTGTTATATTTTGGACGCAGATTTCCTTTAAACCCGTTTATAATATATTAAAAAGAAGAAAAGAATATAAAACATAATACACTCACGATATTCCTTTAATTATTTTCGGACTAACAACCTATTTTAAATGATTATCGAGAACACAGGAAGTGTACATATACCCTATACAAAATATGTACGCACGCCTATGCATTATTGCGGCCATATTCAGTTACCACTTTGGAAAATATTATTTTTAAGCAGACTCTCTCCTGTTCTATTCTTTACTCGTAGCAATATACATACATTGAGAACAGCGCCCCTGTTATTTTTTTCGATAGCCGCGTGATTTCGTACTACATATCCTTCAATTCCTTGTAAAATTCTCTATCTAATGAGCCTAGAAACATTAAAATCCGTTAGGGCAAACGAAAATTATACCTACGTTGGTACACAAACATACCCCCCTCCACCCTGCCCTTCGTATGGGAGTTAGATCAAAAAGTTTCAAATGAAAGTTGTATGAAAACGTCTAAAAATGTTGCTAGTAAAATTTTTAATCTATCTTATCTAGAATTTAATGAAAAATTATCGAATTTTTAATTCATCTTGACAATTGCGGCCCCTTGCGATCATTTTTGAAACTTAAAAATATTTTTGTTGTAATTCCCGTGGTCCATTTTACTATCAAGATTTTTTCCGCCAGGTTGTACGATAAACGATTGCCGGGATATGACCGGTGGCCGAGCTTAAACAGACACCCGGGTATAATCGTATCCTCATATACATTTCACATTTACTTTTGAAAGTAATTGTTACTGATCCCTTTATTTACAGTCCACTAACATTAATTACTTCGCAACCTTTATGGATTTGTCTGTCTTAATTTGTTATTACTGTTTCTGTTAAAATTAATATAATTTCAATCGTCGGACTGCCTACACTATACGTTCTATCTGTTACTTGATATAATTCAGTACGATTTAAAAGACTCTAACCCAGACGCCCGCAGAGGCGCGGAAATAGCGCAACCGACTGGAGATCGGGAGGAACTAGGTTCGAATCTCAGCCGTGGGGGATTTTTAAAATTAAAAAAAATGACTGAATTATATAAATATGTGCTAAAAGCAAAAACTTATAATTAAGGTAACTTTATTCGTCATTTATTTAGTTAAATGAACACCTTAACGACAACCTTTTTACTGTTTTTTTATTAATATAATCCACGCAATTATAAACAACTATTTGTCTGGTCGAACTCTATATTAATGATTTGCCCCAGTACTTGGAAAAATAATTGTAACTATGTTTGCTGATTAAAAATATTTTTATTACATCATAAATATACATTGATATAATCTCAAAAACAATACATGGTTTTACTTTAAATAAACTAATTATTAATAGTGGCAAAACTTAATTTAAAAAAAAAAACAATAAATATAATACATAAATAAATACAAACGTTCAGCTATATAAGTCTGTATTCAATTTAGTCACACAATATAGATTTTGGACATAACTCTCGATGGAAATTTGAACAGTATGATAACATAATATTCTCTGTACTAATTTTTCACGTACTTGCTTCGCACTAAGACTTCTCAAAAAATGTTGTAAGAAGAATATTTCACATATATTTTTCTTCTGACATGTTTTATACAAGTATGTATCTTCGAATTCATGTAATGAAATAAAGAATATATTATTGTTAAAGCGGTGCTGATAAAATCCAAAGGTCAAAATACGTATCCACTGGCTGATGAGAAAAATTCTTTACTTATTGTCTTTGTCATGACACTAAGGTGTCATGACTTACTATATTCAGTGAACTCTTTTTTTTAATGTTTTAGTGTTGTTCTTACCATTCACCTAGTTGCTATTTTGTCTATTAAAGCTGCTACGCGACGGCATAATATTATGAAATAAAATGAAGTTTTAACAATTCTTTGTTTTTATCTACTTCATTTCATTTTAGATCAGTTCGTAGCCAAAACGCTTTTTGCTTGCTATGTTATAACTTTTTTTTCAACCACTTCATCATTCGAAAGGCCGAACAAAAAACTTTCAAACTAGAAATCAAATTATATATACGAACGCTATATTTGCTTGAAATTCAAAACTTCTAACACAGCAACAATCTCCTTTGCAGTATTTCTTCTTAAGAAGTCTACTTGTTCGGTCGAACGAAAAGGTATTCCCTCAAGGAGAGGAAAGTTGTTCCTATTACTCCGTTTTTCTATTCCCCGGAAGACTTCAAATTCTTGTTATTCAGCTAGAAACCATTATTTACCGACGCGGTTAAATTTGTAAGATTCTGTGCCACCGCAACAAGCATACTCACACAATTCCACTTTCTTTTCTTAGAAAGGATTCCGATGAGAAAATAACTATTATATAACCGAGTCCGACGGAGACTTGCTCCCACTACCACCACTACGTGCGAAAAGTGTAATTTATTACGGACGGTTGAAGATCTCTGGCGAAAAACGAAAGAGAGATCGGAGAACATTTATCTGGTGGATGTTTTTCTTTCTACTCGGGTAAAAACGACAGACGTCTTCTAGGTAGGTAATTCTCCATGTGCTCCGACAGAGGTCGTTTGAGGTAATGGTGTATTACTGGCGTACCGACACCGAAACTAAAATATTAATACCTCCCCTTAATCCTGGGAATTTGTAAAACAAACAAACAAACAAAGGGGCCGCGGCAAAAGACTCCTCCAGGAGGTATTAATTGAATTTAGGGTAAAGTTGGGTTATGTTATTAATTAAAACAATAATGTTCCACAACGTTATAATATTTTAATAATTCAAAGCTTAATAATACGTAATGATACCCGATGTTAATAACGACCTGTGTTAATAAACGACACTATAACCAAAAACAAGTCGTATCGCGAATAAATGTTAACAGTCGAGGTTTAAATACAAACGGGCACACTGAGTAATAGTTGTTGTACACTTTGAAACAACTAAATATTAAGATATAGCAACAATACACACACTGCTTAATAATGATGGAGGAGTTGGCATTAACCAATAATAAAATAAAAGTTATCCGTTAAAAAGTCAAACACACACTGAATATAGGTACTAATAACGATACGTTTGAATATTAATAATGTTATAAACAAATAATGTACATAGGGATAAATATAGGTTAGGTATTTGGAGGTTAGGGTTTCACTAGCGCGTGAATTTAAGGTTAAGTCTCCGAATACAACAATATAGTTAATGAACCACCGTGAATTTATTAATATTATACATTAATAACGGCGCGCACTGAGTTTAAATAATTTGGTGGAGGTGCTGGACTTCAACCAACAATGTTAAATAAAATGATTGTTACTGGAATAAAAGTTAAACAAACGCTGCATATGGGTACCAGTAATAACGAACTTGGATAATAATATTGTTATAAACAAATATAATGTATATGGGTAGATATCGGTTGGATATTTGAAGGTTATGTTTCACTACCGCGGGGAATTTAATATTAACACTTTAGCAATAACAATGTCGTTAATGAATCCACGTGAAGTTAATATGATAATTCATTAACAAAGGCGCACACTGAATTTAAATGTTTTGGTGGAGGTGCTGGCATTCAACCAACAATGTTAAATAAAAACGCGGGCTTAATAGGTTTTTCACTGCACTTACGGTTAATTGCTACAGCGTAAGCAGCTGTAGCTTGTCCTGGTGCACTGAAGTTAATACTATGGGCGAACACTAAAGAGGGACCGTAAGTTTGGTATCTTTACGCGAAATAAGCGCACTGTAAATAACTAAACGGCCGCTACTACGTACACAGTAGTAGGATCCTCCTATAACTTCTTCGGTCGATACTAGGCGATACGTCGGCTGTATTCCACCACGTGGAGATACTCTCAGACGTCGGCGAACTTGGATTCCGACGAAGAAGGCGTCCGAAATAAAGAATTCCTCAAGAATTCTTAGTGGATTCTTGGTCCGTGTGGTCACCTGTACACGTTTCGCCGTATACTTCGAATGACCTGGAAAGTGCCTTTTTGGTCCCTTGTATTACGTAAGCAGTAAATACAATTCCGCTGGATGGCTTTCTGGAAAGTCCGCTCGGTATCGGTGGCCTGTTATCTGCTGGTCCAGGAGGTTGGTGCTGGCAGGCTGGTGACCGAGTTAGGACTCGATATCTTGTAGGCATTTGTCCCACCTTATATAGTTTTCCAAATGTGTTTACGTTTTAATTTGGGAACCCCAGTGACGCAGGTGACGAACAAAGAAGTATCTATGTCACGGTAATTTCCCTTGGGGCCTAGACAGGGTTACGTCTTCTGCGTGTATTAGAAATTTAAGCGTTTTCAATTGGCCGTGGGCGGAGCCTATGATTCGTATCAAAATTGTCTCAAAAAGTTATTACGCGAAATTTCTCTAACTTCACGAATATTCTGATTGGTTGTGGGCGGAGCCTATGATTTGTACCAAAATTGTCTCAAAAGTTATTTACGCGAAATTTCTCTAACTTTACTAATGTCCTGATTGGTTGTGGGCGGAGCCTATGATTCGTATCAAAATTGTCTTAAACAGTTATTACGCGAAATTTGTAATTTTACGAATGTTTTGGGATTTTAATTTATTCTGGAGGATCGGGATAAGATAGGAATAAAACATGTACACTTATATTGGGCCTGGACTTGTTCTGTGGGAAAACGTCTTATTTGTTTCCATCGGAAGAGGCTGTTGGTAACAATTGACCCCCCCCCCCGAAAAAGACGTTGTTCCACACGACATTCCAGGCCCCAAAAAAAAAATGTCATAAATAGCAAAATACATTTTAATTTATATTCCCATGTGTCCCGTTGCTCCTGGTGGACCGCTCTAAAGTCCCGTTGCTCCTGGAATATTACGTTGTCTGGGTCCTGGTGCTCCTGGTGGTGGATGATCACGTGGCTGGTGATCATCAATTTCAGCCGGCTGGAGTGGTTGACCCTGGTTTGGGCGTCTTGCTATGCGGACTTGATCAATGTGATATTTTGTCCATTGTGCGCCAGGTCGTTCCACCCAGACGGCTGTTGGTCCGGCTGCTTCCCGGACTGGGTATGGTCCTGCCCATTTTGCGCCGAATGGCTGTCCTGGTGGGAGGTGGGTGCGTACCATGACCAATTGACCGATGCGTGGTTGAATTGGCATGGGTGCATTTTGCTCTATGTACCTGTCACGATACCTTCGTTCATTGGCATGTATCTGTTGGATTCGCTGCGGCCCAGTTTCTGGCGGGACATTGTGTGGGTCTCGCCATTCACCAGGTCTCCGTAGTTCGAACCCAAACAATGCCTTTGCCGGGGAATAGCCCGTCGCAGCGTTCTTTCGGCATCTTAAATTAAAGAGTACCGTGTTGAGTTTCTCGTCCCACCTCTCTGGCGTTTGCCCTTCTAACTGAAGACGTAGGCCCTTCTTCAGTTCCTGATTTCGCCTTTCTACTGGATTCGCCCGTGGGTGGTAGATTGGGGTAGTCCAATGGATGCATTGCCATTTACGTAAGGCAGCATCCCAGGCGACGGACGTGAATTGTGGGCCATTATCCGTTAGGATAGCCATTGGGTAGCCAAATCTCTGGAACACTTCCTCCAAAGCGTCTATTACGGCATAGTTGCTGGTAGTTGGTACCGCTCGTACCTCGGTCCATCTGGTGTGGAGATCCATTATGACCACACCAAACCTATTGCCTTTTCTTGATGTGGTCAGTGGTCCCACGATGTCGACGGACAGGACTTCGAAGGGACGTCTCGGGGCATGAGGTCGGAGAGGAGCCTTGGCTTGTAGGGGTCCCCTTTTGAAGGCATTACATAGCCTACATCCCCGGACATAGTCCATCACTTCTGCTCGGATTCCTGGCCAATGGAAGCGATTGGTGATTGCTCCATAGGTCTCTTCGGTTCCTGGGTGTCCTGCCGTCGGATCGTCATGGTACTGATGCAGTACCTGAGCTCTGGCTGTCTCTGGGACCAGGATTGGCTGGTGGGCTCCCTCTCGATATCTTATAAATCCATCGAGATATATAAAATCGGGATGGTTTTCTCCGGGTTGGTTTGGATGGAGTTGTTCGATTAACTCCCTCATGGCTGGGTCATCTTGCTGTGCATCTTGTATCACATGGTATAAGGGGTCCCTCTCCTGTAACAAACAGACAAACTCTCCACTAGCCTGGGTTATTGGTTGCTGCGTGTCTGGTACTAATCTTTCCACTTCATCTAGTTCCAGTGGAGTGGTTTCGTCACTGGGATAGCGGGAGAGTACATCCGGAAGTTCATTTTCTCGTCCTGGGATGTGTTGGACTTCATATGAAAATTCTTGGAGGAGGAGTGACCATCTCATTAGCTTTGATCTAGTTTCTTTAAAGCTATGCAACCAAGTGAGTGCCTTACTATCGGTCCGGAGTCGGAATGGTCGGTCTTCTAGGTATGGCCGATATTTTCTGATGGCCCATATAACGGCCAGACACTCTTGCTCGTTAATATGGTATCTTACTTCTGTCTTGTTGAATCGTAGGCTGGCATAGCTTACGATTCTTCTTTGGTCCTCCTCCTCTTGATATAGTACAGCAGATGCGCCTATGCTGCTGGCGTCTGTCTGCAAAATGAACGGCAGCCTAAAGTCCGGGCGGTGCAGGAAGAGGGGCCTTGTTACCGCTTCTTTAATTGCCAAGAAAGCTTCCTCGGCAGGCTTAGTCCATCGGTAAGTGGTGTTGGTGGTCAAGAGATCCGTAAGGGGTGCCATCGTTCTTGATGCATCTGGTATGTAATCTCTTAACCAGTTCACTATGCCTAGGAAACGGCGAAGGGCCTTCCTCGTCTTGGGTATTTCATGGGACTGGATTGCTTTGATATGGATTGTTTGGGGCTCATTCCCTTCTTTGGTGACCATATGGCCCAGATACTCTAAGGAGGGACTGGCAAACCGGCATTTCTTCATATTAAGTCTTAGTCCGTGTTGCTGAATTCTTTCCAACACCAAACTCAGGTGTCGTAGATGTTCCTCCATAGTGTCAGAGTATATGATGATGTCGTCCAGGTAGGCCAGTGCAAAGTTCTGCAGATAGCCTACCAGGACATCCTGGGCCATTAACTTTTGGAAGGTGGTCGGGGCCCCCTTTAGGCCGAAGGGCATCACTTGAAACTCATAGGCAGCGCCCTCTGGTGTCGTGAAGGCGGTCAGTCGCTTGGATGCCCCTTCTAATTCGATCTGCCAATATCCATTGCGCAGATCTAGTGTGGTGAAAATCTTCGCCGTCCCTAGGTCCTTTAATGATTCCTGAATGGGTGGTAGTGGACTGGCTTCATTTTCCGTCTTGTCGTTAAGGCGGCGGTAGTCGACGCAGAACCGGGGCTCCCCATTCTTTTTCGTCACTATAACTATCGGAGAGTTATACTCACTGTGGCTAGGTCTGATAACTCCGGCCGCAAGCATCTCCTCAACCTGGGTGGTGATGACCTTCTTTTTCTGCGGGGTGTACTTGTACGTGGGCACCCTCACTGGCACATTATCCTTCAGGCGTATTGTGTGTTTGGTGGTGGTGGTGGTTTGTATTCGTCCACCTTCCATGAACAGGTCCTGGAAATTGTTGATGATGTTCTTGAATTTCTCCCTTTGTGGGTTCGTCCAATCCTGGACGTCAACGGGAATATCTTCAAGATTCATCGTTGCTGAAGTAGTTCGTGGTGGCGTTTTATCGAAGTAGATCGTATGCCGTCGTTTAACTCCAACATGGACACATCCTCTTAGGTAGTCCAGGACCGCATGGTTCTCCGTTAGCCACGGGTGCCCAAGTATGATTCCTGCCTGGAGACATTCCACCTCCAGGGCTTCGCATTGGAATTCGTACTCTTGTCCCGCAGTTGCCTTTAACAGTCCAAGTTTATTAGTGACGAAAGTTTTACCTTTAATTGCCATTGTAAATTCCACGGCGGCTGTCGTGGTGGTTGACCCAAACATCCATTCGGGTCTGGCCAGGTTCTTACTTGCGGCACTGTCAATTCGGGCTGTCACTGGGCGGCCATCAATTCGTAACTGGATGGATGCCGTTTGGTTTGTGGGTGTCGTGGTAATTAGGGCCGTTCCGCTGCTGGCTTTGGAGCGGCCCTCTGCTCTTCCCCCGACTGCTTAGTGGGTGCTGGGTGCTTAGCCGCAAAACTCTTTGGCTGGTTGGGGCAGTCCCGGTTGAAATGTCTGCCAGTGCAGAACCAACATCTGGGCAACGATCTCTCGGCAACTGGTTCCCTCTTTGGTACCGCTGGGGGAGCTGCAACTTCTTTCTTTAAAGGTACTGTTGTTGTCTTACCTTTAAACTGCTCGAAGACTGTTGACCACTTTTCGCAGGTATCATGTAGGTCCTTTAATGTCTTTGGTCCCACTTGCGTTATTTGAACGCAATACTGCTGCGTCATCTGCATGATGATGTGGTTCACTAAGTCCTGTTCCGGCCAATTTGGGTTTAGTCTCAGGCACAAACGTTTCATTCTTGTGATGAATGTTGCTGGATCTTCATCCCAGCGTTGCCTTGTTTCACATGCCTGTTGAAGAGCCTTCCTTCTTTGTGGGCTCATAAACTCCCGTCGGAACCGGTGGTCAAACTCCCCCAGAGTATCAAAGCCTCCTTCGTTCTTCTTGAACCAGTTGGCTGCTTCTCCTGTCAGGAACGGGCGGACTGCGTCATCTATATCCTCCGGCACCTCAAGACGGGCTGTCTGCAAGTGGGAGGTTAGTCTTGCTAGGAACGTGGTTGGATCCTCAACTAGGTGTCCACTGTACAGCCTTGGTGGTGTAGGTATATTCGTGACGACACTGCACGGACTGCAGCAGTGCCTTTGGTGGTGAACACCCTCCGTCTTGGATACCGTTCCGTCCCCTTGGTTGCTGACTCTGATGACTTCATCCTGGGTTTGGACAGCTGCAGTGGATGCCTCCTCTTCCTGGACGGCGGTGATGACCTCTTGGTCCTGGAAGTCGATGGCAGCCTTCGGGTCCTGGCCATCCTCATCACCTAATTCATAACTGATGGAGGTACAAGCCTCTTGATCCTCGGTACGTGATGCGACCCTGGACGTTGAGGCGGTGTTGGATGTGATGGTGGCTTTAGTCGTTCCCTCCAGAGCCGTCATCCTTCTACCTATGTTTCTGAGTTCATGTAACATGATCTCAAGCTGCAGGGCTGGATTAGCGGCACCGGGGGTGGTTGTCCGTAGCGAAGGCGATTGTCTTGGGCTAGGACCATCCAATTCCACGCTGTCACTTGATTGTCTGGTTTTTCGTGCTGTCCTCTTAGGCATCTTGAAGCCTGGTGTCTCTGTTGCTTAGGTGGGTGGGTCGATGGTGGATCCGCGGACACAATCCTGTGTTCGTAGTCCCACGTTGCTGGGCGCCACAATAATACCTCCCCTTAATCCTGGGAATTTGTAAAACAAACAAACAAACAAAGGGGCCGCGGCAAAAGACTCCTCCAGGAGGTATTAATTGAATTTAGGGTAAAGTTGGGTTATGTTATTAATTAAAACAATAATGTTCCACAACGTTATAATATTTTAATAATTCAAAGCTTAATAATACGTAATGATACCCGATGTTAATAACGACCTGTGTTAATAAACGACACTATAACCAAAAACAAGTCGTATCGCGAATAAATGTTAACAGTCGAGGTTTAAATACAAACGGGCACACTGAGTAATAGTTGTTGTACACTTTGAAACAACTAAATATTAAGATATAGCAACAATACACACACTGCTTAATAATGATGGAGGAGTTGGCATTAACCAATAATAAAATAAAAGTTATCCGTTAAAAAGTCAAACACACACTGAATATAGGTACTAATAACGATACGTTTGAATATTAATAATGTTATAAACAAATAATGTACATAGGGATAAATATAGGTTAGGTATTTGGAGGTTAGGGTTTCACTAGCGCGTGAATTTAAGGTTAAGTCTCCGAATACAACAATATAGTTAATGAACCACCGTGAATTTATTAATATTATACATTAATAACGGCGCGCACTGAGTTTAAATAATTTGGTGGAGGTGCTGGACTTCAACCAACAATGTTAAATAAAATGATTGTTACTGGAATAAAAGTTAAACAAACGCTGCATATGGGTACCAGTAATAACGAACTTGGATAATAATATTGTTATAAACAAATATAATGTATATGGGTAGATATCGGTTGGATATTTGAAGGTTATGTTTCACTACCGCGGGGAATTTAATATTAACACTTTAGCAATAACAATGTCGTTAATGAATCCACGTGAAGTTAATATGATAATTCATTAACAAAGGCGCACACTGAATTTAAATGTTTTGGTGGAGGTGCTGGCATTCAACCAACAATGTTAAATAAAAACGCGGGCTTAATAGGTTTTTCACTGCACTTACGGTTAATTGCTACAGCGTAAGCAGCTGTAGCTTGTCCTGGTGCACTGAAGTTAATACTATGGGCGAACACTAAAGAGGGACCGTAAGTTTGGTATCTTTACGCGAAATAAGCGCACTGTAAATAACTAAACGGCCGCTACTACGTACACAGTAGTAGGATCCTCCTATAACTTCTTCGGTCGATACTAGGCGATACGTCGGCTGTATTCCACCACGTGGAGATACTCTCAGACGTCGGCGAACTTGGATTCCGACGAAGAAGGCGTCCGAAATAAAGAATTCCTCAAGAATTCTTAGTGGATTCTTGGTCCGTGTGGTCACCTGTACACGTTTCGCCGTATACTTCGAATGACCTGGAAAGTGCCTTTTTGGTCCCTTGTATTACGTAAGCAGTAAATACAATTCCGCTGGATGGCTTTCTGGAAAGTCCGCTCGGTATCGGTGGCCTGTTATCTGCTGGTCCAGGAGGTTGGTGCTGGCAGGCTGGTGACCGAGTTAGGACTCGATATCTTGTAGGCATTTGTCCCACCTTATATAGTTTTCCAAATGTGTTTACGTTTTATAGGCCAATTCTGTGCAATTCTTTACAGATCTGTAACTTTACAGATCTGTAACGTTACAAAAGTCTGTAAGTGTTATACTTACAGATTTACGATTGGGGCAATTCTGTATACATTTCTGTAAAAACAAGACCAGCGACTATCTTCATGTTATTGTTATGTAGTGTTAGTTAAGCGTGTATGTGTATGTCAGTTGCAAAATCAGGTGTAGTAGGCATACAGTTCAGCGATATTATTAAAACATTTTATCAAATATAACTGTTTCAATTATATTATCTAAAATAATGAGGTAAGATACTTTCATTATGTCAAGCAATCTATCTATTTTCTGGTAATGTATTTATTACAGCGGGCAAAAACGTAAGCGGACAAGAAATACCACCAAAGAGCAATTAGACCTCTATTTACAATATATGGAAAGAGATTACCATTTTAGAAGTGGTACTATAAATCCCACGTTAGGGGAAAACTACATTGAAAATCACTGGACAAAACTATGTAATAGTTTAAATGCGATTGGAGATGGTCCGAATTTAGAGGTAGAAGAATGGAAAAAGGTAATATAAAGAATTAAAATTTAAAAAAAATATTAAAAAACATATATTTTTTGTAGCGGTTTAGTGACTGGAAATATGCCACAAGGGCAAAATATAGAAAATTGACACAATATAGGTCCCAGACGGGATCAGGACCACCCACTACGATTAAAATGTCTGATTTAGAAGAACGAGGACTATCAGTATGGGGAAAAGTAGCGGTAACAGGCCTTAATTGTTCAACAAATTATGAAGGCATAGAGATACAACCGACACAAGAGCATGGTATACATGAACTGTTACCTAACCCAACAGAGAATATGGGTGTGTTTGAAATTTTGACCGTTGATACATCTACAGAGGAAGTACTTCGGGATGCCAGTACTGTGGCAGATGTTTCGGGAGTGGTAACTGCAATTTCTGACACTTCTGAAAATGAAAATAAGGAATTGTGTCAGAAACAGAGACACAGTAGAACAAGGCAAAAGCCTTTATCTTTATTAGCCGAAAAGCTAATTCATGTAACAAATGCTCAAGGTGAGGTGAACAGTGAACTTGTTGCAGTAGCACAACAGTTTCTTCATAATTACGTTGAAATAAAAAAAGAAAAAAATGATATAGAAAAAAAGAGATTAGAATTTGAAATAGCTAAATTTAAGTTTGAAAACCCAAATTTCAATTTTGAGTAGTGATCATTTTGTGTAAGCAGTCTGTTTGTTTATTTTTGTACTAAAAGAAAGTTTATTTATTTTTGTAATATAAAAAAGCTTTTGTTTTATGACAATGTTTATATATTGTGTTTTATGAGATTATTTCATTTTATGAGAATGTTTATATATTGTATTTTATAAGTTTATTTTATTTTATGAGAATGTTTATATATTGTTTTATGAGTTTATTTTTGTTTTAAAAATGTTTTTTTTTGAGAATTTTGTTTTTGTTTTAAGTTATAAATTATTCATTTACTTTAATAAAGGTAGTATATGCTTTGTGAATTTCTTTTATTGAAGAGTACCGTTTTTACTGATCTCAGTGCATATTATATGTTGTTTTATAAGTTATGGTGACATAGAACTGTTTCTTTGCACTTAACTTACATCTACACCAACAGCTATGCAATAAAATTTCATATATATATATATATATATATTTATTAAACAATACAGGAAAAACTAAAAAATTCAAACTCCAAAAAAATAAATAAATTTGTATACATAAAGAACAAAACGACTCATTGCCAGGGGTCCTTGCTACACAATATTCTCTCTTATATAGACATCCCTTTCATGTCTTCCTTGGTGGAGAACTTCATATTCCACAACTGGTTCTGTAACAAAAAAGAACAGTTATGTGCTTGTATATTCAATTCACTACATCCATAAAATAATATTTAGTTTAAAAACAATATACTACAATGTTTAAGAATCTAAATACTTACCATAATTTTGAGCATGACCTATGTCAGCATATTCAATTTCATTTTCTATGATGGGTAATCGTCTGTGTGTTGCAATATTGTGTAACACACAGCATGTATATATAATATTAGCTGCTTTTACTGGGTGGTAATTAAGGACACGATGCCGGGACATACACCTAAACCGTCCTTTTAAAATACCATTGGTTCGTTCAATTACATTCCTTGTCGAATTAAGTTCCATATTGAATCTACCTTCTGGAGTTCCATCAGCTGCATTATGGAAAGGTGTGAAGAGCCAAGGTTCCAATGGATACCCACTGTCACCTACTCCAAAGAGAATTTGCGATTATATGGAAAATCAAAACATTACATCCTTCAATTTACCAAGTAGATGTGAAGTTGTATCCCCATTTTCGTACTGCTGTTTCAAATACTGACGAATATTTGATACCTGCCAGATAGCTGCATCGTGCACCGAGCCTGGAAATCTTGCCGAACAACCAGTAATTTTATTAGTGGAATCACAAATCTATAATTTAGAAATTATTTTAAAATACACAAGTATTAACATCAAAACAAATAAACTTACAAGCATAACATTAATTGAATGCTTGCCCTTACGATTTATGTACACAAATGGAGGGTGCTCTACATCAGTTGTGGGAGGGGCAATTATGTCCACATGTGTACCATCAATTGTTCCAAGGACTCCTCGGCTGCCCCATTTTTCATAAAAGCTACATGTATACTTTTAAATGTCAGTTACAATTAAAAAATACTTGTATGTGTATATGTACCCTTGTTTAATTGCAGTCTTGTCTTCCAGAGTAGTAGGAAATTTAACCCATTCAGGTAATAAGTGGGTTGTTATAGAACTACATATTTCATTTAGCACCCTGCTTATTGTTGGTTGACTTAACCCGATTAATGCATTACATCCCACTGGATTTTGGTAAGACCCTGTTGCTAGAAAATGCAATGTTGCTAGTACCTAAAAAGAAAATTAATTGAAGCAATTATATAGAATCATTTATTTTGTACAAATACTTACTTTTAAGTGCAATGGAATGTTGCCTGAGGGATTAAGTATTTGTTGGTTAAGTGATGCTATTAAATCTAATGTGCTAGGCTTATCTAGCCTAAATAGCTGCCTAAAATGCGTGTCTGGAACCTCAAATGTATTTACATGATCTCTAATATTTCTGCGAAAAAGTCGCATGTAATTCCTATAAATGACATATTTTTTAGGTTATGTTTTATTTTTCTGTGTCGTCAATTATTTTATAACTTTTTTTACTTACCTGTCGTCCTCTTCTTCCAACAAAACACCTATGAACAATCCTCTATTTATATTATTCATGATTTTTATTTGTTCTATAACCGCTACAAATACTAATCTGTTCCACCATACAAACCATATACAAACGTTTGCATAACACGTTTACGTTACAGATTCTGTTACAATCTTATGGACATGCGCTCGCTTAGCGTAAAGTTTACGGAAATCTGTAAGAGTTACGGATATTCTGTAAGAAAGATATGGACACAGAATTGCAACTTCATCTGTAAAGCCTTACAGACGTTACAGATTATGTTATAGATCTTACAGATGTGCACAGAATTGACCCATTAATTTGGGAACCCCAGTGACGCAGGTGACGAACAAAGAAGTATCTATGTCACGGTAATTTCCCTTGGGGCCTAGACAGGGTTACGTCTTCTGCGTGTATTAGAAATTTAAGCGTTTTCAATTGGCCGTGGGCGGAGCCTATGATTCGTATCAAAATTGTCTCAAAAAGTTATTACGCGAAATTTCTCTAACTTCACGAATATTCTGATTGGTTGTGGGCGGAGCCTATGATTTGTACCAAAATTGTCTCAAAAGTTATTTACGCGAAATTTCTCTAACTTTACTAATGTCCTGATTGGTTGTGGGCGGAGCCTATGATTCGTATCAAAATTGTCTTAAACAGTTATTACGCGAAATTTGTAATTTTACGAATGTTTTGGGATTTTAATTTATTCTGGAGGATCGGGATAAGATAGGAATAAAACATGTACACTTATATTGGGCCTGGACTTGTTCTGTGGGAAAACGTCTTATTTGTTTCCATCGGAAGAGGCTGTTGGTAACAATATGGACAAGACGATGTGTCTTCTGTTAAACCGACAGCCGAGGGAATTCAACTATCTTTCTAAATGTCTTAATTCCCAAAATGGAATAAGATGCTAATTACAGAAGTGTTTTCCAGATGTAAAAGTTTGTAAATTAGGAGCTGCTTTACGAAAGCCATTTCACTCACAATATACTACATATACACTTGGTATGGCGAAAACATTGTTAATGCCTTTTTAAAGCATTCTGTGTATTTAAATGTAAAATTGGCGATATTAAAATACATATATTAAGTTACATATAATCATTTTCTGATACATATATATAAGGAAATGGATAATATTGGGTAAATTTCGCTGTAGGCCAACCGTAAACACGTGTTTCAGACTCACTGATCATCGTCAGTACGATGTAGCCAAGGAATAAGGTGTGATATACTTGGAGACAGAAGCACTAACGAGAAGACCATCAGGATGACAGACCACCATTGGTCTTCCGTTATTGCTCCAAGGATATCCCACCTTATTCCTTAGCTACACTATACTAACACGTATCTACGGTTGATCTATACCGGAATTTACCTTTTTTTTAATTTTTTTTTTAGTATCCGCAATATTCCTTTTATATTCGTCAAAAATTAGTTTTACATTGCACATTTCATAAATTTATGGTGTGGTGTTATTGGTTCGCAGCTTGTTGGGTTATTTATTTTTAATGAAACTTTAACCGGAAATCGATATTTGCAATTTCTTAGGGAAGATTTCGACAATATCCCAGATGAAGTAAATTTACAGACCCGTACAAACTTACGGTGGTTTCAACACGA
This sequence comes from Amphimallon solstitiale, assembly GCA_963170755.1. Taxonomy (NCBI): domain Eukaryota; kingdom Metazoa; phylum Arthropoda; class Insecta; order Coleoptera; family Scarabaeidae; genus Amphimallon; species Amphimallon solstitiale. The sequence continues at coordinate 93,134,165 of OY720683.1, read as the reverse complement.
CGGTGCCCCGCCTCACTATCAGGCACAGGTCAAAAGATATTTAGATGAATTATTTCGAAACTCGTGGATCGGCAGAAATGATCCTGTTTTATGGCCAGCACGTTCCCCAGATCTTTCACCATTAGATTTCTTCGCTTTTGGAGCAATATGTGCGATCATATGCAACCCAAGAGGGGCTATTGGAAGCTGTTATTAATGTATTTGATAGGATTAGATGGGCGCAAAATTAGGAGAGCTATTAACTCAGTGTTGAAAAGGTGCCGTATGTGCGTCGATAATAATGATGGGCATTTCGAACACTTAATGTAAGTTGAGGGTGTTACGTGTTGTTAATAATTAATTCGTTTAGCGTTTTTTTGTTTCTTGTATTACATTGTATTTTATAAGCTTCTCTTCTTTTCCATGGCAAGACATGATTTTTGTTAAACATAATAATAGTGTATTGTGCTGTTATTTATTAAAATAAGTGCTACAACCTTTACATCATTCCAAGCAGAAAAAAATGCACTATTAGAATATGTCATAGTCAACTATGGTTTCCATTAAAAAAATATACTTTGCTTGCTAACTCAAAAATGCTGAGCAACATTAAAAATTTAAGACCATGTCTTGTTTGAAATTGAATTTCTTAAAAACAATATTCAAAAAAAAATGTTCTACCTTTATGAATAGAAGAGTTATAGCACTGAAAAGGTTTTGGAGAATTTCTATTTATTGCAAATATCTAGTAAACCATGCATTTTCTTAAATAGACAAAAACGTATCTGGATGAGGCATATAAAGATGGAAAACTTTCTCCATTTAACCTAATGCGTATCTCTTATGGTTTTCGAGATCCCCATACAAATAACGGAAAAAACTCACCCTGTATATTTACAATAGTTACTAAAGCTAACATCTGGAATATCGCTGCCACCTAAAACTTCATTATTTGATTAAAACAAAGGTTGGGATAGCCTATCATGTGGTGAAACTTGCTCCAACTACGTTAAAAATGTTGTATTTTATTTTACTCAATACCGTACTTATTTTGACACCTATGTACATGAAATTTTCTAGAGGAATAATTCCTTCTTAGCATACGAAAGGAAAACTTTATATTAAAATGCCAATCTATCGTCGTATCCAAGGATCAAAGAACGCATGTAAAGGTTGGGCGTGCATGCGGAAGAAGATACACACATATATATTAGGAGGGGACCCTCGGATAGTAGATCCATGCACGAAGATTTTCGGTCGGGTTTATGTAAGTTGGGGGCATCCTGTATAGCGTATAAAGTCGGGAATTATCCCCTAAAGTGCTCGGAAAACTGGGAGAAGAAGAGGGTGCCCGTTCGTTAAAATTTGTTTGATCTCCGCCCCTAGAAACGACGTCACGTTAACCTATTGTAACAACTTAACCAAAATACACGGGTTCGGTGCATGTACACCTTACGCACATATCCCTGTTGTTAGTAATGCATTAAAAGCTTTCCTGTGTCGGGGTGAATCGGTTAACCCCAAGGGTGATAAATTTTATAGCATTTATACAACCACTTCTAGTTCCTAGACACAGAATTTGATGTTGTATAGGCTAACTACATATTTTTTTGTTTTGTGACAGTCCAAAGCATTTGACTACGTTATCTGAATAAACCTGTGTAGTAAAATTACATACATATATCAAAGTAGCACTGGACCCAAGATGCATCGTTCTTAGGTTCAATACTTTTAATCCTATTTAGTTAGCTATGTCAAAATGTCAGTTTTTGATTGAGGAAAAAATATCTTACGTGTGTACCGCAAATGCAACAATATTATGCGTTTCGTAAAATATTCCGAAAAGCTGTTATTAAATAAAGGTACATAATTGTCTGAAAATGGTACAAATAAAATAGTACACATATCATTTTCAGGCAACCGCCTACCGTTAATAACAGTTTTGTGAGACATATATTTAATGCCACTGGTAATATATCTAGGAACAGTTTATTTCAGCGAAGATGATCCCTGCGTCAACACCTAACACTGTACGACTCAAATCAATATTTCGCTGTCGTGATAAATACCGTAAGTATAAAATGAATATGAACATTATAATAACAATAATGACATTTTATGCTTTCAGGTAAGATTGAGAGTCAATCTATCTAGTGTAGGTTATGTGTAATTAGATAATCCACTTTTTGATTATTCACTAAAAATTCAACGTTTCAAAGTACTATCTTTAATATATGCCAAAACACAATCAATAATAGAACTTTATTGAGAAATACCTTGACTACAAAACAAACAAAAAATACAATTTATTTACATCACATACACGTCAATACAACATTAAATTTTCCATTGAAAACATATTTTTATATGGCATTTCTAATTGTCTTCACTATCAGTGCTGATTGATTCATCATTAACATTAATTATAAAATCATGGTTGTAACAATCTAATCGTATTTTTCTATCACGCCAATAATATTTTCAGTTTTTCCAAATTTCTTCAGTTCATTGCTGTAGTGATTCCATCCACACAGCCTTAACTTTTGTTGCCATTAATACAATGTTTATAATGTATTCCGAATACTCATTTTAGAGCATTCTGCCAAATTTTCCTTTTTCCTTTTTTTTTTCAAGGTCTTTTCTTCCCTGGAGTAGATCAAATAGCTGTTACCTCCTCGCCGTAAGCATGGGCAAATATGGCGTTTCGTAAAAGTATCGTCTTTTAAAACTAAAACACTTGTGCCGTAACCTCTGTATACCAACCGTCTCACCCTTGCCGAAACACTGCCGATCTAAAATACAAGATAGCTCGCCGCCACTCTGCCCGATGCGGCGCCGGTGAATGACGCCACCTCTCATTCAGTTAAACGAGGGCTCCCTGAGGATTACATCTTATTAAAAATACAGAGTACAAATGAATTGAAGATCAAAAAATATGTGATATTTAAAAAATAGTGAAATAATTTTACAGACAAAACTGAGCAATAAGACAAGTAAACTAAGGAAATACAAATGTAATACAGAAATTTAACATAAGCCGATAAATTAAGTGAAATCTACTATAGGGTATCACCGAAAATGAAAGACTAAGAAATTACGCCTTTAAAAAAACAAATCAAATTTATCATTATTTTTATTGACCGGAGTTTTATATATCTTACTTAGGTTATTTTCACTTTCCGTGCATCTGCTACTGGCTGGAAAGATTTATTAGAATTTGTAACATGTGAAATAATTCACTCTTTAGCCGCCATTGTCTGGTTGGAAGTATTGTAACAAATTTAAAACAAGTTCTTGCGATTGTGAACGTAATATTCTAACACATTGTAATATTGTGGATTAATAAAGAGAGTTGAATTCGATCAATACAAAAGTCAAATCATAATGTCAAAGACAAACAGAGGTATGTAATAATCTGTCTTTGTCTTTCTCAAGCAAATTCTATGAATCGTATGTTCGTGCTAGGAGGGCACTACAAACACATGCATTCGCCTTTTTCTATCCTTGTTACACAAACAGATACTATTTCTTATTTTGATGCAGACATTATTCTTTGATAGAATTATATATTAGTAATAGTAATTATTTTTTATGTTGGTTTTAGTTATGAAAATATCGAAATCTAAATTATTTACAAAGTTTGTGTGTCGTTGTTCTAAATGAACAAACGACATGCAGTTTCAAGTTCAAAGTATATTTCTATATTTACCATAACAGCTCTCGCCTGTACTCGTATATCTTGATCCACAGCTGTTTCTGCTATGTGCTCTGTAATTTCAAAATTCTGGCAATGTATCACCAAAGTACTGTTTTACAATGTATTCTAACTAGCAACGTGAACATACAATATTTTGAAAAGAAAAAACAAAGTACAGCGGATTTTTTTGGCGGGCTCATTCATTTCACAAAATTAACGACCACACTGCCACACTGCGGTCTCGGCAACTCGAAGTTACGAACGAAACGCGTAGGATTTGAAAGGATTCAGGCTTGTTAATTTTTTTTAAAGCTATTTAATTTCGTGTTCCCATTTATCAGACTCAAGTGCCTTGACAAGATTAAAAAGGCGAACGTTCGTTTATTTTATTCAAAGTTAATTAAAACAAAAAAAATCTGTTATTCTTTTTTTGATACATAAGTAATTAGAATTTAATTACTTTAAAAACAATGATTAACAAATGCTACTTTATATTCTATTAAACGCATCATATCTGCTCTTTTTTATGCAGATTCCATAATAAAATAGGTGATAGGGGGATAAAGGATAATAGTAAGATAATAATAATAATAATAAACTTCATTGTCCAACAGACAGAATCCATTTATAGGACAAAACTTTAATTAAATTATAGTACAGTGCAAACAAAAATATCAGCATATTTCCAACAACAAAACAAAGTATGTATTATATTAGCACATAAACGAATACAAGCTGAATAATTATTAAATATAGGCAACATATACAAGCTGTGTATAAATTGGCGGACCCACTACACGTGGCGACATTCTTGGTCAAATTTTGAGTTAAAAGTCCTAATCCTAAAACGATGTATCAGGCTTCCTTTGTCTTCAGAATGAATTTGAAAGAAACATACATTTGGCAACATTGAACACGCATGTGCTAGTTATAATCTTCGGAACATTTTTACACGTCATGTGAACCTTACATTTTAAATTTAAAAAAGAAACAAACGAAATAAAATTGGTTTCTTAGATTACATATTTATTACGAAAATATTACAAAGTTTAAAAAATTTTTGATAATATTGACTAATTTTTGTACATCTTCTTGATAGAAATCAATGTAATTATTACCTACATACGTAATTGTTCGAATTGAAATCCATCAGTTTGTAGACATAGCTGCAATCTTTGTGGTATCGTTTGTACTATTCGCTCAAGTCTTTCTGGTGTGATTTCTAATACTGCGGCTTCAATTCGGGCTCTAACTTCGTCAGCGTCCTGTGAAGGTGTAGCGTAAACTTTACCTTTAATGAAACCCCAAACAAAAAAATCTAATGGATTGAGATCGTGGGATCTCGCAGGCCACAAAAGGGGACCGCCACGACCAATCCATCTGTCTGGGAAGTGTTCAGTCAACCAGTCTCTTATATTACGAGCAAAGTGCGCAGGAGCTCCATCATGCATGTAAATCATATTACGGCGTACGTTCAGCGGTATCTCATCAACAACTTGTTCTAAAACATATAAATATTCACCGGCATCTAGGCGATTTGGTAAGTAAATTGGTCCAACTACCCTGTGGTTTATTATACCCAGCCAAACGTTAACAGAAAACCTTCTTTGGTGACCGTATTAGCAAAATTCATGTGGATTTTCATCTGCCCAATGATGAAAATTATGAGTATTAAACACACCATCTCTGGTAAACATGCACTCATCACTCCAAAGAATACGTCTTAAAAAGTCACCTTCTTCCTGAATTCTATTTAAGATTGTATTGCAATAATTGATTCGAAATAAGTTATCATTTCCGTAAAGAGCCTGAACTTTAGAAACATGGTATGGATGAAGCAAGTTTTCTCGTAGAACCAAATGAACAGTCTTATTACTGGGAATATTTAGTGTAGAAGCTAATTGACGGGTACTCGCAGAGGGATCTTCCTGTATTGTGGCTAGAACTTGCTCTTCTAGTTGCACGGTACGCCTTTGCCTTGGTCGACCTGCGTTCGAATTTCTTGGAATAAACGAACCTGTTTCACGAAGTCGTTGGTCCAGCCTTCGAAATACATTTTTACTTGGATGCCTCCGATTTGGAAAACGCACTCGATATTCCTGCCCTGCCATGCTAGCATTTCCACGACAGAAACCGTATATCATGTACATATCGGCATATTCGTTGAACGTAAAATTCATAATAAACAAACAGAACAACTAGTAAACACGAAAACCCGAAAACTGATTAAAACTATACAAATAAACACGAAAAATAAGCAAGTCGAATGAAATAGGTAGATTACAAAGTGTCAAAATTTGACAGTAGTAATGTATTTGACCAGAACAACATTAGGCTGCCTACTTATTGTTTTACAACGTTGTCAGATGTGTTTTTCGTCAAAATAAGTTAATAACCAAATATTAAAAACAAACTTTAAAATCAAAAAGAAAACTTTAACGAAAGGATAATAACAACAATTCTTCTTTCTTCTAAATTGTAGCTCTTTCTGTCAACAAATATCAAGTAATAATGCTTATTTCAAGACTGAAGGTCCGAACTTTAGGAACCTCGTGCAAAGATATGGAGCATGGTACAACATTTTCGTATTAGGATTTTGGACTCCGAATTTAACGAAGAACATCGCCGCGTGTAGTGGGTACACACCTTGTATATCAGAACATATTACGAGGTTGTAACCATTAAGCACTCTGACTCAACTTAGATATTTAGTGACCGGATAGGGTAGGAATAAGGCAAAGCCATGGCAGCAGGCAATGGATTACGTGTGGAAGGGGTTAGAATGTAGAATATGTATTTGCATTTTTGGTCATATGAGTTAACGGTGCTGTAACTATAACATTCGTTCGAGCTCTGGCAACAAAAAATGTATCAGTCGAACGCGTTGCATACGTTGGCACCAAAAAGACCACAGCCGACGGAAGGCAGGGCGAGTCAATTTCATTATTAAATAATTTTCTTAAATACCCCGCACTGGTTGTGTTCCTCCTTGAAGTCAAGCTTATGAAATTATGGGTATTTAAGAGTGCATCATAATCAGTACCACGTGGGGGGGGGGGGGGGGGGTAAACGCCGCTTATTCTGAAAGATACATATTTTAGAAATCTCTTCTGTACTATCTCTAAAGCTAATTGCGGGTACACGTAGCAAGGGTACCATATTATTGATGCGTACTCCAATTTTGGACTAACCCTATAATATAGAGTGGTAAATGTTGAGAGATTCGAAAATCCTCTGCATGACCTTATTAAACAGCCAAGCGTGCGTGAAGCAGAAGAGCAAATTGATTGTATGTGGCTAGTGATGTCCAAACGTGAATCAAATAACTCACTCAGATCTTTAATGTTGGTCTGTCTAGCTACGATTACTAAGTCCAGAGCATAGTTTGATAGACCGGTTTGTTAATTTTTGAGAATGTCACAACTGCACATTTATTAATACTCAGCTTGAGTTTTTTTCCTGACATCAGTTGTTAATAATTGTAAGGTTTCTTTGTAATTAATGGCAATCGGACAAGTCATTAATTTTCGAGAATATGTTCAAGTCATCTGCGCAGGCAAGTACCCCTCAATTCAATCTATTTAACAGATCATTAATGTACACAATGAATAATAAAGTCCCTAGATTGGATCCTTGAGGTACACCCGATGTGATCGTGAATACGTCGGAACTGTAACCATTGTCGTGCGTGCATATAACTCGATCTATTCTGAAGGTAAGAGGCGATTAAATTGGTGAGAGAAGCTGAGAAACCGATAGAACCATGTTTGAGCAGTAGTATATTATGATTAATGGCGTCGAAGTCTGTGTATAACACATCCACCTGTTGCCTTTTGTCCATTGATGTGCTTAGATACTGAGTAATTTCTGCCAAATTAGAAAGTGTAGACCTTCCTGTCATGAAACAATGTTGTACTGTAGAGATGTAAGGTCTTACGCAGCTGCATTTCGTGTTATATACAGCTGCACATATTATGACCTTTCTATCTAACAAACTTAATGCTAATGCATGAAAAAATAATTCATAATCATTATTGTTTAGGTCCGGGGGTATATAGGTATATGTTAATAAGATAAATAATTGAAGAAGAAATAATACACTTTGATATGAGAATGTCCACCAACGGAACTAAATTAGTTAGGTTAGATGTGTCACAGAATACAGCAGGAACTACGTCAGACACTGAAAGCAATACGCCACCACCAGTAGATTTTCGAACAATATGATGAGCCTATCCCGCCTAAGCACATTCCGGGTTACACCAAAAAGTTCAGAGTCGTCTATATCCGGAGTAAGCCACGTTTCAGACAAAAAAAATCACTATCAAAAGCGAAACTGGAATAATAAACTTCAGCATTTTTCGAATGCAAACCACGCACGTTTTGGTAATATATGCGTATTGAAGAAGTCCGGCTGCTGGACAACTCTAGTTTTCCGACCTGGTACACTTTAGATGCTGAATACATATGATGTACAACAAAATTGTTCCCTATAATCAGTGTCGGCAACAAAAACTGTCCATATGAGAGAACTTCTAGCTAATATCTAATGTTTCGACTTGGGAATTAGTGAAGGGCATGCTAATAAAACGCGAATGTATGTTGCTTTTAGAGAGGAATAAGTAATTATTGCAGACAATCAAATGAAGTATCGCACAAGAGTGAACATCATCCGAAGACGTTAGTGAAATTTTAACGAAAAGTCGCGTAGGTTCTGAACATTTGAAATGAGACGATTACAAACATATATGTTACAGTAAAAACGAGTTTTTAGTTTAAACGAGTTTTTACTGGGAAAAACAAGTTTTGACTAAACGCCTTTGTTACAACTAGTATTTATTAATAATCAAAAACAAATGTCAGTTAAAACGGGATTTAAGTAAAGAAAACTAGCTCTAACGAACTGACTCAGTTAAAACTATTTCAGCAGGGGGTCAAAATTCATTCAGTTTTACTTTTAAAAGCAATAAAAAAAATGTTTTGTTTGCTGTACACGTGTTTTCGTCAAAAATTTCCAAAAAAATTAATAACGCAAAAACTATTGGCTCAATTTTGAAAAATAGGAAAACAGTTAAATAGACAATTTAAAGTACTAGAAAATCCAAAACTATATAGAGTGAGTCGTTTAAAAAAAATAAATTCCATGCATTTCCGGTAAAACCGATAGTGCGCCAGAGCGTAAAGTATTTTTAGAATATGCGCCCCAAGCAACCATGAATCTTCCACTCGTTGTTTTTTCTTGTATTTAAAACACACAAGAGCATACATATTATGGTGCGATGCAGATTTATAATATAAACAATAATAATAAATAATATTCAAATTAGCTCTGTACCTAATCACAATAATTATGAGTTAAAAATTAGAAATTGGCAGTCAAGTTTACATACCAGGTCTAGACTTAAATGAATAATGTAATTCGAAATTGGGCGCACATCATCACTATTATTGTGTCCAATCTTCAACATTTAAGTCTATTCATGCAATAAATGTGGACCAATACTTATGCAACAGAAATACTAAGTTTTAATCACTTGGTAATTATAGATGACAATTCCACCAGAAGTTTTGAACAGTTTGCGGCGGAAGAGCTCTAATTTATGGCATTCGGGCGACTGGTTTTTCCACCAAGATAACGCCCCTGCCAACACTCTGTGCATTAATTTTTTAGAAAAAAATGACATAACTTTGCCCACGCGATTTATTTTTATTTCATCAAATGAAAAGAGACATTACAAGAAAGCGTTTTGCCGGCGTTACTGAGGTGAAAAAAAAGGTGGAGGTCAGACATCACAGATGACAAATTTAAAAGATTTTTTTGAGCAATGGAGTAAAATATTGGAGAAATAGAGAGTACTTTGAACGGGATTAAGGTTTTTTGTTTAAAAATTAAATAAACACACTAAAAATATAAAATCGGTTACTTTTGGGTACCCCCTTGTACGTTTATGAGTTTGTAAGGGCAAGAAACAAATGTTGCGTGCCAAAAATCCGACGAGCTCTTGTTTTTTCATCAGCATCGTCATTAAATATTCACCAATCAAAGAAATTCCCTTATAATCTCTAACATCTTCGAATAATTAATTTTACCTTTCTACGTTAATTAATATTTAACTATCGTTAGAAATTTGAAATTTCTAATTTCACAAATCTTAAAATTACCGCCTGTTTCACATTCGTTTTATTTGTTCTTTAAATAGGGTCGAATTAATTATCTCGATGATTTTACAAATAAAATTATTTTTAGAGATTAAATACATATTGTCGCTATACTTTCACCTACAAAATCACTGTCACTAGGAAAAACAACAGTCCACACTCAAATTTTAGTTGTATTTTTGCATTTATATTCTATTTCAAATAAATATCGTTTTTGATTCATTGAGCATATTGCATAAGATTTAATTTACAACAATAAATATTTATATTTATTCTCCATGAATTATACGTAAATTGATAATAATATCAATTTATATAGCAATATGCTTTAATCACATATTCCAATGCTTTTAATAATAATATTTATAATACTATTAAGTCGTCTTAAGTTCTGTTGTATCATTTAATGGAGATGAAATTATACGTTTCTTAAATCATATTTCTATTAATAACCTCATATTCAAAATATTATCGACAATTTTGTTCAAAATAAAAAAAAGCTGAAAATTAGAAAGATATTGCCGAAGAACTTTCTTCCATCAAAGCACTGCTTTAAATATACCGGCTGCGTGACTACCTAAATATGCACAAGTAGACAATGCGATGAAACAAGTGCATTTAATAGAATGATTATTTTCTTTCTAAATATATTCTGTCATTGCATTCTAGAGAGTTAGTTTCGGATTTATCAGACTTTCGCACGTACATTGAAGGATTATTAGCAATGTGTATCCAGTCGAGTTCAATTCAATATACACCAACATGGTGATAAAAATATACGAGCTAAATGTGTTATTCAACGGTGACCAAAGGGTGTGAATGGAGGGAAGTAATAAGCACAAAGTACAATGAGCTGTGAAGCGACAAGTGGCCTACGCTTATTTAAGAACAGTATTCACATTGTGATAATACACATCCACACCTATTCCTTCATACGTAACTTGCTATAAGTAGTAAGATTTGGTGGAGGCGCCGGGTTAATAAATAATAAACATTGTAGACTCAATGGACATTACGAAATGCCGCGATATAATTTTTCGAGTAAACAAACTCTCCATACGTCGATTTGCAAATTGGATACGTTCTACTTTTTTTTTTACTTTAAAGAACTACTAGAAACTTGTTTATTTTTCATGACCAATTCGATTCCTTAACAGATATATATCAGCTATTGTTTCCGCGTTATGACAGGAGACGAACATTCATTTTTGAGAGTTCATATCTTTCTTATTTCTTTTTTCTTGCGATGCAGCCCGCTCATTAATTCAGTTGTTTAAGAGCTATTGGCGCTTTCTAGAGAAGCTTCCGTGCATGCAAAATGTGTAATGACTTTGTTATTTCACCTTTTCGGCATTACGGGTAAAAAACTATTGTGTTTTATCTTCAACAGATTTTTATTGTCGGCCGTAACTTCGAACTCACTGACATTGGGGAGGTACACACCCACGCATATTAAAGCTAGACTTTTAAACTCGGGCTTCAGGCAGAATGTCATCTACAGATACGTATTTAGCGTTTTCGGGATGTGGCATAAAAATTACATATTACACATTGAGATAGGTATATATATATATTTATTTTTCTGCGTTGAATATCCACTGTCTATATCATCTTCGATAACTAGTTCATGTTTAAGTTCATAGACGAACTTATTATGTATTACCTTGCCTTCTTTTGTAAATATATTTTCATCTAACGTTTGTAAATTAATATGACATTAATTCAAGTTATTGCCAGGTTATAGCTTTTTCAAGTTTGGTGCTTTTATCTTATGTTAATACATAATAATAAACTTTTGTAGTGTGCATTGCCTTTTACAACAGAGTTGAGTTAAAAATTCACCTAAGTAAATTGAAATTAATATCTTCAGCCGAGATAAAAGTATATAACCTTTTATATAAGGTCATTCCCTAAAACATTACACGGTAATCATGCAGACCTATGTATTTAATGACAAAGATAGAACCATGCAAACGTGAAATGTGTAATTAAAAGTGAAAATGTAAACAATAAATAATAAATGATAAATAAGACTCAATTTGTTCATTTAGACTCTATATTTCGCCAATATTTATTAGCTTCATCAGGAGTGAACAATGAGTTGGCACTGGCAAAAGATATCAATATTGATATCTATGCTTAACTTTTCACATTTTCAATTTTATACATTTCGAATTTTTACATTACATCATGACAGTAATTGAAACTGTTTAGATGACAGCTTACTGTCAAATTTGTCAATATAGTGCCTCTAAACCAAGAAAAATATTGACTTTTAATGCAATCTCAAATAACTTCACAAACTAAACCAGAAAACCAGTCTATAATTTGGCTGAGATTTCTCAACAGTGCATAGAGGAATCTTAACGCAATTCATATATTTCGTAGAAAATAACACTATATTACATTCCTACAACAAAGAACCAGTATATATAAATGTATATTTGTCAATATTTGTCACTGTAATGCAATTACTTTCAGCATACGGTAACATTTCCTCATAGATATTTTTACTCGCTTATTAAAAATCTTTATATATGTCATCATATTCTCTAATGAGGTTAATCGGTAGTGAAACACATTGTTGTATACCGTTTGGTTTATTGTTCAATTTATCGTGTAAATCCAACACAAACATTATTTTTAGTTTATGTTTCAGCTACACATGTCCAACTTCCATAATAATAACGTAAGTTGTCACAAGTAGTAACTCAATTATTACCGTTACATTTACTTTGATTTCTTATGCTGTATCTGCTCGACAAGGATCAATACAATTTAATTTCGACTTGAAAATGTGAACGAAACCTATAAGAATTAATTTTCTAGGGTCGGGATTGAGTTTTATTTGTATTTTATACTGAAATCCTTCGTGGCAGATTTAATAAAGAATATCGATATTCCCAAGATCCCTTCGGCAATATTAAATAAAGTGAGCACTAGATTGCTGTAGTATAGCTTTTAGGAAGTGCGCTTCAACATTTTTCTTTCTTTCTTATTCTGTGCTCAACAATTTCCCGTCTATTAGTTTTTTTTTTACTCTGGATAACAACAGTAAATTGTAAACTTTACAATGTTAACGTGAGAAAATAAGACATTTTACTTTTCCCATAGCTGTTAGAAAAGTTTAATAAATTGTACGAAAAAAAATTGTTCCGAAAGTTGATCACGAATAAGATTAAAATTTTATTCCAATAAAAAAATAAGTTAAGGAGTTTCAGACATTATGATATTGATGAACTACAACTACACAAACACATTTACGAAAAAAGTTAGAATAATGGAAATTATGTCAATATTACGGTAGATTAGCGGACAGAAATTATGAACCAAATTTTTGAGGAAATGTGTCCCTAAATGTGAATTTGTTTAACCTGAAAAGTACTTAAGGAACAAGCGGATGAATTATGCAATAATCGAACAGATAATTTGTTTAACGATAAATATAAAGTGGCAGTATTTACGAAACGTGAGGAGGACTTGAATGAATACAAATTAATTAGAAATCAAGTAGTTAAAATTATTAGAGAACGTAGCTCTTAATAATAGTAGCAGAAGAACAACAAACTATCACAAAACTTATATTTGCTTCATATAATAGAAGAGTCCAATAAACAATCAAGGGATTTACAAACTGAGGAAAAATATTCAGAAATACAACACCATTTACAAGCTTATTGCTAACTTTGGGTTGTGAGACATGGGCAATAAGAAGACAACCGGAGAAAAAAATACAATCTTCCGAGTTGAAATACTGAAAATGGACAAATAAGAATTGATTTCGAGATAGTTCGTTACCGAAAGACACTTAAGTTAAGTGGTGCGCAAAATATATGTGAGAAGAAAACAAAAAAAATGACGTATGAGCCCCACACGACTTTCTTATATATATATGTGCCTTTCAAATTATAAAAAAATTGTTCTGAATTAAGTTTTAAATACTTTTATCTTCTTAAAAAAATAAATGTGTGAGTAAATGTGTTACTTCAGGTCCGAATTTTGAATTTTTTTTTTTATACAAATTATTTAACTTCCTAATCTAAGTAGTTCTAGTCTCTTTATAAATCCCGACAGAATGCCTACTTTAGATAAGAGTGTAAAAGTGTTACTTCCAGTCCGAATTTTGAACTTTCTTTTATACAAAAATATTCCTAATCCAGTTCTAAATATGTTTGTACTCTTGATAAATATATATAGAATGCATAATTTACGACATATTCACAAAAAATCGCTATTCGATAAGTGTTACTTCCGGTCCGAATTCTAAGAAAAAATATACAAAAAGTAATAAAAATCAAGTAATTAAGGTCGTTAGAGTGGGAATTTGTAGTTCTTGCTCAGCTTGTATAATATAATTCGGATGAAAGCAAAAGCAACATCAAATTTGCAATGAAGAGCTTGGTAGAGAGACCATGCTTCTTTGTAAAAAGGATACTATCTATAGCTAGTGTTACTAATGAAGCTATTAAATTTAGCAGCCGGCAAAGTCAATTAAAAAATAATCGTCGGTATATGTACATTATAATCATGACAAAACTAATCATTTAGCGATAGCTATGATTAGTTTTGTCATGATTATAATACACCTGAATTACAAAATAAATGTAAGCAAGTTATAATCCTTGGTTCTCATCAAGTAAACATGTAATAAATATTGAAACAACAAATTTGATGGCTCCTGAATGAAAAGAAACTATATTTAAAAATTGGATATACAAAATTTGATACAGTGTTCAACTATAAATTGTTTGGGTTAACAATTAGCGGTAACATTAGCAACCTCATACAGAAACGCTATTTTCAAAAATTGATAAAGCTTTATAGATTTTGAGTAAAATGAAAAACGCGTAATGTACCTCGAAAATAATTTACTTTGCTAATTTGCTTCTATCATAACACATGCTGTACTATTTTGAGCGAGCAATAAGAAATATTTATCATCTTTCATTTTTATATTTACGAATTCCTACAATATATACAGGAAGATGCCAATTTTCTATCACCCTATTGGGTAATTTTCGTAATATTGAAAATACAGCATCGGTTAAATTGGCAAGGTTGCTAAGACATTTGATGAGTATTTATTTAATGGCATTTTCGGATTTAACATTTATTGGTAACTTCTGAAGATATTTTGAAAAAATTAAATTTTCGAAATTCATACATATCTTCGTAATTATTGAAGATCTGGTGGTAATTTTTACGTAGAATTTAATAATCTTGGTTAAAAATTCATGGCACACTTTAATTATCAAGATATAACATAAACTTATGTTGTTTTTTTTAAATGGCAATCATAGTTGGCCATGACTTAATAAAAATGCTTGTTTTTTCTGATTTTATAGATATGAGGTTTGGTATGGTAATCTTTATAAAATTTGTATTATAGCGAGAGTAATTCAATTACTGTTAATTTTTGAGAAAATAATGAGCAAGGGAGCTTTGAAAAACTATTTTAATATGCGAGTTGGTATTAAAATAGTTTTTTACGGCTTACTTGTTCATTATTTCCTCAAAAATTAACATAACTGAATTACTCTCGTTGTAATAATAAATTTATAAAGATTACCATACCAAACCTTATATCTATGAAATCAGGCAAAAATAAACATTTTTATGAAGCCATGGCCAACTATGATTGCTATTTAAAAAACATAAGTTTATGTTATATCTTGATAATTAAGTGTGCCATGTATTTTCAACTAAGATTATTAAATTCTAAGTAAAAATTACTACCAGATACTATTTTCATATTTGTTCTATTTCCAATAGTTACGAAGATTTATGTATAATTGAAAATTTCGGCAATTTTATATTTTTTAACAATTTAATAAAAAATATTAAATCTGAAAATGCCATCAAATACACTCCAAACAACGTTGTCAATGTAACCGATCCTTATCTTCAATATTAAGAAAGTTACCCATATATAATACGGAGATAGAAAATGGGCGGGCACCTGTATACATATGCTTAATTAGCCAGTATTAGAATTCATCTATACATGTTTTTCTTTCTTACTGCCGGATTCCTGAGGCAATGTATACAACCACGTTAGCCTCATGGCCCGTAATCTCCTCTCTGAGTATTGATTTTGCTAACGTTTCCTTCACTACTATGGCGAATGCAGAGATGCTAAAGTTGTACTTCAGGTGCCTAATAATGCCTTGTGCCGTTCTAGATCACTTTCGAAAATTATTCAGTCAACGGTTATTGTTACTATGATTTAGGTGATACCTCTTACGAGGGACACTATTTATGTATTGAGAATAGAAAGAATAAACAAATGAATTTGATGAAAAATACCTTTATTGCTTTTCAAAATAATCGCCTTTAAGATCTATACACTTTTGCATGCGATTGAACCACCCTTCAAAGCACTTTGTCCAGTCAGAAGATGGTAGCTTTAAAACATGCGTTTTGAAGGCCTCAACCGCTTCTTCGGGCGATGAAAATCGTTGTCCACGCAGTTTATCTTTAATTACTGGAAACAAGAAGAAGTCATTGGGTGCCAAGTCGGGGCTGTAAGGCGGATGACCCATCAATTCGATCTTTTGTGTGTCCAAATACTCGTTTGTTGCATGTGATGTGTGTGAGCTCGCATTGTCATGATGCAAACCGATTCGTCGTTTTGGGTTGGTTTCTCTCAATTTACCGAAAACTTCAGGCAAACAAATGGTCGTATACCACGCTGAATTAACGGTCTCTTGATTTTCGAGAGCCATAGTTGCCACAGGACCAGTTTTCGTGAAGAAAAACGCCACCATTTGCTTCCTAACGCTGCGAGAACGAACAACTTTTGTTGGCTTTGCTTCACATTGAAACACCCAAACTGCCGACTGGTCTTTTCTTTCTGGTTCATAAGAATAAATCCACGACTCGTCACCTGTGACGATGTTGTATACCGCTTTGGATGCAGCACAGTTGTATTTTGAAATCATTTTACGGCACCAATCGACACGAGCATTTTTTTGAGCATCTTTCAACAAATGTGGAATCCAACGCGCACACAGCTTCCGAACACACAAATGTTCGTGCAAAATCTTATGTATGCTGGTCATACTAATGCTTAAATATTTCTCGATTTCTTGATATGTCACATGACGATCTTCTTCAATTAGTTTTCGCACAGCATCGATATTTTCCGGCACAACGACCGATTTTGTACGACCTTCTTTAACTTCGTCCGTGAGCGAACTACGTCCACCTTTGAATTCAATGTACCAGCGATATACAGTGGGTGTGGATGGCGCTTCATCACCAAAAGTTGAATTCAGTTGATTGATGCATTGTTCTTGAGTTAGACCACGTCGAAAGTCATAATAAATCACAGCTCGAAAATGTTTGCGAGTTAATTCCATATTTTGGCTGAGATGAAATTTTAAACACTGCAAAAAACACAAATATTGCTCGCACGTCAAAACTTTCTGACTACCTATAACGTCAAAAATGTCAAACTTTACGATGACAATTTCAAATTTCACCTGGCAATACCAGTGTTGCCAATTCTCAATACATAAATAGTGTCCCTCGTAGCAGTCAGTGCATATGCAAATATGCACATTCCATTCCACTGACAAATGAATAACAGTATAAATATATTGTATAAAAAGCGCTTAAAACATAAACCGTTGTAAAAAAGAGAGTTGTTTTGATATCATTTTGCATTTTGAACCACAACATGCTACGCTAAAATTCAATAAAATCAGTACCTGTTCAATTGTAAACCAATTTTCTTTCTCGTGTTTCCAGTGCGAGGTAGGCGCCATAAATTCTCGGCCTGACAGGCTTATACAGGTTCAAACGTGTTCAAACTCCCGTCACGTCATGCATGCACATACGCGAGGTGTACACTATAAATATGAAGGTTCAATGCCTAGTAGTTTTTAGTAACCAGCCAACCAACGTGACTAGCGCACGAAAATGTCTGAAGTATCGAAAATTAAGTACCGCGCGGTCATTGAATTTTTAAAAAAAGAAGGGCATACACCTTATCACATTAAACAACTTTTAGATGACGTTTACGGTGATTCATGTTCTTCGTAATCAACTGTAAAAAAGTGGGCAAAATATTTCCGTTTGGGACAAGAATCCCTGGAAGATGCTGATCAATTGAAGTGATACGCCTCAACAAATTTCAATTATAGAACATTTAGTGCTAGAAGATCGCCGTTTGAAAGTGAAGGAATTATATGATATCAAACATTTCCGAAACAAGTGGTCGCCAAATTCTCCATGACCATTTGGGTATGAATAAAATTAGTGCTAGATGGGTACCGTGACTTCTTTCTGCTCTCCAACGTGAACGTCGAGCCGAATGTGCGCAGTCGTTTTTAAACATGTGTGGAGATGACCCAAAACCGATTTTGGAGTCCATTGTCACAGGGGATGAAACAATGGTTCTGTTTTACGATCCTCTATCAAAAAGGGAGTCCATGGAATGGCGACGACCTGATGAACCTCATCCCAGAAAGGCGAAAGTCGTTCAATCAACGAAAAAGGTAGTGGCCACAAAATATTCTGGGATTGTGAGGGCATTTTGCTAAAGAGCGCAATACAATTATGAAGGCACATATTATGCGTCTTTATTGCATAAATTAAGGGACAGTATTCGTACAAAACGTCGTGGAAAATTGATAAAAGGTGTGCGATTATTGCACGCCTTTTCACAAGCTGCCATCCGCGAATGCGGCTTTCAAGAATTGGAACATCACCGTATAGTCCGGATATGGCACCTTGTGATTTTCTTTGTTTTCTAATTTAAAAAAAGACGTTTGGGGGACGTAGCTTTAAGGACGACAGTGAGTAGCAAGCAGCTGTTATACAACATTTTGACGGTAAAACTTCAGATTATTTTTACAAGGCTATCGAATTATTAATTAATCGTTGTAATAAATGTATAGAAGTTAGGGGAGATTACAATGAAAAATAAAAATTCTTATATTGTTCCAAGTTTCTTTTTTGTATATCAGGCCGAGAATTTATGGCGCCTACCTCGTATTTACATGCCGGTACAATTCTCAACCATTGCAATCGTGCTGAAAATGACAATCAGGATCGAAATGAGAGAGCCATGTATGTCATGAAATGGAACATCGTGAGATACCACGACGTCACACAGCAAGCGACAAGGAGATTCTCTCGGCGTCTTCTTCCTCGGATGATATTGAATGTTCGAACGCTTTATTGAATAATATGCCGTTTATTGGATCTCTCAGTTGGGGGTGAACACAACGTATACGCTATCCTATCTCGACGCTTGATGCTTTGATCTTACCCGTGTCGCTCTTCATTTATACACGATATTCCCGTACATAATATATTCTGTAGCTCTGTATTATTCGTCTTCGAGATAATTTGTTACACGTGTAAGGAAATATAGAATTTTATAGTGTTGAGAGTATTACACCAAAAACTAAGGTTATGTTGTAAATGAAACATGTGCATACATAGTCTACTTATAACTGTAATAGCGTACATCAAGTTCAATAAGGCCACAAGTGCAAAAAAAAAATAATTTTGAGTTATGGTGTATGTACCTTATTTGTATCCCCATATACTGCAATAGAACCAGAACTGTATCTCTATTATTTTAAGCAGTAAGATGAATACATCCCTACAACACTGAATGAGTTTTTGGTTACAATATGGCAACAACTGCCATTTACGGCAATATTGCTCAAAAATAAAATACAAAATAATTCTATATGGCTATAACTGCTAAAAGCTTACTGGAAAAAATACTACTAGAAAAAGAGTGCACAGACCAGAGCAATGGAAGAGAAATCAAAAGAAATTAAAAGTTAATTTTAGACTTGCGTATATAACAGAAGGGAAGAGAGAATAACGAGGATGGACTTTAAAACATCCTTGTGAAAATAAAAAAATGTCGAACAAAGTGCACTCAAACATTAGGCCATGCGGCCAGAGAAGACAGTCATTCTCGTTTTTGGAACTTGAAAGATAATGCTCTACAAAGGCAATTTGTTGCTTCTGATGTAGAAAAACGTTCTACAAAATACAGAAGACTCGCTGAAGGTAGTATTCGCGGCGAGAACTTGGCATACTTCCTCACATTAGATGGACTAAAAGTTAAAGTAAGCAAAAACTTCTTTATAAACACTTTGGACATTTAGGAGATAAGTTTATAGAACAACTTGGAACAAATCTGATGATCGAGAATGCGCCGAAGAAGACAAAAGCGGAATTTTTAAAAGACATGGAACAGTTGGTGTTTCAGTGAAGGATACAATTAGACAAAGAACAGAATCACACTATTTGAGAGTGCAAATAAAAATAGAATACATAGATGGCTCCCTCACATTCGATCAAATTTATAGATATTATAAGGCACGGGAAGAAAGTGAAGGCCGACCTGTGGCAAAGAAATGTAGGTATGAGCATATTTTTACCACGACGTTTAACACAACTTTCTTCTAAGCCTAATGACAAGCCAGAGAGCTACCGCCCCATTGCGCTCCTAAGTGCTAGTTACAAACTATTAGAGCGGCTCCTGTATAACAGGATAAGTCCAAAGATCCTTGAAAGCATACCAGTTGAGCAGGCTGGATTCACGCCAATGCGAGGCTGTGCCGACCAAGTCTTGTCACTTACGACTTATATAGAGGCCGGATATCAGAAGCAGCCGAAAACATCCGTCCCATTCATAGACCTAACTGCAGCATATGATACTGTATGGAAACAAGAACTGCTCTACAAACTCCTTCGTCTAATACCCTGCAAAACAACTGTGGGATTAATCGATAACATGCTGAGCAACAGATTATTTCGTATTGTCATGGGAAATTCACTAAGCGATTGGAGGAAACTCAATAACGGTCTACCTCAGGGCTCAGTTTTAGCTCCACTCCTGTTCAACTGTTATATTGCTGACATGCCCATAACAAGATCCAGAAAATTTGGATATGCTGACGACTGGGCAATAGCAATCAGAAGCAAATCAATGGAGGAAACGGAGGAAACGCTAACAGATGACCTGAACAGCCTGGGGAATTACTTCCGCAACTGGAGACTCCAACCTAGCGCAAGTAAGACGGAGGTGTCATGCTTCCACCTAAACAACCGTTTGGCCAATAGAGAGCTGAGTGTAAACTTCGGTAACAGGCTGCTGCAACACAACCGGTATCCAAAATACCTGGGAGTTACTCTTGATAGAACCTTATCCTTCAAACAACACCTAACTAAGGCTGCCTCAAAACTCAAGACAAGAAATAACATCATTCCAAAAATTCTGCGGCTCTTCTTGGGGATCCTCCGCTTCTACGCTTCGTTGCTCCGCCCTGGGGCTCGTTTATTCTGCGGCGGAGTATTGTGCTCCGGTCTGGCTATACAGCCCACATGTTAAAATGGTTGACGCCCAACTGAACCATACGATGCGTTTAATCTCGGGCACAATTAGATCCACACCAAGTCACTGGCTACCAGTTCTAAGCCATATTCCACCTCCGGCGATACGGAGATCCAATGCACTTGTCAGAGAGTACATTAAGGTTCTTCAAAATCCACAACTACCAATAAATACAGATGTCGACGGCATAGGAAGGAATAGGCCGCGCTCAAGAAAACCCCCTATCAAAACAGCTGATAACCTGGCGGCCGATGACTTCAACCCAATAAATGAGTGGAGGCGGGGATGGACCCAAACGGCTCGGCCGGAACTGCGCAACATGCCATGCATAACAACTACCCCAGCCGGCTTCGATCTACCACGTAAGACATGGAAAACACTTAACCGGATTAGGACCGGTCATGGCAGGTGTGCTGATGCCTTCTATAAGTGGAACAAAATACCCTCCCCACAAAGTGACTGCGGCGCTGAAAGGCAGACGATCCGCCACATCACGGAACATTGCAACCTGCGGGCATATGGGGGCCGTCCGGATGAGTTTCTGACAGCGACACCAGACTCGATTGAATATATTAATAATTTACACATTCAACTGTGAATTGTGTTATATTTCTGTGTTATATTTTTATATATTTTTGTGTTTTTACATCGTGCTATATGCTGTTGTTGTTGCCATACGATAAATATATATATATTCTAAGCCAAAAAAGATCTGCCATATGATGAAGATGTGCCATATGCGAATCATACAAAAACTCCAACGACGAAGATAAAAGCGGCCTTGCCAAATCTTAAACAAACGCTTGTACAATAAAAATAAAAGTAGAGAAGAAAAAACATTAGACGTAGAAATGGCAAGACATGATCCTGAAATTAAATTAGCTTGCTTCGACTTACAGGCAGTCCTTCTCACACCCTGCGGAGATATATCAACTTTTTATTATAAATGCAGATTGAACTGCTTCCATTTCACGATTTTTGAGATAGTTCGAAAATGGGCCACTCTTACTTTTGGCACGAAGCTATTGCTAACCGAAGAAAAAATAAAATAGCTGCATGCTTACTGGATTACCTAACAAGATACTGCCTTGAAAAGAAAGTCATATTTTATAATGATAACTGCGTATGGCAAAACAAATATAAATTTATGGTAACCATGTACCTCACAAATTTTTGACAGTGGGGCACACACAACATGAAGGAGACGCAATGCACTCAGTTATCGTACCTGCACAATGATGCGTCATTATACGGACTGCCACCAAGGAAGACAAACCATATAACGTGAGGGAAATGTCAACAGAGTACTTGTATGATTTTAAACACCTTAGCTCAAATATGGAAAACAACTTTATAAAAAACACAAAAAATGTTAATATATAAAATCATTCCCCTGGATCTCTATTTTTTTTACAAAACAGATTTCGATGCTGATGAGTTTGAAGAAGTTGAAATCAAGGGAACCACCAGAAGTAGGTCAGTTTCTACAGAAAGTGAATTAAAAAACGCATACACCAAGCTAGATTTCGGATAAAACAAAAAAAACGCCTTTAAGAGTTGTCTCATAAAAGCCTGTTTACTGGTTTTATAAGGCCTTGGTTGAATAAAAAATAAATATTTTTCTGTAAAAAGTTAAGACTCTGTGTCGTGTTTAATTTTAAATAAAACATCAAAAAAGTATATTTTATTTTAATGAAATGTCGCCATAAATTTGATAAAACTTATAGATTAACAACTACATTTGGTAAATACGTTAAAATTTTTAAGGCTGCTATTGATGAAATAACGTTTTGAGCAACATAATTATATCTAGCGTAAATTGTTTTAGTGATTTCTCAACATTTTAGGTGTTTGTATTTACGGCACTATTGAATTAGATGTGCAATATATTAAGAGTTAGGTAAGGCAAAAGTAAGACAAATCTAGACAAAGTACAATTCACTGTATGAAGTAAAGCGAGTACAAAACTCCTTCCCGCCTTACACATATGGACACATATGCATATGTGTGTATTTCACAGTTACGGCTAATCATATTTTTCTACTCTAATGCGTGTAATGATAAAAAAAATATCAATTATATTAAAGTAAAAGCTTAAAATCTTACCTTGGAGAAAAAAATACTTTCATGTATAATATCAAACGTTATTGTAACTGGTCCTGTAAAAAAAACAACAATTAGTACTCATAATGAATTAAATAGTAAATTTCAAAAAACTGATTTTTTATGTTCTGAATTAATTGCTAATTGTCGATGAGTTTTAGTTTCTAAGACCTTTCATGATAAAGAAAATACTTAAAAAATAAATAAATTTATTATCCAAACAGAGTTATCGGTTCGTCGCGCAATCAGTATATTGCGTTATTTTCCAATACAAGATTTATTCAAACATTTTCAAAGTTTCTATTAGGTTTCTTCTATTTGCAAGCATGATCTGTGAAAAACTATTGTTTCTCTAGTACTAACAGAAAAGGCTTGGACACATAACCTGACGGTGAACAGTTTTCTAAATAATTTGCAGTTATAAGGAACACCATTTCCAAGCAAAAAATGTATCCGTTCGTTGTGCAACAAATAATTCGTTTTTTGACGAAAAGAGTAAAGCAGAGTGAAATTTTACACATACTTGAGGAACAGTTTAGGAATGACTCTTTGTCGAACTCTAGGGTGCTTTGATTGGCAAAAAAATCGAGCTTATAAGCCCACAATATCGGTCAAATTTTTTTGCACAAACGAAAGACTATAAACGCGGCCTAGTACTCACTAATCACTCCTTGACAAAGCAAAAGATGCCAACATCAGATTCTAGGGTGCTGTTGGTTCACGACAACGCGAGATCCCATACACCTGCAAAAACTTGTGCAAAATTGAAAGAAATCCACTGAACAACACTCGCATACCATCCCTGCAGTCCAGACCTCTCTCAATGTGGTTATTACAAGTTTGAGTGCCTCGAAGTGTTACACGGAACTGCGCAACTGGTTTTTAAAGCATTTTTTTCGAAATAAATTTGGATGCACCCTACATGCTTGCCAACAAATTAAAGCGCATGGGAACAGCAAGTACAAAGATAAAAACGTCTTCAGTCATCAGATTTAACAACAGGTGTTTGATGAGTAAATTGGTTGGTATAGTTTCTTTTAATTAATTGGGACTAATTGACATTGTCAGATCATTTTTCTTATTTTGACTCTTAAGCAGATAAATCAATGGAATAATACTCCACTTGTAATTATCATTGTCGCAAAAAACGCAAGGCTTACTAGTAGCAGCATATAATGGCGCCTGTTGGTTAACAATAAAACGAATGAAATTAAACTTTTGTAATAAAGTGGAAAATTCCCCCAAAACTCTGGCCCACCTACCTGTGAAACAGGTGAAATAATTGTCGGCACTCACACATTAAGGTCTGCCAAGGTTAAGCGGCTATGAGTCCGCTAGATGACAGAGAAGGTAGGGAAGTAGGATCAGGTAATTGTACCAACATATAAACAAAACAAAAGAATGTCGAAATACCAAACAAGTTCCTAACAACAAATACAGTTTATTTAAATATCACCCACAGCAGTTTAAATACATATATAAAAAAAGAAATGAAAACATGCAGGAATAAAATTGCAATAATTACTCATTATAGTGGGCGAATTGCAAAAATAAATTAAAGGAATCTAATAAGAGCTATTTGTTAGACAAGAGAAAGTTAAATTTAGATTGTAAATATATTTTCTAATACATAAATATAAGAAACTGTAGAAGTCCTAAATTAAAGTTGAAATTCAAATCTGTTCATTTAAGCCGGTATGTGCAAAGCATAAAAAAAGGGGTAAATATACCCTGCACCTATGACCTCCAAGATTGGTGTCAATTTTAAAAATTATACATCCTATATATTAATATCACAGATATGCAAAACAAAATTTGAATGAAATTAACAGTCAAATTTTTCAAAAAATGTTTAATTAAACTTACATCGATCATTACACAAATTCAATATTTAATAAGCTAAAATTCACTAAATTAAACAATAGCTAGAAGGGCACTAATAATTGAAAGATATATTAATGGTAACTCAGCCTGGGGCAGTGGAGGGGTGGATTGAGTAGCTCCGACACTGTCACTGCCGGTCCCAAGCCCGAGTAAAGAAGGAGGGTTGTAACGACAGACTAACACTCTGTCTTATATAAAAAAAAAGAAATTGCTAAAAATCCTAAAGCGCAGCCTCGGAATTCCGACGGATTACAAGGAGGACGACAGAAGCAACGAAAAAGGCAAATGAATATAGGATGCTGGAACATACAAGGTTTGAGTACGAAGGAAGAACAGGTATTTAAAGAGCTCCACACATACAACATGGATATTGCAGTACTCAGTGAAACAAAAAAGAAAGGACAAGGAAACAAATATACGAATGAGTATATATATTTCTGGAGTGGAGTAGACAAGACGCAACGATCAAGAGCAGGATTGATCGTGGCTATAAAGAAGAAATGGGAAGGAAACATACTAGACTGGAACCCGATAGACGAGAGAATCTTAACCAACGAATTGAGGATGAAAGGAAGACATAAAAATCATCAGAATATATGCATCCACCGACGACTCAGACATAAATACAAAAGAAAAAGCTATCGGAGGAACTGAGTAAAATAAAAAATAATCAAGAAATTGTTATGTTAGGAGACTTGAACGGAAGGGTTGGAAGCCCTGGACAGCAGGATAATCGGACGACACGAGGAGGATGTAGTAAATGACAATGAGACAAGATGAGTCGAACTCTGCGAACAACATTCTCTGCAAATCCTAAATGGATTCTTCCAACATAAAGATATCAATAAGTATATATAGGCACAAGAAACAAAGAACCTGAGATCTATATTAGACTACGTAATAATAAAACAAGGCTCACACATAAAACCGTTAGACGTGAAGGTATGGAGAGGAGCGGAATGCGGATCAGACCATTTGCTTGTTAAATCACCCACAGAAATAAAATACAATAAACAGGCAGTAGGGTACAAAAAAGAAAATCAGAACGCAAGACCTAAAACCTACAACCTGGACTGCTTGAAAGATGGATCGACTAGTTTCCTGTATAAAAGAAGGCTATAATAGCTAAACAAATTGAAGACATAACGGGTACAGCTGAAGAAATGTATGAAGAACTTAAAGATAGACTGCATAAGTCAGCAATGCGGTAGGAGTGGGTATAACCCGACAAAAGATTTCTGGTGGACGATCGAACTATCCGAAGTCGTAGAAAAAAAGAAAAAGTTATACCTCAAGTATCTAACCACGAAAGACGAGGAAGACAGGAAACAATATAACATATCTAGATACCTTGTCAAGAAAGAAATAAAAAAGACAAAAAATTCGGCATGGGATTATAAATGCGCACAAATAAACTCGGTGATAGGAGGATCTAGGTCCAGAGAAGCTTGGAAAACAATAAACAGTCTTAGACAAAACTCAAATGTAGCAAAAAAGATTAATCCAATAGATACTGAAACGTGGAAGAGCTACTACAGTGATATACTGATAGAAAAACGAATTGAGTAGATGGACACAAAATTACATGCAGAGGAAACAGATGCAGACGAACTGGAGCAAATTACAGTGGAAGAAGTGAGGAACGCTCTACAAAAATGAAAAACAATAAAGCGCAGGGGCCAGGTGATCTGCCTATCGAGTTAATAAAACATGCCACAACAAAATCATTATAAATAATCTGCAATATATTTAATAAGTGCCTAAATGGAGAAAACATACCAAATGACTGGAAAATATCCCATATACACTCGATCTACAAAAAAAACGGATGTAGAAAAGATTGCAAGAAATATAGAGGAATAAGCGTTACGTCATCAGTGGGAAGACTATACGGAAGAATTCTCAAAGCTAGAATAGAGAAAGAAACGAGAGAGATAGAAGAACAAAGCGGCTTTAGATCGTGAAGGTCATGTATAGATAATCTATTTACGATAAGACACCTCGCAGAGAAAAAGCTAAATAAAGGAAGAGAAGTGCATGTTACGTTTATAGATCTGAAGAAAGCATTTGATTCCGTTCCTCTTCAAGAGCTATGGGTTACTTTGGAAAAAGCGGGCATAAATAAAACATACATAAACGCAGTGAACGCCCTGTACAAAGACAGTCAGTCAAGCCGTCGTAAAAGTGGGAGCCCAAGTCTCATCGCCATTCACACCTACAAAGGGAGTAAAGCAAGAATGCTGTCTGTCCCGCACCCTTTTGAAAATTTACCTGGACGCGGCCTTAAAACATTGAACCAAAAACTGTAACCCCATGGGAACATGACTAAATGCCAGCCCGATACATACGGTACTATTTGCAAATGACCAAATAGTAGTAGCGGAGGATCAACAGGATATGACATACATGTTGAACAAGCTCATAGAAGAATATACTAAGTGGGACCTGCAGTTAAACATGGAGAACACCCAGTATATGGTCATAGAAGGGAAAAGATGGGATATAGAGTTAGACAGAAACAATAAGAAATGTAAGCCAGTATGAATACCTGCGCGTCACAATAGACGAGGACGGAAGAGACGACAAGGACATAATGAAGAAAATAGGCAGAGCAAAGAATATGACGAAAGCGTTACATCCTACTCTGTCGAACAAGAACCTGACAAAAAAGACAAAAACGAACATATTTAAAGCAATCACTGAACCAGTTATGACGTATGGGTCAGAGATATGGGTGATAGACAAAAGAATGAATCATAGGTTGCTTTCGGCGGAAATGACATATTGGAGAAGATGCTGCGGAATAACTTTATACGACCATGTCAGAAATGAGAACATCAGAGATAGAATGGGGGTGAAGGAGACTATTATAGATGCTATAAATGGGAGGCAGCTGAGGTGGTAGGAACATCTGCGTCGAATGGAGGAAGAAGGATTGCCAAGAAGAGTATGGAATTGGTATCCACCTCAAGGAATTAACGAGGCAGACCAAGAAGGAGATGGACGGAAAATGTAGAAGAAGAAATGAGGAAGAGAGGTCTACGGCAGTAAGAGTGGAACGATAGAGATAAATGGCGCTTAGGATGCGAGAATCGGAAGTAACTGCAAAAACCCGCTATGTTATGTTATATATTAATGATCAGATTTTAACACCTGACTCTGGAGGGTCTTCATCCCACAACTTGCGTACAAAATTATTTACTACATTCCCAATAACCAATCCAACATTGGTAGTAATATCCAGGTTAAGCCTCAAAGTAGTAAGACAAAAAAGAATAATGTGTGCGTCAAACGGCACCCAAGAATAATGTGCTTCAACTAACATTCCCTTAAAACAAAGAAAAACGAAACTTACCGAAAGAAAATTGATATATTAAGCTAAATCACAGGTGGTGTCAAAAAAATTATTAAAAATGAATTAAAATTTTCCCTGCATAGGGACGCTATTACAATAGAAATAATAGGATTAATAATCAACAACTCGCTCTTTCAGTGTTAATTAATTAATAGGTTAATATGTATCCGATAAAAAAGTAGTATCCGGAGGAAAAAATATGAAGGCGGTGAGCGATTCTCGTTCTTCGATTAAATAAGAACAATTCTGAATTAATGATTTAAATCTGCATGAATCCAGTAAACACCGTTAATAACGAAATATAATTTAGTTGAAATAAATCTAAAGACACTCAAAACTGAACGTTATAAAGCACTTAAGAAATTACTGTTACCTCAAATGTAGGTGGAAATGAAGAAGAAGAAGTGAAATTTACAAGAAAAGATAACGGCACACCATGGCATTTGTGCATTAAAATACCTCTATTAAGAAGTAGAATTAAACTATAGAAGATGAGTAATAAATACGGATACTGATAATTAATGAATTGTGACGTCCGCCTCATAGCCCTGAGACTTAGGTGTGTCAGATTTCCCTTCATTCAAACAATTTAAAAAGCGTTTTGGTGATAAGTTTTTTGTAAGAATTTTAATTGGTTGAGATTCACATGCAGCAAAAACTGAAAGAATGTTAAACAAGGTGGTACCCAAAATATACAAGAATTTGATTGTACCGATCAAACTAGCAGCAGGTCGACATTCCACCGCTAGATGTGTGCAGGTACACGTCTTAGCTACCGCGGTACAAGGTTGCGTCATCTTCGGCGCATGCAGTTGTGAATTGTAGTGCTGCGTGTCAGGACGTGTTTCAATGCTTCTGCGAATTGTCAAATGGATAACGTGAAGGAGCAACGAATTTGCATCAAATTCATTTCCAAGTGAGAGAAAACTGCAGCTGAAGCACACCGCATGCTGACAGAGGCATTTGCTGAGAGTGCAGTGAGTCAAGCAAGAACATTTGAGTGGTTCAAGCGCTTCAAGGAAGGTCGAGAATCTGTGGAAGATGACAAACATTCTGGTCGACCGTCAACATGCACAACACGTGATTCACGAAGACAGAAGGCAGACGATTCACGATGTTTGTAACAGACTTGGGCTGTCGTACAGTACATGTCAACGAATTCTAGACGATGAACAGAACATGAGACGAAATGCAGTATCCCTCGCCTTCTCAGCATCGACCAACAATACTTCAGGGTTCAGACGTGCACTGAGCTGCAACAAAGAGTTCGAGAGTGTGCAAACTTCTTACTCACGGTCATAACAGGTGATAAATATTGGGTATACTGTTATGACCGTGAAACGAAGTAGCAATCATTACAATGGAAGACGCCATCTTCTCAAAGGCCGAAAAAATCCTCAACAACTTTGCAGCAACATCAAGTCATTGCTGATAATTTTTCCGACATTCGGGGAATTGTGCATAAAGAGTTTGTTCCACCTGGTTAGACTGGCAACAGGCAGTTTTCCTGTGAGGTTTTGAGGCGACTGAGGGAAAATTATCGGCGCAAACAGCCAGCGTTGTGGAAACAGAAAGATTGGTTGGTGCATCATGACAACGCACCCGCGCACACCTCGCTCGTTTTGAGGGAATTCCCCCACCCTCTCTACTCGCCAGACCTGGGCCCGTGCGACTTCTACCTATTCCCAAAGGTAAAAAGTGCGTTGGAAGGGCGACGTTTTGACTTCATTGAAATCATCCAAGTGGAATCGCAACGGGTCCTGAACACCGTTCACGCTACGGACTTCCAGGAGTGCTTCCAAAAATGGGAAGAACGCTGGGATCGTTGCATACGTGCCCGAGGTCACTACTTTGAGGGTGACGGAGGAGGACATTAGCATAGTTTTCTGATTTTTACAATGAAATTCTCGGATATTTTGGGTACCACTTCGTATACACGCTACCTTTTACATCTATGCTATAATTAGCGATTAAATTTTGATATTTTAAGGTTTAATTATATCACTTTTTTTCTATTAAGAACATAAATTTGCAATCTAATTATGTAATTTAATTATTTTCAATTTTACTGAATTTTATAAAGTATGTTTGTTCTTCAATATTTCAGTATACTAATTTGGTATCCTTGGATAAATGCAATCATCGCCATAAAGATGTAAAGTTTATTTAACAAAAACTTGAAAATGACCTTTCGGATAGTCGGCGAAACGTCGCCAGCAGAAATAAAAATGACGAGTCCGTTTTATCATTAATTTTATTTTGGATAATTGCATAGTTTTTTTTTCTATATATTTACTGTGTAATTAATTTTATTCAGCGATAAGGTTTTGACTTGTTGAGCTATAAAGTTTCTAAATTATTATTCTTAAACGCACGAAATTAAATTACCATACAGAATGTATTACAAAAAAATATATTACATTTACTGCGCATTATAATAACACAGATTATTTTAGTGATTATTTATTATGTAATCTGCTAAAATAATTTAATTTGTAGCCATCTGAATAGTGTGATACGTCAAAGCTAACATTATTAACGTATCATCTTCCGAAAGAGGCCGCTAGCACAAATGGTGCAATGCTATCCTGGTTGAATCTATTGATCGAAGAACCCTTGTTACAATAAATTATAGTCCGAGTCAATTTGCCACCCGAAAAAACGAATGAAATATAACGCGTTATTCGTCTTCTTCTTCGACGTCTTGTAGTGCTTTTTACATTTTCGCCCGAAAGGAAATTCCTTTGCAAATATATACCGTAATTATTACTGCAAAAAAGAGTAAAAAATCCACCACAGCCTTCATTTTCCTGGCCATAACCGTTACGAGAATGAAATTTTTGCGGTGATAACATGGTGAACTCAGGAATCGATATTTAACCCCAAGAGGGTGACCTGGTAAGTGTTTAAGCCTCGGCAAATATTTGAATATGTCTCTCTTTCTCTCTCCCCGTGTATTTTCACGTATGGCTGCAAACTGCGGTGGAAATTCGGTGATTCGTGGAAAATAGGTTTTAAGGAAATGTACGTATTAACGTGGAGATTTTTGCTTTGGGAATTATTGCGCTCAGATTTCTTTCTGTCAACGTGAAAAATATGCTTACGTTAGTCATGAAATCGGTTTAGGCAGCAATCAATATAAAATGCGGTAAATACAAGCGTCTATTTTCGGTAGGTACGAGTGTTATTTCCTGTGCTTCTACTCAATATCTGCGCACATCTCGTTCGTAGCAGATTGAACATTACCATTTATTTTGATTTTTTGACAAACTTGTGGTCGGTTATTAAAGACTTATCTCATTTTAGTGCATAACATTTGGTTCGTGTATAAATTGTGTCATTGTGTGTCAATTAGAGAAAACTTTAACTTAAAATAATTTTCTAATTCGTATCTTAACACTAGGAAGACCGAGATATCTTCATTTCTATATACCCGTCAGCGGTCATTACGTCCGCCATAAATTTTACATGTACCATAATGTTTCTGTGAAAAAAATTAAGATTTTTGACCATTTTTCCAATTTTTATTATTTTAAACGAATGGAAAAATTAATATTGTTCTATAAAAATATAAGTTAAATCAATAGTTAATTCTAACAGACAGTTTGCGAAATCACGCAACGTAAAACGATACGTATGTACTGTCATTTTACGGATCGTAAAGAAATGTGACTACAGCAGCTCATTTTCCACAATCTTCTACAACCTTACACAACAACTCTGACTTTTTAAGTTTTTTGACTTTTGGTGTACGTCAAGCAATGCCAAAACATACATTTTCCCATCATAGTATCATGATACGTACGTAACGTTTTACGTTGCGTGATTTCGCAAACTGTCTAATTATTATATTGTGATTTTAAACTAAATAATTGTTATAACAATAAAAACAAAATAAGTATCATAACAATTTTAATACAAATGATACACGTTCCGGATGTTCGACCTGTGCATTTTCCGCATACCTGTTTGTTGCATTTCGAGCAGGTACAGGCACGAGAAACGAGAGAGAATGGCATGAATCGATACTAATTTCACAGAAAAATCAAAAATGCGTAGAATAACTTACCAGAATTAAATCCACCAATCGCACCTGAAGATCCGACAAATCGTCGAAATAAATATCTAATGGAGGTAATAACCTTTGCAGTACATCCGCCTTCAAGCATAATTAATAAACGATCACGGTAATTTACAACAAAATAAAATGCATTCAAAAAAGCGATTGTGATCTTTAAGACTGCTTCTCAACAATTCCAACGATAAGATGCAAATGAACGAGAAGACATCTAATTTCTAATTAACTTCCACTAACAGCACTAGACGGCCAAGACGAGAATTATAAATTGCAATTGTACCAACATTTAAAAACTTAATTGAGTCGAAAAGTCATAAATAAAAGGAAGCTTAATAATTACTAGGAAAAGAAGGGAAAAATAAAAGAAAATTCTCTAAGACGGAACATAAGTAAAAATACTTAATTAAGATTAAATTCTGAGTTACTAAGCTTAGCGCAACTAAGGTTGCAAACGTATCAGTTAGATTTAAAACGCATTAGATCAAGTGCAATTGAAGTTGCACATAAGCTCAGTTGACTATGACTCACTATAAAAGAGAGCCGCGAAGATAGAGACCTATTATACGATACCGACCGAATAATTACTAGGAAAGGAAGGGAAAAATAAAAGAAAATTCTCTAAGAAGAAACAATAGTAAAAATACATAATTAAGATTAAATTCTGAGTGACTAAGCTCAGCGCAACTAAGGTTGCAAACGTATCAGTTAGATTTAAAACGCATTAGATCAAGTGCAATTGAAGTTGCACATAAGCTCAGTTGACTATGACTCACTATAAAAGAGAGCCGCGAAGATAGAGACCTATTATACGATACCGACCGAATAATTACTAGGAAAGGAAGGGAAAAATAAAAGAAAATTCTCTAAGAAGAAACAATAGTAAAAATACATAATTAAGATTAAATTCTGAGTGACTAAGCTCAGCGCAACTAAGGTTGCAAACGTATCAGTTAGATTTAAAACGCATTAGATCAAGTGCAATTGAAGTTGCACATAAGCTCAGTTGACTATGACTCACTATAAAAGAGAGCCGCGAAGATAGAGACCTATTATACGATACCGACCGAATAATTACTAGGAAAGGAAGGGAAAAATAAAAGAAAATTCTCTAAGAAGAAACAATAGTAAAAATACATAATTAAGATTAAATTCTGAGTGACTAAGCTCAGCGCAACTAAGGTTGCAAACGTATCAGTTAGATTTAAAACGCATTAGATCAAGCGCAATTGAGTTGCATATAAGCTCAGTTGACTATGACTCGCTATAAAAGAGCCGCGAAGATATAGACATATTATACGATACCGACCGAGAATCGGACTGTACAGAACTGTTCAAAATTAACGTAACAGATTCGCTAAGAGACATGAGAAATGATTTTGTATACAATTCCATGAGAAGGAATCGTTTTCTTCAAATTTCCCGTTTCTTGCATTGCGCTGACAATAATAAGCCATTCATGAATAATGAGGTCCCTTAAGGACATGGTAACGGAAAAGTGCCTATCATAAAATCAACCTGAAAAAAATATGAATTACGACGACAGTATGATCAGATATTACGGAAGATACAGCTGCAAACAGGTTATTCGCCTAAGCCAATTCGTTTTGTCTACAAAATGTGGTGCTTGAACACACACTCCACCTGGATATTTGGTCAAAACTTTGAAATGTATCAAGGTAATAATCCAATGCAATGAGCCGACTACGAACAAGTTTTTGGAACAGCAACAGCTCCGTTATTGTTCACATGCTGAACGACTTGCCAGAGGAAAAGTGGAATTTACATTATAAGTAGTTTTTTGACCACGTATTTAAAGATGGGCTACAATGGAACTGGTAGTATGAGGGACAACCGTATTCGTAAAACCTATCCGTTGGCAGCAAAAAAAAAGTAAAAAACCATAACTGAATTCGATATTTAACGTAACGATGACATTATAATGGTTAAGAGGGCGAACGTTTTGCGTAATCAACATCAAAATATTTTTAAAAAAATCAGGCGTTTGTTTATTTTAAAATCCAGGAAGATGCTATTTTAGACAATCTGTGAATAAAGGCAGTGTATAGAAGTTAGTTACTAACCTAAACCTGTAGACATAACGCTGGCCATTTCCTATTATAAGTAATTGATAATTCTACATAATATCTTAAAGGAAATGCTATACCAACATGTAAATTGAGGATTATCTTCATCATCTATTTGTTTGCTTATACCTTATATAAAGATGTCTGTAAGCACGTAATGAATCCCTGTTGCATATTATTATTTATTGTATATAACGTCTATAAAGAACGTATTCAAATATATCACTGGTGCTACTAAGACAAACCTCGAATAACTAAATTCAAGTACAGTTTAACAGTAATAAATAATTTAGAAATTCACATCTGCGAAAGTTGCTTACATTATCTGCAGAGGTATAATAATTTACACAATAATTGAAAACAAAACTAATTTTTATGTCGATTATGTACTGGAAATAGCAACAATTTAGTGTTCTCGTGTTGAAAAGATTAATAAATTATGTATTTAATAATTTTAAGCCATTAGAAAATGTAATGCATTCCTTTTCAAAAAAAGAAATATAGTTTGTTCTTCAAGAGAATATTTGATAAAGAGGTAAGTTTATTTTTTTTATTATCCCCTTTTTACATAAAATCTGTCCAAAATTTGCAAGTCACACATTAAGTATTTTTGTGGATTTCATAGAGGGAAGCAATTCCATTGAATTTTTCTTCATTTAACAACTAGACAAATTAACCTATAAGACTGTTAATCAAAAAAAAATCAACATGACGAATAAAGCAATATTGAGTAACCAAAGTAACTTGGTGGGTTTGAAGCGTTTCAAACGTCTTGGTTC
Source organism: Amphimallon solstitiale (assembly GCA_963170755.1). Classification (NCBI taxonomy): domain Eukaryota; kingdom Metazoa; phylum Arthropoda; class Insecta; order Coleoptera; family Scarabaeidae; genus Amphimallon; species Amphimallon solstitiale. Next base: position 93,098,679 of record OY720683.1, on the reverse strand, counting down.
AGCGGTTTCTTCCATAATTGATTTGATTCGAACGTAGGGAAGCACTTTTGAACAACTCACTGTATTTTTCATTATGCTTTGAAAAGTCACTCTTCACTGATGGTCCAAATTTATTATACAAAAGTTACTACAAATTAAGTTCTAAATAATTCTATACTAATAAATACAAAATGCATAATTTGCCAGATATCTGCAAAAAAAATCTTTTTAATAAAATACTTTTACCCTTACTCGGGTTTAAATTTTTATAAACAATTCTTTTTCCAAATTCACCTCTAAATGCTTTTGTAATCTCACTATATCTCGCTTTAAACCACAGTTTAAATGAAAATGTATTCTTAAAGTATTGTAATGAAATAAGTCCACAAAAGAAAAGTAAACATCGGTGCGACGTTGATAAAAAACGCACCATAAGTAAGTCATAAATCATCCACACATATGTACTGCGTAAGCGACAGAAAGTCTGGTTTTTCTCTCGGGCTATGGAGAATGAAGCGAGAGGTTTCTCGTATATTTCTAGAGTCTTTATATGCTGATATAAAAGCGGCCGGTGCCCCAGAAAGAATTAATTCGTTGAATAGTATTCGTACAGTTCAAATAAACATAAATAAAGTGAGTAGTGCAGTTTTATTATAGTTCAAGAAGTAAATAAATATTACAGACATAAATAGTAGTGATAGATATAAATACGTGTGTTAATTTGTTTGTAGTAGTTTTAAGTGCGATACATTTATTTTATATTTTTATATTGTGATTAGTTTTAAGTGGGTAAATATACAGACTGTTTCAAAATAATTGCACGAGTTGTTTATTTCGACCCCGGAAACGCTACAGTATTTATATCCCATGTTCTCTTGAATCGTCTAAAACAACTTGTTTAAAAGTCCTTTAATATACAAATGAATCCGCAGCAATTATCTACATTAGTCGTTATCACATAATTAATTTCAATTCGATTTTAATTGAGGCTTCAAATTTTTATTTCGAAATTATACAAAACTCAATTCTAACCCAACAATAATCAAAACAAAATCAACATCTAACGTTAGGTACTAGCTCCAATTTCGCAAAATGACGAACTTATTTGACCTATTACTACTCAAGCTTCACAGTCATGCGCCAAATATTTAATGAGTCTTACAAGCAAGGTGACTCTCTATTTACAGATGTTTAAGACAAATATCTTGTTTCTGTAAGGTAAGTTTAACATACCGTATCCCTGCTGTTACATCTCCCAAAAATTACCCTCAACATCACAAATTTTTATTCGCTTTTTAAAAGGACTACAATAAATTTAAAAAGTGACAGAAACTATCTACTTGGAAACAACTTTCTTAGGTTCCGAACATTGATTTTACTTACAGATTTGTATCGCGTTTTGTCCACTTTTATCAATCGCAACTGTAAATTTCTCATGTAATTTTCTCGACGCTAAAAGTTATTTTGAAGACGAGAGACACACTCATTTGTTCACATACATTGTTTCTGATTCGTCTAACGATTCCCAGCGTTATTGGAATTCTATCGGACTTGCAATTAGTTACGAAAACTTTCCTCTCCTCAAAGTGTTCGGGATTTTGTTAGGAAACTTTCAATCATCTTGCAATTACCACTATAATTGCACAATGCATTAAACGATTAGACTTTTCGAGTTAGATTACGATAAGTTTATTTTAAACTCGAAAGTCAATTTTCGGCTACACCACCTATGAACCTCCGTTTCGACAAAATATATATATTGCCTGAATATAATCTCAATTAGTTATGTCGTTCAGAAGTTACACGATCACTAACAGACGCACCAAGGATTATAAATATTATTTTTCCAGATTTTTTTTGAATTGAAAACATTCAATTGAGTTATTTCCATCCCGGGAGCATAGCGAACAAAACAAAAAAAGAATCAACCCAATATGTCGTTCATATCGTCAGTTATGATCGAAGGTGCATACAGAAATTATTAAAATATTCGAACTTTCCTTTGTAATTCTCCAGAATTTTTTTCCTGAAACTTTTCCGGGACCATATCAAACAAACAAAAAATGAAGCAAATCCATTATTCGAATCGTGAGTTATGTATATGGTCTTGAGTTCAAACAAAAATGTTATAAAAGAATTTTCAGTTTTTCCCGAATTTTCCAATTTCCCGGACAACTTTTCCAATTTTTCCTTCCCTAAAAACCTTATTCGGACTATTACGAACATTTTAAACAAAAATTCTCAAACCGGTCCGGCAGGTCTCAAGTGATGCGCTTACCAACAAATAGCATTTGATTTTTATTTATACAGGCTGTCCAGAAACTCTCCTGACAAACGAAGACCGGAGATTCCCCAGATAATTCTAAGACAATTTAACCCAATTCACCCTAGTCCGAAAATGCTTCCTAAGGTCATGGGCGTCCGTTTTGGGTAGGTAAACGGTTATTTTAACGCATAACTTTTTTGTCTTTAACTTTTAAGCATTTGTGACACTAGATTATTAAATTTTCAAGTATTCTAGTACTAAAAGGTACTCTTACTTTAAGTCGGTAGGATACACCGTTTTCTAGAAAAATCGATTTGAAAATTTGTCGTTTTTTCGTCATTAAAATTCAATTTAATATTTTTTGCACTAGTTCGCTCTGAACTGCCAACAGAAATAAAACCTACGCTTTTAATTGTCAAATTGTTGTCAGTTCACGAAGTTGAAATGACGAAAGATGAAATGACGAAAAAACGAAAAATTTTCAAATCGATTTTTCTAGAAAACGGTGTATCCTACCGACTTAAAGTAAGAGTACCTTTTAGTACTAGAATACCTGAAAATTTAATAATCTAGTGTCACAAATGCTTAAAAGTTAAAGACAAAAAAGTTATGCGTTAACATAACCTTTTACCTACCCAAAACGGACGCCTATGACCGGTACTAGAAATTCGCAATTGAGGGAATCGATTCATCTCTGGAGGATAAATAAGCATACCAGTTTTTGTTTTTCTAAATAGAGCGTTCGGGAGATATTAAAAAAAACTAATTACAAGGCGCCATTTTCAAAGAGCTCTAGCTCCCTTAGGAAGGATTTTCGGACTAGGGTCAATAGGGTTGAATTGTCTTAAAATTATCTGAGGAATCTCCGGTCTTTGTTTGTCAGAAGAGTTTCTGGACACCCTGTATAGATATACATACTGCTGTGGCAGAATAACTATATGGATAAAATAAAATGTAGTTTTGCCATACGTTAGGCATTGCCAAATAGATTATGCTGTGTGCTGTTCCAGCAACATAATTTATAAAAATAATGATAATTTTTATTATCTTTAATATATTCACTTATTTTCTTAACAGCACGTTATATTCCCATATACGTATAGCAGCATTGATAATTCTTTATTATTGAAAACTTACTTTTTATCATTAAACATCTCTTCAAATTGTGCCATAGACACCTCCATTTTGAAATACAAAAAAAAATATTTACAAAAGAAAGTTTATTATAATGAATGAAATTGAAATAAAATAAAATTAATATGCTAATACAAAAATGAACGAATGTACATCTAGTCGTGGTGTATCTGACCCTACGATTAATTCTTTATTGGTTTTATCTTTTGAAGTCGAAATTATAATCTCCGAAGTCGCAGTCAGTAACTAATCTTGTTCATTCCTGTCTTTGAAATTATAACCGGGAAAAAAATTTGTAATGTCCCCATCGAACTAAAATTTAGATTAGCACTGTGAGATCTCTGCCATCAAGTTGCCGTCGTGACACTAACACACGCGCACTTATTGTTTTTGACAGTTCCCTTCACTGAATGTAAACACATTGAAAATTGTTTGCTTATTTAAAAATCTTTTCACTAAACCATTCGGTATCTTCAAAAGTAGGTATATTTTTAATACAATTCTTCCTTGTATTTGTTTATGAACTTGTTACCTTCTTCATTATTCGCCACATACTTCCTTTTTCCATTCGCTAATACAATCCATACTTTTCTTTTTTTTTTCAGGTGTATTAAGATTCGGTAAAATTGGAAATGTATTATAAATAACAGGTATTTTTTTCCAACGTTACTCGTACTACAACGATCCGTTTGGCCTGCTATTTTATTTCTGATTTTCACACAAGATTTTTCCAATGGTGATATATTCACCTGTATAAAACTACAAACAAAGTTTATACCATATTTTCTTTTTGTAGGTCTTCAAACCATACAAGTCTTTACAGTCTATGAAGCTTTGTGCTATACACTCAAATTCATGAATGTTTATTTTATTTTCTCAGCTGTCGTTTATAAAAACATTACTGCTGATTGTATCATGTCGGAATATTTTAATTTATATCCTTTTTTATTTATTTATAGTCATAAGTTAAGGTAAATTTTTATCCTTTTAGCATCACTTATTTTAAACTCTTTTATTGACTTTTTATTACATGTATGCTTTAAATGTATTATTTTTACGCCTTGATAAAAGTTAGGTTGTTTTTCATTGTATTCAAACCATACATCCTGTTTATCTTTTCTACAAAAGAAATATATTACTTAGACTTATTTTGTCTTTATTTGATACCTATATATAATACTTAATTTTTCTTAAACACTTATATACATATCGTATAATTATAATAATTTTAAAATTCTTCTACATTAAAATGTATGCAACTTATCATACACTTGTGTTATTCATGTTGTATAATGTTTGAATTTTATATACATAATAAAGTCTGATTTTTTTACTATTTCCTTTATTTCTAATAATTAAGCTAATTCTTAATGCTATTCTTATTTTCTAAATACGCAAGGTTCACGGCAATACGTATATTAATTTCTTCACTTCAATCGAATGATAATTTTATTTCGTAAATTACCTGTTATAAAAGCTTCGCGGAAAATTAGTACACACCTTCTTTAGAAGTCTACACTACCGCAAGGTATAATTGTATTAGACAAGATAGTGTTCATTATGATTGCAATCATCTAATCTCTAGAGGCTAAATTGGTTTTTGTATCTCAGGTGTGAATCACAGTTAGTCTTTAAGTATGCCGCATCTCTTAGAAACTGATTGAAACAAATCATTTGCTCTACTACAATGGCGGCCGCGGCTGGTCGATTCAAACAATAAAGGACGAGAAAAAAATTATTTTAATTATCTTTCCAAGCTACGTTTAGTATACTATATACACACACACAGGCTGCGTAAACAAGAACAAGGCGGCAATTAAAATTTGTCGAACCACGTAAACATCGGCTTTTCTTTTCTAACTCTGTCATCCTCTCTCTTGGACGTGCGTTATGAATAATTCAAACTCAATTTGGGCGAATTCGATTTCATTTAACGAAACGGAAGGCGAAATTTTCTGCGAAGACGTTCTCGAAATTTATTCATACCATACAGATCAGCCTAGTCGCTACCAACTGCTCCTGCTGCTGCTTTTTTCAGCTTCATTTGCATATTTTCCATTGACTTTGATGAATGACGGCTTCGACAAAACTTAGTGACCTTCTCACTTTTGGAAATTAAGAATATTCAAACTCAATGATTGTCAGAATGAGATTGCTTTTCTTTTTCTGTACTCTGGATATTAATGATTTTTTTTTTGTTTTTGTTAAGGTATTTTATATGAATTATTTTCTAATAGAGTTCTTTTTATATTACGCTTGTACAGTACTCGTAACTTAAAAAGATATGAGAAATATTACTACCAGATAGAACCAATGTCATATATTTTTATCATTTGCTATGGTATAAGTTGAAGAAAAACAGTAATTGCTTCGGATTCAGTTGTACGGGATCTACTTTATGCTTTAACATTCTCTGTCAATAAGTATTTTATTGGCCTTGTTTTTGACATTTTGGAGTGTTAGATTTCTGCTTATATAGTGCTGCTGCAAAGTAATTTTTCTAATGTTATTGATAATGCGACCACCCTTGTTATTGAGTAGATGTTTTGGTGCAATAAAAAGGATGTCACTTTAATAGTCGGTGCAAAAGGTCATGGGTCGTCTATAAGCGCCACATGCTTTTAAAATACACAAAAACATGAAAACTAGGATTAGGACTTATAGCAATAGCAATCAAACACACAAGATCTAATTTAACTGTATAATTAATAATAAAAATATATATATGAATGAAAACACATCGACTGTATAATACACAAACAAAGACTGTCAACAGGTAGTCAATTAATGAACTCGGTTCTCAATAATCTTAAATAAACACGATCTGATTCGTAACAGCTGTTCGATATCTCTCTTTCGACTTATAAGAAACTCACATTAGGTGATATAATGCGCTTAATACTTGAGACTAATACCATTAACTACAAAGCTTCCAAAATACAACCATGCCCTATCTGACAACGATGCTAAAGATAGATTATTTCAGAGTTCTTACAAAGAATCTCTGAACAACAAGGCTAAACGTTCTTAATTAGTTACAGTATCTTGGAGTCTTTGCATTCAATAAATAAACTACAGTTAAAACTACTTAGCTTATACAATCTGCACAAGTGAAGGTCTCGTTGAATCATGTAGGTTGAAGTCTGTTGTTTTGCTTCACACTGTTTCACATCTGCAACCAGACGATGGTCTCGCACGAGTAAACAATGGCCTCATACAGGTGTTAAGGTACAATATTTCTTAGCTTCGCCTTGCTTTTCTGTTCGCTAACATATGTAATTGTAGGGTTATAATATGTCTCAGCTACGCCTGGCCTCTCTATTCACTGTACAAACTGCACACTGTCGCACATATCGAGATGTCGCCTATTTCATAATACATCACATGACTGCATCTTCTGTCTAACAGCTTGCCACATTGTTTTTGAGAACACGTTCCATATAATATTGCACTTCTAGAGGTTCATTTGCCGGTTACATATATTCTGCTGATATTGTTACTTGCACTGCATTGTTTTAAATGGTATCAAGGATTTCCATACAACAAGGATCCTCCTTACAAACATGCATACAAGTCGAAGTAACAAATTAACATGTGCTTCTGAGGTTACAAATACATGCGTTACAGATAGCGCTTGTGAAATTACAAAACAATAATCAACAGGTGCATTACTTACTATCATCACGAAGCATGATGATTTGAGATTTTAATTAAATGATATTATTAACAATTGAGCTTACCTTAGTGTCTTATTAGGCTTTACCATTTAAAAGGACTAAAATTTGCACGGCGTCGTTTATATGTGCCTGTCAAATGACAAAAAATAAGCGCATGAATCTAGCCGCGTCAAAACCTCCGTGATTGCACATGCTATTTGTCACATCCCGACAATGATTGGTACTGAACCATAATAACAGGTATTTATAACTGTTACAATAATAAATGCTATACACTTGATTTTTGTGGTAAAATCGTTTTTTTAGTTCGCAAAAAGGAAGATAAAATGAACTTTAAATATGAGAAAGACATTATTATATAAAGGTGTTTCTTTGTATACTTTAATGCTGAAGTTACAGAAAATTCTGCCCACCCAAATAGCAATCATTTTCAAATAAAGCCGTTGAGCAGTGGTTTATATATATATATCACATTGTTGAGTTAATTTTACTCAGTAAATGCTGAATTAGATACATTGCGTATGTATATGTATATAAACATAAAACTATAATTCCAACAATTTGTGTGCCTGACACTTGTGTTCAAACATATAGAAATGCATTGGTGCAATTTTGACAATCACGGTTGAATTCAAGCAAAGACGATACATATTATTATTAAAATATAAACATCAATTTTTGCTAGTTCATCAGTAGCAATGTGTTTCACTTTCTTTATTGCATATTTGATAAAAAAATCTTTTCCTCAATTGAACTTCAACAATAATATATACACACTGAACTAACAATTTGGGCTTCTTTCTCATGCAGAAAATCATCAGTTTGCTGACTAGGATTCGCAGAAGTCAGTGTCTACCTAGTACTTCAACATTTAATACTAGTTGCAAAGCCTAAGGATTGGCTATATCCACTTACAAAATGAGCTACTTTGTCATCAGCGATCATATTTATATGTTATAAATAGTTATAACCATTTATAATAAATAAATTCTACCAATGTACCCCTGACTGACTACTAATGATACATTTCATTTATATGAATGAGCACTTTGAAATGCTATATGCGGAAATTAATATAAATAATTAACGTGTATGTAAAAAAATTCGTTATAATTTATTATTAAGAATTCGTTTAAGCACACTTATTTTATTCGTTACTATAATGTATTTTAAATTTTAATCTATAATTAAACAACAATTCACTCATTATCTGTAGTGAGTGTATAACTCGTCCTTCGGGAACGCGTTGCAGATAAATAATCATTAGTTTTATATACATACATGTTGATGTTTAATTATTACAAAAGTGACTGAAATATGTGTAATCAATTTTCATACGATATTCAAATTAGTATATTGAATATATTATCTCAAAACGGGATTTAGATATTTACAAGTAAAGTAATCAAATCAGCGCTTGACATTCAAAATACTATTTGATATATATATGCACAACGCTTGTTTTGTAGAAATGTGTAAAGTTTTAAAAAAATAAGTTAATAGTTATTGACACTTGCTAATCTGGGGCTTCACAATTTGCTTAATTATTTACATAGATTTAAACTAGGTATCAATACTGTCCCACCAACGTCGAGCCCAACACTGCATACTTACAACGTACGTGACTATAACAGCTTATTTATTGTCGCCCATCGTGTGGGGCATTACAAAACTTCACAGAAATAAGCTGATGCAGTATGTCTCAAATCGTTTGTGTTGCTTAACATTTTCTGGTTCAAAATTGACTATTTGTTGGTAGTTTTTGTGTTGTGCACTGACATTAATGGGTTTTCTTTAGTTTATAAATACTAGATATTGTTTACTGTAAATCATTTATCAGCATCTTTGATTCTTCTTTGGCAATTTTTTATGAAATGGCATATTAAACACTTTTCAGTCAAATAGAATACAACTGTTTAGCTGTCACGTTTTCTAACCTAAATTAATTAAAACGACATAATTGCCGAAACCCGATTCCTAAATTACTCTACAATTTTAGATCTGCGCCTTTCTTGGTTGGATCTGGTTCATCTTCTATTTTCTCCATGCCACCGATTTTAATTCAAAAAAAAGAAGAGTACATCACAATTTCGTCACATGTAATAATCGCGTTTATAACTTCATCATATTGGTTAAGTGCTAATAATTGGGTATGAATTGTATTATACAAGTTATACACAATATCAGAAATAAAAAGTAAATTCAGAAATAGAAACACCATTCTGTAATAATATTTCTTTATCGTTTCCTGTTGTACATAATGTACGCACACACACATAATAATTTTAAGAAACACGTAAAACATGCGCGTTTTATTTTTAACACAGACATCCTTGAAACGCTACACCCCATTTAAAACCGCAAGTTATTAATGTCAACACATCATAAACGAAAATTTTGCAGTTGTATACCGTGTTGTTTAACGACGTCTGAGCATGTGGTGACGTTGTTGGCGCTGGTGATATTTAGTTTTACTGTCGCGCTAAGATACGACCTGAAGTTAGACTGTAATAAACGTGTAAGCTGGCGTATCAAATGTCACATATCGAAACAAACTTTCGAAACTCCGTTACCAAATCAAATTAGTGCGGTACTCGTGTCCCTCATTAGACATTGCATTTGCATACGTTCTGTGTGAATTTTGTGTCAATTTCAGAACAATTTCGGATACATTTTAACACATGTGAAGCCAAGAAATTTACTTTATATAGAATAGAGCAGGCTTCTCGTAAAACCGCAGAGGAATGTATTCCACATGATCGAAATTTTTCATACTTCAGAAAGCCATTAATTATATGGTTAATTTCCACGCAAAAATAAAAGCATTTGAAAAAATTTTCATTGCATGAACGAAATAAACAATATATTTTCTAGGGACTCAATGTTCAAATTTGTAATTATATTAAAAAAAATAATTAAAATACAGCACTTTAATTTTTTTCGTTTTTTAACCCAATGAGTTATTGGCACACCTACACATCATAAGCACGCCTCTGCACATTAGTTTGTGCCCTCGGTAAATTAAAAGTTACACAATACCGAGTTGACCTATTACAACAGGTAAGCGTAATCAAGTTTGTTAGTAATTAGTCTCTTAAGAAACACTACTCTCTGATTATTTTAAACCATTCAGTAAGTTGTCATCGATGCAATAAAACATTTGTGTTCATCACCAAGGAGGTTTAAAGCAGTAGTAGTTTAGTAAGCAGTTTATAATTTTTTTCTCTAATATGGAAGGACCCTTGCTAACCGAGTTTAAAGAAGGCGGAAAATATCAGTGCAAACCTATACAATCAAACTTTGCAAAAGCTTCAAGATGCAATAAGACGACAACATTTAGGAATGCTTTCACGGGATGCTATTTTGCTACACGATCAGAGGATTTTAGAAAATCCGCCTTATTTATCGCCTTTCGGTTACCATATTTTTTAATAATAATAATAACGTATATTTATTGTTATAAAAATTACAATAATCGTCAATATATAAAAAACATTCAAATAATAATATAACATTGAATATGAATATTGCGAAGGAAGTAAATAAGTATCACATAAACTTACATCAAAGTCCATAAATTCCTTTATGCTATAAAGAGACGCTATATACTAGATGATTTTTTAATTTTTCAGCGAATTTCTTGATTGCCAGGCATTTGATGGTTTCTGGAAGATGGTTAAATATTTCAACATCCCAGTAATTTGCATATCTTTGGGTGGCTTGCACTCTGTGATATGGTTTTTCACGGTCTGTTTTATGACGCGTATTGTATTCATAGATATTCTTATTTTTACTAGAAAGCTCTTGGTTTTTATGTATATATTTAGCAGCGGTAAGTATACACCGCATGTGTCAAATATCATTAGGCATAGGGATCAATGTATACGTATGTATGTACGCTGCCACGTATTACATACATACATACGTATACATCGTACGTATACAGTGATTCCCTATGCCTAATGATATTTGACACATATGGTATACACTCGGCATAGTGAGTATATTTTCATTCTTAAATGATGGTTTACATGTTTGATTAGCTCTCAGATTACCTTATTTTGGCTACTGAAAAGGGCTTTAATAGGTAATCGTTTTCATTCGGACAAAAAAGTAGAAAAAGCTATCAAGGAATTCTTCTATCAGCAGTAACAAGAATGCTATATGCTAGTTGGTGAAATAATGTGCTATGTGCCTTAGAGACGGTTTTTCCAACTCCGACTAAAATGTAAGGTAAGCGTAATCATTGAGTAAAACACGCTTTAGTACAAATTTGCATTTTTCTCAAAATCAGTTAGCGCTAATCATTGATTAAGAACGTATTTAATCGAAGAAATGTTAACCGGTGTTTCGAGAACCTGATAAAATATTAAACACTGATTAGAATTACTTACACATGCGCATAACCTAGGAGATTTGAACTTTATTATTATCGACAGCGGTTATGTTTTCAAATGCATTTGTTTACTGAATGAACGTATTCTTTGGAATTAATTAAAAATTATTTTCATCAGTGATTTATTAATTGTACTGGTAATTGGTTGCGTTGGATCTGTTCCTCTTTGTAACTGCATTTAACAGCAACTTATTAAAACATCATTTTAGTCAAACATAATCTGCACACTATAGACATGCCATTATCATATTAAACAATATTGAAAAATTATAAATGAGATTATGCATAACACTTTAAGTACTTTTGGCTGAACTGGGTTTGAATGAATAATATACATGCCTGTATGATGTGTAGTTAAATTCTACACTAATTATTAGTGGCACTGTCAAGCTCACTCCGAGTCCTCTAGAACAAAACATTTTACTTTCTTATACGTAGTACAAGGAAGTATTGTGATGATGAAAATTTTTTGAAGTCCTCTGCTACCGAAAAAGTGGTTTTTAAAAAAATGTCTGTGTGTGTGACCACGATAGCGGTCAAACCGCTATAAACATCAATTCCAAATTTTGTATTTACGTGTATAATCTCCCTCTTGAGATCTGATTAGTTTTTCAGTAAAATCGGTAGACCGGAAGTAGCAGTTTACTTCAGTGAAAAATCGAACTTTGCCAATATTTCGTCAACTACTAAGATTAAACAAATTTATAAAGAATTCATATGTACTTAGAACTAAAATTGAGAAAAATCTTATTTAAAAAGTTTTTCGAAATTCCTACCGGAAGTAGGTCTTTTACTCCTCTCAAAAATCAGTTTTTTGCGAATTTTTCGCAAATCATGCTTTTTAGACAGGTACGTTACGAATATAAAAGTATTTAAAATATAATTTTCAATATCTTTTGTATAAAAAAAAATTCAAAATTCAGACCGGAAGTACCACTTTTACTCTTATCGAATAGCGATTTTTTGCAAATATGTCGTAAGTTATGCATTCTATATATATTTATCAAGAGTACAAAAGTATTTGATTCTAGATTTGCAATATTTTTTGTATATATGAAATTTTAAAATTCAGACCGGAAGTAACACTTTTACTCTTAGGGAGTAGCACTTTTTTTCGAATATAAGGATGTATTCTATAGCGATTTATTAAGAGAATAGAAGTACTTAGAATAGGATTTTGAATAATTTTTGTGTAAAAAAATTCTTAAAATTGTATAGTTTGAAACACTCATACGGATAAGAAAGTCGTGTAGTGGTCACACCTCATTTTTTTATGTTGAAATCATGTAAACCAATTTGGAGACAATGTTTTCTCAATCAACTTTCTCTGATTAAAATAAAACTACTTAGAATGTATTGTTTTTAATACACAGCTGATATATGAACTTTCAGTAACATTATCTGGCTTTATTCATCTTACAAAAATTTGGTGCAATCGTCTCAGATATGGCAATGGAAAGTGCAATATCTTATACTGTTAGAATGTGATTGACAGTCCAGCTTAAGACTGCAAAATGTAGACTTTTATTTTTCAACAAACTATTCCTACTTTTATGATTTTCATATATTTTATATATTTGCAGGTAACTGTTAATTTTATAAGAATAAAGGGTATGTATCAGCTTTTTCATTTTTGTTTTTCTGAATAACAGTAAGTAACCAATAAATTTGTTTCAGTATCACCAAAGTTTGTCGCATTTCGATATTTATTTCGTAATAGAAATTTTAAATATATGCTATGTACAGAAACATTCTCAGATGCTATATATTCACAAAATAAATGCCTACAATTTATTTACTAATATGAAATTTCAAATTATACAAAATACAATCTTCAAAAAAATAAAATAAGAGCAAGAAAGACAAAGAGAACAAATTCACATGTAGAAAATGGTGCCAATATTATTCCAACAAAATATACGAATTTAGATCAAACGCACTAGCAAATATATTGCCAACTTTGTATAATGACTGTTTAGATAATAGGATATTTTGTCTCATTGAAAAACGCAGCTTAGAGATTATCAATAATTAGGCTTAATCAAAGATTAGTTAAGCGAGGATTTTCATCAGAGTTCGAAAAAGCGGCCTTTAATTGCAAAGATTATAATGGTCAAATAATTCTTGGGAGCCGCAAATTGGAAAAATTAAAAGTTGTTGCTTTTCATTTCAATGAAACATTTACAGATTTTTTCATTTATTATTTATTATACCGTAGAGAAGATAATCAGAAACTGAATAAAAAAATTACATGTAATAATAGAAGAATAAGGTAAGGGAACAAATGAAATTTATTTTTTATAATACATTTTGTATAGCAAGAGCGCCCAGCCTCAATAGAAAAACAGAACGAAAAAAAAATAACAACTGCTTGGAAAGTAATTATCCTAACGGCAAATATTGATTTTCAATTTTTCAAAAAGTAGCGAACAGAATTTACGTAACGCAATTTACTTCATCAAATAAGAACACAATAAAAGTTTTAAAAAATAATTTAATTAAACGCCATATCAGAGGACTGAATAGAACGAGGCCAGATATGGCTATAATTTTAAAAATATACAAGAGGAAAAACGAGGCTAAAGACATCGCTACGCGCCCTATGGTTTCGTGTTACTTGAACATTAGCGTGTTAGTGGGGTGTATTACTCCTATTATAGTATTAATAACATACGCGAACAGGTGAGCCGGTTAGAATATTGGCCGGCATACACATGAAAGGGTCGATTTTTTTTCGGCGCGCGCGTTTGGTTTTCACAAAGGGTCGCGGGCGAGCGTGCCCCTTCTCTCGCAGAGCCGGTCGCCGGATAATAATATTTGAATGCGGTTATAATTCTTGCATACAATTAGATTTGCAAGATAAAACTTGACTGATTTACTCAATTGGAAATACATATATTATATGTATTTTGATCAGAGAAGAATAAAGCGTGAAAACGATAAAATTTAATTAGTGTAAATTTAGATCAGAGTAAATAATATTTATTATCAGCATGTATTACAGATTCAATTAGTTTATTCGAATATCATACACACAGGCTTCAAAATAAATACCTGTCATTTACAGTTCAATCTACACAAATGAAAAGCACACTTAATAATATAAATGCAACAATGCAAACGTGGGTTAGACGCCGTTTCACTTCCTCTAGCTCTTATTGTGACTGTGAAACTCCTTTCAGCATTGATCTTAAGAACAAAAAAGGTTAATAAAACTGTGCGAATATAAGAAGCCACAATAAAATTATATCCACACTTCATAAGATGAACTTATATATAGATAGAAATTATGGCATACATAAACATGTACTTTTAACCAATAACTAACCAAAAAAAAAATTAAGTGTGGTCACCACCAGGCTTTCTTATACGTATGTGCGTTCCGAAATATGTATACAAAGGTTGTTCCAAATTATGTTTTAAATACTTTAATCTTAAAAAAAAATCTAAATCTCTATAGAATGCATAATTTGAGAAATATTTGCAAAAACCGATAACAGTAAAAGTGTTATTTACGGTCCAATTTTGAATTTTATTTTTTATAAAAACAATATTCCAAATGCAGCTCTAAATACTTTTTCATTTATACAAAAGTTGTTCCAAATCTAGCTCTAATAGTATATTAAAGAACGAGTGTTATAAGACACGTCTTATTGCATGAACCCAAGTTTAGGCCACGACAAGCACAGCGAGGAGTGTCCTAATGGGCGATTGCAATAAGTGTCTTATGAAAAGAGTTATTTGTTATTTTTTCTAATCTGCCTCTTTTTCTTTTTTTTTATAAAAATTATAGAAATTTCAAATTGTAGTAATTTTTGTGGTGGTTGGCAATATGTAATGACATTTGACATAAATTCAAAATTTGAATTTATCACGATTTTTATATTTAATATAAAATGAGTGCATATATTTCATGTACACCACCTGAAACTAGAGAAATTGCTGTTAATGTGAATAATTTACTTCCCACTAAATTTCGTAGCAGGTATGAGAAGCAGTATATGAATTTTAAGAATGGTGTAAAGAAAAAGAATTTCATGTTATATCAGAAAACGCTTTAATTGCCTATTTTCAATTACAACATACTAAATATAAACCAACTACTTATGGACAATTTATTATGTTGAGGTCTTGTTTAAGGATGTAGATATATCGCAGTATAAGAAATTACATGCTTTCCTGAATCGTTCATGTCATAGTTACCTACCAAAAAAAAACTAAAATCTTGATATTATTAAATTTATACAAGAAGCAGAAAATAAAATATATTTGGCAATGAAAGTATAAGTACATTTTTCACATATGTCGCAGCTTTTCATATAATGGTATTTATTAATCTGTAGGTAGTCTTTATAATAGGTTACAACGGAGCTTGTCTAATTAGTTTTCCAACAATTTCCATTTTATATCATAATAATAAATATTTAAAGCAAAGTAAAGTAAAAGAAATACGTCAAGACACACTATAACAATACAGTTATTTGAAATAATTTATAAGCTCTTGTATACTATAGCAACAAATTTGAAAAATGCAGTCCTTCGATTTTAATTATTATAAAACCTTACATGTGGGACATGATTTGATTTCATTCGGCAAAACATTAAATTTACAACCAACAAATTATAAGATTTGCCCAACTGAAAAAACAAACACGGGCATAGTTCATACATTTTAGGTTAGCCATACTATAACCACTAGTTAATAATAAAATCAAATTTCGATTGACAAACGAACGATATCTTTTTGGCATCTCAAACAATAAATCTGATCGGCCATATAGTTTAATGAAAACTATGGCAATCATTATAATTAAAGAAAGTGATGAACTCTAATTACAAACTACATTTATTTCTGAATCTGTAAATACCTTCTAATTTCAATGTTTAGGTGAATACAGTGCCATCAATTTTAATTGAGGTTATACACAAATTCATGCCAAGAACTAACTTACACAAATTACACGCTAGAGTGACTGCAATGCTCTTGACAATCTTAAATTAGTTTAAACGCGAAAGCGAACACTCTGGGCATCACATAAACAATAAAAAAAGTTTGTATGTTACCTAAAGACTCTGAATAGCTTAAGAATCCAGTTGTAAATATACAATAATAAAAAAAATTAAATACGAAAATCTTCTCGTAGACAACGAAGTTTGTTTTAATACTTCCGGTTTTAATAGGTCCACATTGCAGAACTATTATAACAGAATCATAGTTACATTTTAGATTTTTCGTTTTGAAAAATTTTATACACAAAGTTTATCACTTCCTTATTAAGCAGCGTCATGTATACCTTTAGCATGTGCTTAGATAATTTCCTACCGTCAATACATAACATAATTGCTTGTCCGCAGACTCTCAAAGTGTCATATTTTTAATATCTTTGAAAGCACTTTGAAGGCGATTTTGATAGAATAAGGTTTTTACTGCACCGATCAATATGTCGTAAGATTGATTGATGAAAATACATTTTTACAACCCCGTCGTTCTTCTAACATTATATTATGTACCTATATATACTTATCGATAAAATATATAAAGTTGAATGTCATAACTATCATTTCATGTTTAACAATTTTTCGTATAATTGAAATAAATATCAAGAGATTCGAATACGGATTTATTTCAAAACGAAGTTTAGTTATTTCTCATTTTTTTCTGAAGAGCCTTTGTAACACATTATTTCCTTTTTTGGTAATGCATTCACATGTAAACAATTAATTTCAAAGAAAACACGCAAATCCCCATTACCACAAAAATATCAGCGATTTTTATGTGGCCCACCGTATAAAAGTAATAACTGGCTTATTGACTATAAAAGTAGAAAGCATAATTGCATAAACAATAAAGGAATATAGTAGAGTCGTTTTGGCAACCGACATGGCGAAAGTACGAAGTAAAGACGATTTATTAGCGCTACAAATTCCAATCTACAGGAACAATTTTAGAACAATAAATTTCAACTAATTAATTAATATTTCAAGATAAATAGCTTCTGCTAGTAAAATACTATTACATGAAAACCAGTTACAAATTGAATATTACAAATAAAGTTATTAAATATTACTTTTCTATATCTATATTTTATTTAATAGATGGCTATTCTGTTTACTAGACTAACATTGTTGTCAGACATTTGACAAGCGTAGCGTATGACAAGTGTTTAGTTATAACATTTTACATCGTCGCACATAGGTCGATTTGAGGAATTTCGGCGGCCAAAAGTGAATATGCAAATATATCTGATAGGAAAACAAGTTATAAGTTTATAACCTGTGTAATGGCACATACATTCATTTATTAATTTTATAATTTTTAATTTTTAGGATTTAATTAAGTATATTCTGTTATTAATATTTTGAAGAGAAATAATATTTAAAATCAATGAATATGTTATGGTATTATTAAGTAAATATTAGTCATAAGCTTAGTGTGTATTTAGTTCTAAGAACCGTGTCGCCGAATGTTTACAACAGTGAAATAAACGCTACAGTTGTGATAAACATTCACCTACGTAAAAGAGTGTGTATGGGAAACTTAAGTGGAAATAACCGAACTATATAGAGAAAGAGGAACCACAGACACTTTTATATAAAATAGAAACACGCGCTAAAAACGAGAGAGTCAACTGCTAGACTTCATTCGAGTCGGAAAGTTAACTCCAAGAAGTCGTCGAACCCCGACTAGCAGAAAATCAAATGATATACATTAAATGTTCTATAAAAAGGAGAACCTAAAACTCCTATAATAAATTCGATAACAATCATAAGAATTGTTATTTGAAAAATAGTGATTAAAGTAGCACTTAAAGAGTAAATGTGCACAATGTTAAAAGTTTATAAAAAATATATTGTGCTCCAGTAAGCAGAGCAAGTAGATTCGTCACTACAGATCGTGACCACTAAACAAATGATGCCGATGAAAACATCGCAAGAAAAAGAAGATTTTACTGAAGATAGACATCGCTGAAGAGCGAAGAAAGAAACTTTATTATAAGGTATTTTTAAAAGATTATTGTAAATAAAAATATTGTTGATATTGAAGAGTTAAGGATTATGAAATAAATTTTAAATTGAAATTAACATAATAAAGTTGATAAATACATATCATCTCCGTTCTATGAAGGAGAATGTAATTTGATCTGTATTAATATTGTTGTGTATTTATATAATAGTACACAAAACCAGCCTATGTAGTAAATTCTGGCATCCGTTGTTTATGTTAAACTACGTCGAATAATATACATAAAAATCTATGGCCATTAATTATTTGTAAAAATGTATTAAAATTGTCTTTAAATATATTTTATTTCTTTTGTTATATGTAAAAAGTAGTTATATATATAATTCATTGGTTTTGAATACACGAATTGTTTAAAGTTTTACAATGGTATTTTTTTTATTAAATATAATTAATGTTTAGGAACACCGTTTACTTAATCGTTTCTTATTAATCCGAATCGCCCTGAGATCATCTGATTTGAGTTTAGCCGGCAAAGCAAGTTATTTAAATTTTATTTAGATTTAAACTCTACAATTTTATTAAATTTAATAATAAAGTGGTTCCTTTACATTATGGTGCCCAACTTTAGGGCTGTTCCTTTACATTAGGTCGCCCAACTTTGGGGCAAGTTTATTCATTTTAATTCCATTGTAATGCAGGTTCCATTACACCTGCCCTGGCAAATAATTCCAAGAACAATATCCCACTCCTCTTATCCCTTGTATTGTGCATGAGAGCGGCTATAGGTAGTCGGACGTTGGTGGTAAACAAAGTTTCCAAAGTGAATATTTATAATTTCAAACTAGTTTTTGTTTTTAAAGACTATAGATTCTAGTACTACAGGAAAGCATATAAACGATAAATATATTTTTTGTAAAACATGATGTAATTTAACATATTGCTAGGCCCTTAAGAATAGTCTTGTTAGCGGATATTGTTTGAAATAAATTTAGTTTTTAATGGGCTTTTTGTTGTATATCCCTGTTCGTCCCGATCATAGTTGTAATATGATTAATTAATTCAAGCCTTTAGCTAAAATCCCTGCAAAATTTAGCAACTAGTTTGCCCAGCTTTCGAAATAATTGACGTTATACATTTTCTAACAATAAAGAAAGTTCATCGGGCAGTTTATTCCCGGCTCATCGGGCACATCGGGAGTACAAGTACTGACTCGTAGACATTTGTTTGAGCAGTTAGATAAGCAAAATCTGCCATCGATTAATGAAAAAAATGAGAAAATAATCTTCTTTCGAGTTATGGTAACACAGAAGAGTGCAAACATATTTTGAAGCATAAATTCTCATATTTTAAAAGCAACATAAAACAAAGATGATCAAAAGCACATAATATAAAAGAAATGTTCTTGAAATACAACGATTTTTGGTTAAACATTTGGTTAAATTTGGTGGGACATTTGGAACACCTATATCGACACAAAATCGCTCAGGTCGGCCCTGTAAACCATTTAGTGAATTAATTGAGGGAAGTATGAGGAGGAAGACGAAAGAAGGTCGTTCTGTCATAGAAGACGATGTAATAGTCCATGCTGATCAGGTGATTTTACAAACGGGTGGAAAAAGGAATGCTCAAAAGTCCTAAAAGGTATCAGAATTGCTCCAGCAAGTGCAAGTGAATGTAAAAAAAAATCTATCCGAAACAAAGGAAAATGCTGCTCCCTTGACCCCGCAACAAGTGCTTTTAATGTTTGTAGATGTCGATTTGACAAAACGGCAATAAGAAATAATAAGAGCGCCAAATAAAAATTTCCACCCGTGCTACGATCTATTGTTAAAAGCAAAACAGGAATATTATCCTCCCAAGGAAACAATACGTGTTACTGCTACCTGCGTCGAAAGTGTTTTTTGTACTCACCGCCTGTAAACTGACATTTGGCGCATGTGTAGCTCGACTGGGAAATACGTTTTCCCGGTTGAGGCGACTGTAAAAATTGAAAAAAACACTGGCACTTTGGGACATTTAAAAAAAAATCTAACTTGGTAGTAATAAAATATAGTCTATAAAATACTACTTCCCTCCACTGTTCTTCACTAAAAGTTGGGAAAATAGGAGTACTAATTAAAAATTCTTCCAAAAAAATTGTGGCGACATCTATATGACGATATTTTAAGCGACGTCTTAAGCAAGATTTAAGCGCCATCTATTTGAACAACATCGACATTCATATTGGCAGTTCGAAATTGTTTGTATTTAAACCAAAAAACGCAATAAATGTACTATAAATTTATGAATATAAGAATAAATACCTCATGTTTGCCATGTGTACGAATATAATAACTTAATTTTAGGGAAAGATGAGTAATAGTTACGTACATGAAATGCTTAAATTAATTAGGTAATCTATCTTAGGTTAGGTATGATACCAATGACATTAATCAATAACATTTTGTTAATTTAATGTTCGTACAAAAAATATTGTACAAACCACTTGCGTGAAGACATCTTCCACGCATTCGCGCAATTAAAAGCACTCGCTTCCTGCGTGTGCGCTCATGCGGGAAAATAGTCTTCCCGCACTTCGTTCGTAAATAACTATTACAGTCCCTAATGATCTAACCCTGGCGCGTAGTATAAGTAGTATGAAAAGGCCAAAAAATTATCAATGAAAGCATATTCCCAAGATGCAATTGATTTTTTGATACCCATACAAGCCAATGACGAATATGAATGATGTAAAAGTTATTTGTATAGTATTTTATTAGTTTTCGGTTTTAAAATCGTTAAATAGGAATTTATTTTTGTGTTATTTTAGTATATAAGGTGCCTTTCCTGTTTCAAACGTGTACTTCATTCGTAATATTTTACAAAACTGCCCATTTTTTTCTGTTGACACAATTTTTTGTTGTCTTTTTAAATAAATATTTCTTTTAAATGATAAATATCTATGTATTTTCAATGAAAACCAACAACCTAATCATAATATACCATAAATAATTTTGGTGTTTCTGTTTTTTACCTCGTATTAAGTTTTCGTCTATAACATTTTTTTCAAAACTAAGTAAAAATGCCGAAAGCTTTGTGCCGACAGGAATTGGTTGCTTGCATAATTTCATTTTTCCAGGAAGAAGGTGATATTTCTAGACCGCTCGAATGCTCAAGAGGTAGAATTTATCATACACAGTAATTCACAATTGATTTTATTTCTAGCATGTTGCAGTTGCATTCCATTTACATCGCTCAACTGGTAGGCTCGATCACACAGGAAATGAAGGATAAGAACGGAATTTCTAGCCCTAAAAGGTCTATTACAGCAAAGCCAGTGAGCGATTTGGATGATGCAGCACAAAAATGCACTATGTAATATCATTTATGAAATATACCGAAACAGAAGTTTTATATTATAGAAAATATTATTTCATATATGTATGTCAGAACCAGAAGTAAATGTTACTCCAAATGTTCCTTGCTATTTTAAAAGAAAGGCACATTTTTAACGGACGCAGCGTGGAAGAAGTAGTAATTTGTGATGGTAACCAAATAGCGATGCGAGCCTATCGTTAAGTTGAAGCTGTAGTGAACATAGACTTTTTGCAAATAAGTTGCTAAGAGCAAGGCTATGTACAAGAAACTGAGCAAAGAACTTTTATTTCACATAATTACATGACTCTGCTATTAACAGTGTTTGATATTTTAATGGTACATAAATGTTTTGCAGTTTGGATTTTATAACCTACGAATATCTGATATAAAAGAATACAAACTAATATTGTCAGAAAGTGTTTTCCAATTCAATTATAAAAGGCATAAGAAACGCTGACTACTATTATTCTGAAGGAAATGTTTTCTTAAACAACTTCATGAAAAACCATTAGAGCACACTTTCCTGTCCAGAAATAAGTCAAATGCATATATTGATCTTAACCAAAATATTTATACAAGAGAAGACAAGTTTTATTAAACAAAAATGTTTGGTTTGTAATTGCCTTGTTATTTTTTTCTAATCTGATGCCATAGTAATGCTATTAACGCATGGAAAATGATGCGTTTATAGAATTATATTTATAGATTATCTAGTCATGTACCTAAATACTTATCGATAAAATATATAAAGTTTAGTGTCATAACTACCATTTTTCGTATAATTGAAATAAATATGAGGAGATTTGAATATGAATTTAAAACGAAATTTAGTTATCTTTTTATTTCCCACTTTTTTCTAAAAAGCAAAACTACGAAATTCAAGCTATTACATCTGATATTTTAAACTAATTGAATAAACGGCGTCTATAATTTTCTGGAATATTCAATCCCAACAGAAATATGAATTTTTTTTCATATTAAATTGTATTCAATATTTTTAACTTAGCAAATTACTAGGGAATTTTACAAATCTGCGCGTAGGTTGATGTCGTTAGCTTTCGGCATTTGCTTATAAATTTCATTTTTCGTATAAATTTAAACTTCGGCGACGCTTCTAAAATTTATGGCGCCAGAAAGACAATATGTTTATATATGTAGGTGTATAGAGCCCGTCTAAATGTTGCTTGTATGCATAAGTTTTAACACAAGTATTTTCTTTGCTCTTATGTTTTCTTCTTCTTTCTTCACCACTAGAAAGTTACAATTGAGTTGTATCGGATAGCGTGAGTCTATTAATTTCAGACATTTAAATTTGTTTACTTGGTAATATGAATGGCGTTGACAGTTTTACGAGACTTATTTTCAGTATTTCAGTCGTTCTACTTGTCTTATTAATATGACATATTGCATTTTTTTAAATTTTATTCGAATATTTTTGCCCCAGGTTCACGATACATCCATTTGAAATGTCTAATAGGTATGCAGCATATAAAATAATTGGTATTGGTCACTCCTGTAACATATACATGTTGCGTGCCAAAAATGTCAACAATAATAATTAGTAACGAAAACTATCTTGTTTTGTCATTACTGACCATAAAACTTGCTAAAAAGAACACTAAAGAGAAAGAAAAAAAAATTGACAACCAGTTTTTGAATTGGCATGATTATGAACATGAATAACGAGGAATTTGAGAATGTATAGGTAAAATAGCTAAATATAGATGCATACATGTCATAAATGCTATTTTCGTTAGGTGCCAATTCGTTACGAGCTAAATTGTTACCAGAATGTGTATAGGAGGGACATTAATTATGTAATGCGGTCATGATTACATATCAAACTTCCAAAATAAAACGAAATTAACAAGAAAGGAAGTTAAAGTTTTTATGTAACGAAATAAATAATGAATTTAAAAAAAATAACGTTTAAAAAAAAGCAATAACTCAGGCAGGTAAATTAATACACTACTGGACTGTAAATAAAGACAAGTACTAATTATAAGTCGGTTAGAAAGTAAACTTAATAAAAGCATATGTTAAAAATGAAGTCTGGCCACCATACGACTTTCTTATACGTCTGTGCGTTTCAAATTATACAAATGTTGTTCTAAATTAAGATTTAAATACATTTATCTTCTGAACAAATAAACAAAAGTCTACTGTACTACTTGTTGAAATGCATATTTTAGTCATTTTCAGTTTTATCTGCATATTTCCCAGTTAATTTTTTTTTAAACATAATGTAATGGTTTTTATGGGTCCGAAAAATAATAAACAATTCACTCACTATTTGTTTTTAAAAGTCTATATTTAAAACACCAAATAAAAACAAAATTGAAAATGAAATTAAAGAACACTCTTGAAGCAAACGAACTATATATAAACTAAATTCAATAAAACTATAATTATTGAATCACAATAACACAAAATACTATTTATGTACAAATTTATCTAAGAATATTTATGTGACAGATTTACATATGTAAGAGTATTTATTTGATACACACGTATTTACATAATCGACTCTGAATGAATGAATGAATGTTTTTTCTGTCCGGCTGCCTTTTTATAGAAGTCCTATTATTCTTGAAATTACATTACATAAACAAATCTAATAGAACCGTCACCGTCCTTCGAAAATATATGTGGTAAATCCCAAACAGCTTTTATGACCAATTATCAATCCCAAACAGCTTTTATGACCGATTATCAGGTACCCAACCCGCAAGGAGTGGAATATTCCATAACTTTGTTTGATTTTGAGAAGCGAACATCCCAAGTGTTAAAAATGCCGAAAGAAAAACGATCAATTAGCGCAATTTCAAACCGATTTGTCAAAGACTCAGCGATTTTACAACTGATGGAAGTGTGCTGTTTTGTAAATATGTGAAGTGAGTGTAACAGCAACAAAAAAGTGCCAAGTGACGCAGCATTTACAAACCAGTAAGCACCAAAAAAAGAAGAACCGATGCTTAGGAAGTAAACAGCAGATGTTAGTACCAGCTATATTAAAACCTGGTCCCAGTCGTTCACCATTTAACGAGGAATTGTGTGAAGCTCTAATTTCTGCGGACATACCGTTGGCGAAATTAAAAAATGAAGCATTTAAAACCTTTTTGGAAAAACATACCATGCAAAATATTCCAGACAAACCTACACTGCGAAAAAACTATGTTCTGCCATTATATAACGCCACAATACAAAAACTGCGGGAAAAAGCTAAAGATAAAAAATATTTGGGTATCTTTACATGAAACAACGGATGTAGAACAAAGTAGCATAGCAAATTTTGTTTTTGGTATTTTGAGAGTTGAAGAAGAAAGAAATAAATCATATCTGTTAACAATGAAAGTGCTGGCAAAAGTGAACCATACAACAATTGCCATATTTTTCAATGATGCGCTAAATTTTTTGTTGCCAACAAGCATTTGCTTCGAAAAAGTGCGCGTTGTGTGTACGGATGCTGCTCCATATATGTGTAAAGCAATGAGTGGTTTGAAAATACTTTATTCAAAAATGACTCACGTTACTTGTGTGGCGTATGGCTTATATCGAGTGGCCGAATTAGTTCGTTCCGTTTATACAAATGTAAATTTGTTAATATCATCGACCAAGAAACTGTTTTTAAAAGCACCTTCTCGCGTTGCCAAGTTCAAAGAAATTGCTGGTGATGGGATTCCACTTCCGCCATCACCGATTCTTACAAGATGGGGCACCTAGATTGAAGCTGCAAGCTATTACGCTCAACATTTTGAGTTTATTGCCCGTATTGTGAACGATTTCGATCCTGAAGAAGCGAAAAGCATAGAGGATGCTCAAAACGCTTTAACACAAAGAGGATTGCGCGAAGATTTGATTTTCATTAGATTAAATTTTACTTGTATTTGCGTGGTTATTTTGAAATTGGAAACCAGGGACTTCCTTTAGAAAACAGCATAGAAATTGATGAAAATGTTATTGATAGGTTAAGTGAATTAAAAAAATTGTAGTTTTGCAAAAAAAAATGTCGACAGTTTTAGATAAAAATACTGGATATCAAATTTTGAAAAATATTTCTAAGATTTTACAAAATGAGGAAAGTGCTGTTGCTCCCAGTAATTTGAATCTCACTGACATAGTGGATTTATCATTCGCTCCTATTGTATCATGTGACGTGGAACGATGTTTTTCAGAATTTAAAAATATTTTAGGTGATAATAGACGTAAATTTATATTTGACAATTTATTACATCATGTCATAGTGAAGTGTAATAGTAAAAAATCTGTAAATTTATTGTAAATAGACCAATATAACCTTTAAAAAATGTTTTATTTAAATCTAATAAACGATTTTTGAATGCATATTTAAATGCATATTTTTAATATTTTAGATGCATATTTGCATGCATATTTTGTACTTTTTTAATGCATATTTATCCGAAGCCTAGTGATCACTAACCGAAGAGAATGAGAAAAATAGAGAAAACAGATAATCGCGAAATAGAGTAATGAGCGCTTTCGTAATCAGAGGGACACGGGAGTAAACAATTAGCGTTCTGACCATTGAGAAAAAAGAGCAGCAACGTAAAATCGTTGCACTAACATCATAATATTAAAGATTCGATATTTTAATTGAAATCATAATCAAAGTACTACAATATTACGCAGAACAAAATGATGTAACCACAGGTAAAGTAATTAGGGAACGCTAAAGGTTGGCTTACCTGGGCATCGTTGGGTTCCCTGGGATATTTATTGACGATGGGAGTAATCTTTACCAACCCAATAAGGAAATTAACCTGATAACATCAACGATTGGTTGCGATTTGATAATAAAGAGAAATATTATATATTTAAGAATAAAAATAGGAAAGTTGAAACCTAATTCTTTACATGAACTATTAATTATAATTATTCTGTGCGATTAAACACCAGAACTGTTAGTGTTAGTCTATCTGTTAAGTGTTTTATTTACATTGTAACGGCGCGGCGATTCCAATAGTGCACATTTGAACAACTGAAATGGCTAATGTCAGATCACTTTTATTGTTATTGTTCTTTTTTATATCACGCCAATATACCTAACACTCTTGCTCCAATATAATTGGGTCTTTTGTAATCAGTTTATGTCTTTTGTTGCAAATTTCCATCATGCAAGGTGATTATTTTACAAAACGAAAATGAAAAGTGTGAACACATGGATGTTAAAACTAACATCAAGCAGTAAATAATTACTCAAACACATGCATATATGCATATACGTTTTACGTATAAAGGTATATATGTAAGTCACAGTGATTATTTTTGTTGACGAAATAAAACTAAGTATGTTTATTATTAATTAAACCTGCCACTTTCTATCAGTATTACATAAAGTTTCGTAATTTTCTTATTATTTGTGAAGTATGAATAGGCGTTCATTCTAAGGCAAATCAACAGCAACTAGAATCTAACGTCAAGCCACGGAATAATGAGGTTTGGACTAAGGACAAATAAGCTGCTTGGTTTTCTTTTGTTTTGTATACTTGAGCTAAAGCTATCTCGAGTGACTGTTGCGGAAACCACTTTAACACATTTCGTTGCTAACTACATCAGATATTTTGATCACACCTAGAAACAGAGATCACCAAACGTCACCATGCGGAAGGATTCGAAATGCAGAAGGTTTTTTGTCACTGGGGCAAATGCTCCCACATGCAGCGAAAATTGTACAAACACTCATGAAAAATGTTTTTAGAAAATAGCTGATATGTTTCGGAATAGATTTCTTAGGCGACTGATTTATTAGTTTGTCAACTACGAAACTTTAAGCTGTCCGTTTTGTTGGTCTGACGTCATCAAGCTTTTGAATTTTAGATCCTGTGTCATATAGCTTTTTACAGTGTTGCATCACTTGCTACAAGATATTACACGTTACTGCAGAATTTGGAAATTCTGTAGGAAATTCTTCTGTAAAAAGCATCAGCAGTTGCTACACCATTTCTAAAGCAAAAAATTATTTCATGGTTTTACAAATATAAAGGATCAAGTGCTACTGGTGTATGAAAGGAAAACGTCTTTTGTAATTTAATAGCAATTATTATAACAATTTCATTTTTTCAAGGAAAAAGGACTATAACAAAAGTATTAAGATGACTAAGTACATCACAGAATAAGTCTGAATACATCTCTAAGAAGCGCATTTTATAGGATCATTTAGCAGTGATTTTGAAAATTATCGACATAAACCAATCAACTTAAATATAATATAAATTCCAAATTAAAGGTTATTAATGCGATTTGAATATATTGGTTATGTTATAGTTGCATATAAGCATGATCGTATTATTATAAAATGATGTTTATTTTGTAAATTACATATTTAGGCACAACACTGGGGGTAGACGAAATGAAGGAAGACGTTTCAAAGTTGCCGATTTAATAATATGAAAATTTCTAAATCGCAATGCGTAAGTCAATTACAGACACCCATTATACTTTTGTATTTATGGAACAGAAAAAATTGTATTAAATCTGATAACAGATAACTTCACGCCACTGCCTCCATATCTATTTATACCAACTTTAAATTTGCTACAAACATATTTTACATACAAACTCGGTTGACCGCTTTCAGAGGATAAAATAAACGAAGAATTAGTATACCAATAAAAGCTGTCGAAAAGTTTTAAAACTGAATATTCAAATCAAGTTATTATTATTATTTAGTATTTTATTCAACGAATTTACCTTTAACGATTTCAATTTTAATCTAGCTACTTCAATCCCAAGCGTAATAAAAACGAAAGCTCTAACGTACAGTCAGGATGAGCCGGTATTATAGACTTAAAGTAAAGAGATGTTATAATATCGTAAACTTCGTTATGATCTAATATCAAAATTATTTTTCCCGAAGCGAAACAGTAAAGCATAAAGCGACGAGAACATTCATAATATAAATATGGACATAATTCAGTTAGCATATTGTTTTGCTAATAGCTTATGTAATATTATATTAAGAATAAAAAATTACGTGTGGCCACCAGACGACTTTCTTATACGTATGAGCATTTCAAATTATACAATTTTAAGAATTTTTTTACACAATAATTATTGAAAATCCTATTCTAAGTACTTCTATTCTCTTAATAAATCGCTATAGAATGCATACTTTGCAAGATATTCGAAAAAAAGTGCTACTCCCTAAGAGTAAAAGTGTTACTTCCGGTCCGAATTTGAAAATTTCATTTATACAAAAAATATTGCAAATCAAGCACTAAATACTTCTGTACTCTTGATAAATATATATAGAATGCATAATTTACGACATATTTGCAAAAAATCTCTATTCGATAAAAGTGGTACTTCCGGTCTGAATTTTGAATTTTTTTTATACAAAAGATATTGAAAACTATGTTTTAAATACATTTATACCTGTAGTGTACCTGTCTAAAAAGCATGACTTGCGAAATATTCGCAAAAAACTGATTTTCGATAGGAGTAAAAACTTTTTAAATAAAATTGTTCTCAATTTTAATTTTAAGTACATATGAATTCTTTATAAATTTGTTTAAACTTAGTAGTTGACGAAATATTGGCAAAATTCTATTTTTTCACTGAAGGAAACTGCTACTTCCGGTCTACCGATTTTACTGAAAAACTAATCAGGTCTCAAGAGGGAGATTATACACGTAAATATAAAATTTGGAATTGATATCGACAGCGGTTTGACCGCTATCGTGGTGACACACACCCACACACACATACAGACAGCCAGACAGAGGGAGTGAGAGAGGGGGGGAGGGGGGGATTTGTTAAAAACCACTTTTACGGAATCAGGGGACTTCAAAACGTGGACATCTGCAAAAATCTCGAGGTCGAAAATATTGGTCATCAGTCTAAAGGGCGGAATATATGCACGTCAATTCAGTTAAAATATGCGCATATATATGCATCGTTTTTCTCTGACATATGCAACAATATGCATTTATTTGTCAAAATATGCAATTATATGCCTTGAATATAACATGGAAAAATGGAAATAAAGAAACGCCGACTCTTACAAAAATTATTTATTTTAAGTAAAATTAAAAGAAAAACATAATAGGTACAATTTTCAACCTGAAATAGTATAAAATGCATTTATAACGATATATTTTTCAAAATTTTCCAATAAAAATGTTTGCCTTCTGTCTGTAAAAATATGTTTGTACAAAGAAAAAGTTCTTTCAACATCTACCGATGTGATCTGGCAATATTTTAATTTGGGTAGTAAGTTATAAGGCCAAGGTATTACTTCGTTGGATGGTTTACTATCAAAAATATTTTTGACTTCCATTAAATACTTAAAGCCTTCATTCTTTCCCACAATAACTTCGAGTTTCCTTCTTACTTGATTTCCTACATCACCGGGAACTTTCTTGCATTTGTCGGAAAAAGTTTCAACAATATTAATTGATTCTCTTAAACTTATATTCCTACTTTCTAACGAAGTTATTATATCTGGTACAAAACTAAAATTAACCTTAATAAAAACAAGTTCCTTAGCTAAATTTACATTTTTGAATAATGCTTGACTTTGCACTACACACTGCGAATTGTCTTCTAAATCTAAAACTATGTCTTTAATGGCTTCAAAATGGTCTGCGTAGAATATCGCGGCCTTAATCCATGTTCCCCATCGAGTAATTACGGGCTCTGGAGGTAAACAAACTCCTGGCAATTTCTCTCTATAGATCTGCACTCTTAGAGGTGCTTTCAAAAACACTTTCTTTACATTTGAAATTAATTTGTTCACCAAGGGATATGCTGTTCTAATAATTTCTGCAACTCTGTTTATCCCGTGTAAAAGACAAGTGACATGTACCATATTGGGATAAAATATTTTTAAGTTTTGGCCTACTTTAACCATATACGGCGCTGCGTCGGACAAAAACACTAAAAACTTCTCTACTGGAACTGGATTTGGTAAAAAAAAATTTGATAGAGACTGCTGAATAAATCGAGTTACGGTCTCATTATTTGTTTTGTCTAACTGTTTAGAAGATATTAAATATGGTTTCCCTGGCTCATTTTCTTGAAGCCCTCCAATCATAAGATGTGCGATATATCGACCACATGAGTCTGTGCTTTCATCAACAATAATATAAAAATGTTCATCGCCCAGTGTAACTTTAATTTCTCCCATTACGGTTTCGTATACTGTTTGCACATTCTTCTTTCTAAGTGTGGATTCGTCAGGGATGTTTTGATTACAATATTTTTGCAAAAAATCTCTGAATTGTGTATTTTGCAGTTTCTTCAAAGGTATATTTGCTGCGACTAAAGCTTTGCATAAGTCTTGATGAAACACCTCCTTTTCACTCTTTGGTTTGACATTTTGAAATGCGGTTTGCAACACTGCTGAACAGGCACTGATTTATTTTTCTGCAACTTAGCTTTATGCATAGCTGTTTTCAAGTGTTGATCAATTTGGAACTTCTTTTCACAAACAATAATTTTGGCACAAACTTTGCAAAACACTTTATCCCCACTAAACTCCAACTCAGGAAAATTTTTAATCCACGAAGCGGCTTTCGGCATTTTAGGCGTTTGAAATAAAATATTTTCGAAATCACTCTTTTCACACTGGAATCTATCGACAAACTAAACTATACAATATAAATATAAAAGAATAGACCACATCTGCTCTCCATTAGGCAAGCTGATTACTTGGAAATTCCTAAACACCCAATAAATGCCGGCAATAAACCATATAATAATAAAAACTATACAATATAAATATAAAAGAATAGACCACATCTGCTCTCCATTAGGCAAGCTGATTACTTGGAAATTCCTAAACAGGGTCGCACTTAATCTTTTCATAAAACGAAAAACATAAAAATATGCACACAAATTTTATTTTTGCCGAAATATGCAATTTTTTGTGAAATTTGTTAAAATATGCAAAATATGCAAATATATGCACTTTGCATATATTCCGCCCTTTAGAGTCATCACAATCCTTCCTTATACCACGTATAAGAAAGTAAAAAATCGTCGTTTTGTTTACTTTTTCATACTTTTCAATTCGGTTAAATTTTGTTTACGAGGGAGCAAAGAGATTTTCTCCCAAGGTTGGTAGAATGCTTTGTATACGTATTTGGTCGCTTAGCATTTAATAAAAAAATCATATTTTGATGTGGTAGGTTTTGATATATGTTGCTGTAATAAGCCACCACAAGCTATGCCTCTCTTTTTCAGGAAAACGTTTGGATAAGGTAACCTTTAGACAAATTCTCGTTGTACCAACCTTGGATTTCTCCCGGCATGTGTCGCCATCTACTAAAATTTGTCAAATTTGTCAAACTACAACTTAGCGATATTTAAATATATATTAGCTGATTTTACTTTTTAATTACATTTTTAAAAATAGTTAGAAACTGTATTTTACGTGAAAGTTGCGGAACATTTATAATAGCCCCTCCCCCATTTCTCACAAGTAACTAGACCTATGCGATGACATTGACAAATTCAACCCATTACGTGTGCTCATTAGTAATACATACCTAGTTATTCTTGGCGACATCCATCCACAAAGCATAATTTGCTTCTCGAACATTGATATGGCAATTGATAAGTCAATTGCCATATCAATGTTCGAGAAGCAAATTATGCTTTGTGGATGGATGGTACTTATGGTATATATGGCCTCATGTACTTCCCATCTGGTCATAATTTATTTTCGGCTTCATCCAATTCCATTTCTATTCTATAGTTTTTTAGACACTTAGTTAGTATACTCAGTAGAATTTAACTAGCACCCTTAACTATGTAGCTACTGCGTATCTTTCTTGTGGCAAAGATTTCCTAATTATCTACTATTTCATTCCGATAAGAAACTGAGTTTATTAGTTCGAGTAGCAAAGTTTATTCTTTGCATTCCATTGACTTTCATCATTTCTTAAGTAATGTTATCATGTCCGGTTGCTTTTCCTATTGTGAGATTATGTAGAACTCTTTTCATTTCCTCGATTAATGCTTTTTTCTTTTCATAATCTATTCGTTTCTTATAGCGCAGTAAATCACCACATATACCTTCACTACTATCATCCACAAGCTCCATAAGAGAGTTTCAACAAATTATGCTTCCAACACGTTAAGGACAAGAGCTGAGGGAAATGATGACACTGACAGTAAATCTGTATTGAACATAAGTAAATATAATATATAAAAATGAAAAAAAAAACATAGCATAAATATGTGTTAATATAGAGCAGGTATATAGTTAAGAAGAATATAATTTGGAAGAATGAATGTTTAAATTGAATGAAATATAAATTACCGAAATATTAAGACAAAGATTAAAAAAAAAATCAGAAGAGAAACGTCGAAATATGTAAATGTTATTCAATTTTAACACTTCTTTTTAATAAAGAAAGCTGAAGCTTAATTGCCTCTAGTTTAAGCAAAACGAGCCAGAATGATATAATAAAATCGCTGCAGTTTCAGAATAATATTAAACTTTCCAGGAAGGGTAAACTTTCTGAAAATGATTATTAGATACGAACAATAATAGTCCAATAAAGCGTTATAGCGGAAAAGTCGAACGAAGTTGAGACACATTCATGAACTAGTCACACGATATTGCTGCCAGTGCAGAAATTCGCGTATATAATAGTATCTTCCAATGCGAACTGATATGTTCCGCTTTAGCAGTAATTTTCTTTGTATTTCTAAAAATATTATAAATATAAATTATATTACAGATACATTTTCACGTAATATTGTTGTTGGCAGGATACTGTGTATAATATATACATACATACAAATATATTTGATCGGCTTTCTAATGGGTGTTTTAATTGATTTACTAATCGTCCATTTGCATTTTAACAAATCAAAACATTTTACAAAAATTGACCATGTTTGAATAAAACTTTTTTTCAAATTTGACAATAAAATCCCATAAGCCCAGTTTAAAGGATTTTTTAACAATGTTTCGAAAAATTAATTGATCGGCATAAACTAATCAACTCTAACATCATCAATTTAAAAATTAGATGTTACTGATGCTACTTCCTTATACTGACAATATTATTACAGTCGCATGTAAGAATGATCATATGATTATACAATGACGTTTATTCTTGTAAATTAAGTACCTATATGGACAGGACTCTGGAACTAGAAGAAATGGAAGAAAGTTCCTAATTTAATAACACAAAAATTTATAAATCGCAATGAGTAAATCAATTAAAAAGGCATGTCTGCTGCATACTCTGTACACCAACGCACAGCAGTAGAAACAGTGGTGCAGTGTTGCCAGTGATCACATAACACGATTCTGTAAGTTAAAATCATAACGCCCAACAATTGTGTTCTTTTAGCTTGTCTTATAATAAGGAATGATTCAATATTGCGCTAAAATGGTACATATTTTGTAGATTTTCATTACTTCTTTGCGTGCGCAAATTTAATATGGAAAAATAAGTTCGCTATATCCGCCATGTTTTATAGCATAACTAAGCCATAACCTGTAAACACTCTCATTCATTTTTGCTTTGGTTTATTATATATGACTCAATTTTTAAACTTAATCCGAGCTTTTAAGTACGTCACGAATATTGCTGATCAGCTAGATCGAAGAAAACCGTTAGATTCCCCACCCAGCGCCAACGAATGGTACACCTAAAAGGGCGAGAAACAGTTTTATATATGTACAAAATGTTAACGCCACAAATTACAAAAATAGGAACAGTAGTAATTGTAATGATTATCTTCAAAAGAGTAAGTAAGATAAGGATATTATTTCAATGACGACGTATTATAAAAAATAATTATAGGACAGACAAACAGGTAAACTGACACCTAAAAACCGAATGGGCAGGCATTCGAGACTACGACACTTAGATATGAATTTGTACAGGGCAGATGGTGTTCAGTTTCTTTTCTAAAAACGAACTTCTTCCAATGTAGAAAGTCAGCTGACGACTACAGTATTGAAATGAAAGGTATGTAATATATTTGAAGAATCGTTTGTTCAAATACTACATACATTACCAAATATATGCATCATATCATTCATGTAGAGTGGAAAGGCTAAATACCTAGAAAAAACATGTAGGATTAATGAATGGATGATATAGTAAAAATATTTATTATTTGTGTTGGAAACTGTGATAATGAAAGTGCCTTTTTATTGTCCAGTAAATCAAACTAATTTCTGCAGCTTATGTTCGTATATTTACTACGTTTGTTATTGTTTTGTAGTTTACACTTTACTTTAAGTTTTACAGCCTACCTAATATCAATAATTTACAATGAAAATAATTATATGCATGAGTTTACCAGAATAGGTATTGTCAAATTTTCAGTCTCAGTTTTGAGTAGATTTTGCATATTAATCCAAAAAATCGCTCTTTTACAATCATCTTATTATACTTATTTATGTACCAAGTCAGTAAAGTGAGTTATGAGCCAAGCGAATGAAGCGAGCGAGGCGAATAAGAGACGAGTTCGATAAAGGCACTTTACTGACGTGGTGTATACAAAATTTTATCACCAACCGCAAAAATTTGTAATTTAAAAATAAAGATATAATGACTTATGACATTTTATGACAGTGACAAACGATTTATGTTTAATGTCATACAATCATGCCTGTGTTCACAGAAATTAGCGGCAGGTAAAATACTTTATTTTACAGTACGATAAACTGTTTGTTTACCTCCGTAAAACGCTATGGTAACGCATCGCTTTTATTGACAGTTGGCGATAAATATTAGTTCTTTACACTTCTTAGAACAAATAATAATGTTGCGTTTTCGGGTTCGCAATAAAAGCTCGTGCAAATGTTTTAAATCTGTCTGTATATTTTACACTTAAAACTAATCACAATATACAAATATAAAATAAAAACTACTACGATTTAAATTAACACACGTATTTATTTCTCTCACTACTATTTATATCTGTAATATTTATGTCTTTATTGCACTATAATAAAAACTGCACCGCTCACTATATTTATTTGTATCGTACGAATACTACTGAATGAATGAATGAATTCTTTCTGGCCACCGGCCGCTTTTTATATCGGATACAAAGACTCTGGAATTTACAAGAAATCTCCGGGTTCATTCTCGATAGCTCGAGAGACTGTCTGTCGCCTACACAGTGGATGTATAGATGATTTATGATTTATTTACGGTGCGTCGCGCCAATGTTTACTTTTCTGTGGGCTTGTTTCGTTACAATTATAATATTTAAAACTGTTACACAATTACTACAATTTAAGCTGTGTTCCGGGTTTTGGCTATTTTTGTCATCAATTGCTAACCGACGCTAGTCCAAGCAAAGGTTGGTACTTAGGTTACTTTTTTAGCTCTTCTTTTTATGTCAAGGTATTACATAAAATATTTCATAAAGTTGAAAATATAATTTGAAGCATAGTTTCTAATAATTGTATTTTTATTTCACACTTTGGCACAGAAGGAGTAATTAATTAATTTAATTTAATTTATTTGTTCTAATATTATTTATTCCGGTCGACTTCAACGTGTAATTGCTAGAACTTTTAAAACATGAATAAAACGATTTAATTAAATAATTTATGAATGACAGAAATAACATTAGGTGCAGATGGATCTCCAGACGTGATACATGTGAAGATAATCACTACAAAAAAAAATTCACCAAGACTATCAAAAAGACTATAAAAATGTCAACACACACTACTTCCTTTATCTCTAGTACTACAAAGAAGATACATCTAGTACGTCTCTATTAACTTCTAAATATTTATCATCTTCAAACAAAAAAATCCTCTTATATAATTTAAATATAAATTTATTATTATTACACCTGTATATATCAATTGGTATATAAAGAAAATCTATTATTATTATATAGGATTTTAATAAAAAGAAGATTATTAATTATATTATATTATTTTTTTAATTATATTCGTGTATGTTTCATTATCCAAAAACCTTCAAAAATAATTTTATCAATTTCAAAATGTATTTGGACTTTAATATTATGGGTGAAAATATCCCCGGGGCAAATTATTCCGTGTTACATAACAGATAGGTACACACAAATCCGATAAAGGAACTTAAAGACGTCACGGTTTTCATCACACGTTCTGTTTCTAAAATTACCACGTCCCAAAATAATTACATAACCTATCTTTTCCAGTTCCCGGTCCACGAAAACGGAATCGTTCCAGAATTAGAATTTTGCTTTACGGTTGCGAATTTTACGTCTCCCTCTATATTATTCTCGCTTAACGTACGGCGCTCCTTCTCGCTACCTTTCCGTCCTCCGCCCTAGAACACCCTCGCTTTCCCTTTCCAATGACATCTCGATTGCAACCCCATCTATCTTCTGTCACGTGCACCTGTGTGACGTGTGCCAAAAATGTGGAAACAAAGACTCACAACACCGGGCATCTATAAAAATTACGATCGTAACGTACCCGTGGCAGTTGCGGAGTTCGCGACCCCTGCTAACGCATTGTAAGATGACTGTTACCTATACACACCAATCTAGTTTTGAACTTTCTTCCATGATCGATCAGTTTTTTCGCAATACACATCAACTGTGATTTTGATTTTACCGGCCGGTTTTTTCATGTTCGATTAAAATATTTGGTTAACAAATTACTGACTAAAACTAATGATTGATTAATTTTAACCGGCGGTTTTGTAAATACAACGTGTGAGAAATTCTGTGTATACAAGGTGATTCTTTTAAGCAGGCGTTAGAAAATTTTCGATTTGATTAAGCTATAATAAGAATTTAAAACGTGGCATAGGGGTATAATCCACAATTGCAATTCTAAGCAAAATATTTTCAACGTGGGAGTATTTCCAGAAATACCGGAAGTCAATATTGATTTGATATTTTAAATAGCACCCTGCTATTTCTTTTTATATATATATATATTTATTTTCCTCTTAATTTTCAATACAACGATAGCAATTTAGCAGTCAATATCTGATCATTTTTGACATATGACATTTTTCGTCAAAAAAAAAATGGAAAATGGTTCAGTAGAAAATTAATAACTCTCAAACAATTCACGATTAAAAAAAAATAAACTGTATCTGGTGGATTCCTGATAGTTCAGTGTAACTTATGTAGGTAACTAAGTTGATGTGTCAATTAAGTTTCCATGGCTTGCAGCGATTTTATGAGCATGCCCAACAAAAAATAGTAAAAATTTGCTTCTTCAAATGGCACATGCCCAATTTTATTTCAGCAATTAGTCACTTTTCTTCATTTTGTTGAATTTTCTAAAATATCTATTTATGGTGATAGTTTTCGTTTTAGTTTTGTTTTTGTTAATTTTAATGTATAATAAAAACAACAGAATGAAAGACTTATTTATTTATATTCTTATTGACAAAGCTATATATCTTGAATACTTAGAATTCTTTGGAATTCTTGATTTAAATTTGTTTATTTAAAACATTATTCTCGTATTCGAATGGAAAGGTAAAAATACAAAATTAACACTAGCTAAAATCAAAGACAAACAAAATCAAACGGTAGAATACATGACTCTGACTAAGTGAAGCAAAATATTCTCAGCCACGATTTCAATGACAAAATTTTCTTTACACATTACTAGATATCACGGAAGTTTCCGATCAACATTCGATAAATCTTCGATGATTTCAAAAGTCGGTACGTATGGAATCGTATGTCGAATCCAATACTAAGTTGTCAGGATGCTACAGCTAAGTACTCAAGAATCATATACAGGATGGGGCACTGGAACCCGATGTTTTTAGAATGCATAATATTCGACCATTAGAAAAGGAAAGGGCATTTGACAGGTGGGGATACATTCCCTGACTCAAAGCATTTTACTGTCAGTTACTGCCATGGAGCCGTGGATGCTAGAACAGCACATATTTGCATATGATTCTTTCGTTAGAAGTGGAGAATCAGTGACTACGGTTCAACGTGAATGTCGTCGGAGATTCAATATTAATCGAAATGACTCTGTCCCCACGCGTAACACAATCCTTACGTTGGGTTCATAATCTTCGAACACGAGGCTCAATACTCAAAATAAAACAGCTCGGGTCCCAACGTACAGTGCGCACTCCAGAGAACGTTGAAAGGGTTAGACAAGCGATACTGCAAAGCCCACGCCGCTCTGCTCGGGCTCATTCGGCCGGACTGCGAATCAGTAATCGTACTGTTAAGGTGCAAATTCACAATGAGAATATCTCATGAGATTTTTGTCTCATGCAATAAAAATCGCAAGATAACTTCAGTTTCATGATGATTTCCACCAATGAAATTGAAGTATCCTGCCATTTTTATTGCATGAGACAAAAATCTCATGAGATATTCTCATTGTGGATTCGCACCTTAAGAAGGATTTTACATGGTGAATTACACTTGCAATTTTGCCCAACAAATGCTTACACTTTATGAGCAGAACGAAAACATGTTGGTGGTAATGAGTAATGAAGACCATTTCCACCTTAATGGCGCTGCCAATAGACAAAATAGTCGGTATTGGGCTGCCGAAAATCCTCAAGAGCTGCATTAAAAACCGCTGCACAGTCCTAAGGTTACAGTTTGGTGCGCAGTGGGGAGGTTTGGCGTTATCGGTCCCTATTTTTTTGAACAAAACGATGTTACCGTTACTGTAACATCGGAGCGTTACATTAATATGGTAAACACCTATTTTATCCCTGAATTGCAAAGAAGAGGTTTGGCTCCTCTACAATTATGGTTTCAGCAAGATGGAGCAACTGCACACACCGCCAGAGCGTGTATATTGCTGTTCTTCGTACTCTGTTTCCTAATCATCTCATTTCGAGATTTGGTGATGTTTTATGGCCTCCTCGGTCTCCCGACTTGTCCACATGTGATTTCTTTCTATGGGGGTTCCTCAAGTCTCGTGTTTACGAGGGTAGACCTCGTACGTTACAAGAACTGAAGGAAGCGATACGTCAACAAGTTAATCTAATTCCTAGAAACCTGCTGGAAAGAGTGGAAGTCAATTTTCGTGAACAACTACAACAATGCGTAAACAAAAACGGACATCACATGCCTGAAGTAACTTTCCGCACATTATGAAATGCTAAATTCTTGCGTATGTAATCCTACCAATAAATTTCTTTTAAAGCAAAAACTGACGATTTTATTGTTATTTCAAAAACATTCGTTTGCCGTGCCCCACCCTGTATAAGATGTAGAAATTGTTCCGTTTTTAGTTTGATTAATGGTCATGCAACATGATTTTAGTATGTTAAAAAGTATCAGAGTGCTTCCAAGAGATGTAGAAATGACGTTTTAATAAGGGGCTGTGAAATGCAATTATGATGTGGAAAAGAAGAAACGCATGAATATAATCCTTACAAAGTGCCAAAATTGGTAGTGTTTTATATTTGCACTTTTATAATATTTATTATTAAGTGACACATAAGCCATGAACATATTGGACCAATGTAGTCATGTGCCTTTTAGTAGTGTTAATAATATTCAGTTGCTCATATTCACCAGGAAAACCCTAGAAAAATATTGTATAAGAATAGTTTTTCTGAAAAGGAAGAATTTAAAACAAGGCATATTACTAAAAAGCAAAACATCTTTACCTATATAAGAGTTACACAATTCATATGCATTAGCTCTTCTCAAGAAAAAAATTATATTATATTATAAGTTTGTTGCGTTTTATACATCCAAACAGTAGACTATTTTCTATCATTTTAAAGCATATGAATGATGTTTGCCCAACCGAATTGGAATATAACGAATAATATAGTTTTTGTGAGCAATGGTCAACTCCTCTTGAATTACTATTATTGTTTGTTGTTCTTTTATTTGAATAAATTAAAAACGTTGTATTAAAATGTTATGTTCTAACAAGATTCATAATATTCCCCAAATATCTTTTCAAGCCCGCCCCATAACGTTACTTAATATTTATTTATTGTGATTTACACAAACTCAAAGTCCATATCACTTAGTTTTAAAAAAAATTTCTAACCTTAAACTGTTGCTATAATAATGGGACCAAAGTGCAACTCACTACCACACATGGGCCAAAGTAACATTGAGACCAGTGTGCTAATTATAGTGTCCCACGTTATGTATGAATGTGAAACCAGACAAATACACGTAGAGCCAATGTAACACAATCTCTATTATTTTTAAATCACCATTAAAAATAGTCTTTATGCAAACAATAGGTGCTGAAAAAACTATTTATTGCAAATTTCAGTTGCTCGCTTCATAAATGTTTTAAAAATATTATTTGAATGACGATTTTTTCAAAAACAAATATAAGTCACATGGCAGAAGATATTCGAGCAGTAATGTTGAAAATATCAAGAAATGCACGTACTTCTTTCTAGATTAGATGAAAACCTAGAGTTATCTACGTATAACTATGTTCAATTTATAGCATTCGTAAGATACAACACAAGCAATTATATCACAGAAGATATTTTATTTTGTACGCCATTAGAGCAATACCACAAAAAAAAAAATTGATACTTTTATCCAACGTACTTCTAAAATACGATTTTGACTGAGCGAAATGCGTTGGCGTGTGGTAGGACATCGATCTTGTCTTATTGTCAAATTACAAGAAGCAATGTCAAATGCCTCAAAGTCTTTACGTTCGGAAATAGATTGTGTTATGAATTATCATAGTTTAATTTTTATCAACGGAAAAACATTACAGACTCGTGAGATCTCTACATATAAATCTTCATGACACAGAAGTAGAATAGCTATAGAAGGACAGCGTTTTGAAAAAAGTGT
This sequence comes from Amphimallon solstitiale, assembly GCA_963170755.1. Taxonomy (NCBI): domain Eukaryota; kingdom Metazoa; phylum Arthropoda; class Insecta; order Coleoptera; family Scarabaeidae; genus Amphimallon; species Amphimallon solstitiale. The sequence continues at coordinate 93,057,163 of OY720683.1, read as the reverse complement.
TTCAAGTTAAAAGCAGAGCTTTTGATTTACATACAAGATGAGATATCAGAATATGCAAATATTTTTTCCAATCCTCTTTGGCTTCTTACGCTGGTTTTCTTGCTGATACTTTCGAACACTTAAACATCTGCAATAGTGGTTTGTAAGGCCGAATGTTAATATAACAACGGTGAACAAAACTAATTGATTTCTGAAAATCTCGACTGAAACTTCAATCGTGAAAAAGAATTTTAATTACAAGAGAAATAAATTCTGACTTAATTATTTTCGACATGCAAGTTTCTTTGTGCAATTTTCTAAATCCAATTCAAACCATTTATGACAATTGCAAATGGATACGGGGAATCCCTTGTTAGAGAATTCCTTTCAAGACGCTAAAATTCCAACATAGATTTTTAAAAAAAAAACTTAAGAGGAATTGTATTGTTGAAAATAGAATTTCTTTCCCAGAAAACATTTTAGGATCAACTCACTGTTCTAGAGTATACACTATAGGTATATTACTCTAACAGCTTCTTTCTATTTTATAGATACATCATGCGGTTCTGAAATATGTCCGCAAAGTGTATTTGAAATTCGGAAGTAGATTGGTGTGGCTAGACGTCAGTTTGTATCTGCGAAGTTCTGCAGTTCCAGATTCCCCCTTTCGTGCGAAAGCGGGTGTAAACTGTGCGAGTTTTCGTGCGAAAAGCGAGTGACTCTCACGGTTTACGAAATATCGACCGGAATTCGGTGGTCGTGCAACGCGCATGCGTCCTTTCTACGGTTACTGAACTGAAAAGTCCCACTCCTTTATCATTACTGCACCCTCCTTGTTTAGAATTACACACATAATAAGTTCTTCTCCTAGATAAAGCGCGAGTTCCTGTCCGTTGCTTTTCCTTCTTGTACTTCTTCCTACGTTAACGATTCGGCAGTTCCAGAAATCTCGCACGAATATATCACTAAAACAATTTCATGTTATATTGAGCACCTATATAATATGTGTTCATTTTGACGAAAGCACATTGGAAATGCAGAAATTTCAAAATTTCTTATTAGCTTTGCTTATTTACATGCTGCGAGGGTTGATTACCTTGCTTCATCCCGGACTAAAGAAGTAAATAAAACTCGATTTTACGATGATTATCTATTATTTATACATATTTGGTTTTGATATTTGTATAAAATTACAAATATCGTTTAATATACAATAAATTAATTAAATAAATAAAATGTAGGCAACAGAGAAGCAAAAATACTAACAACACTATGTGTATGTGCAACATTGTGCAGAGTAAAATTTATTTCCAAGACGTATTCCTTCAACCACCTTGCAAAATATAATTTCCAAATCAGAGGTACCGCGGTAGCGTTACCTCCAATATACCTGACACCCTCATTTAACATTAGAGGGGATGTCTACCCATATGTTTCTCAGGAACTACTGGCCCGATTTTTCTTGATTTTTTTTTAATGACCGCTAGGGCGAGTCTAGGATATGCATCAAATTAGGGTTCACGAAACCAAAGTGCCAAAAACTGCAAAATTAGCAAAATATGAAGATGTCCCTCTTGAGCAAATGTTCAATTTTCACGGTAGAAAGCTAGAACTTTGCATCATTGGAAGCGATTTTATTCAAATTTTTCGGAAGGTCAGTAGTGTAAAATCGCATTTGATGCAATAACGCCTACTCAATTTTTGAAATAGAAGTTTGAAGAAAGTCATGATACTAAATTATTCTAGGACTCAAGCTTTATCAGGAATGTTTTTTCGTTTTTAAAAATGTTGTCTACATCAGATTTTGTTTAAACATTAAGGTTCAGAATGTTTTCAAACATTCGAGGTTTTTCATGCACTTTATGGTAGGTGGCTGAAATACGACTGACGGAACAACCTATGGACATTTCGGCATTTATTATATTAATTACTTCATTTAAATTATTCATTACAATGGTACGACATTATTTGCAATATATTGCAGTCATTTGAGGTAAGGCTTTATGCCACTAAAAAGGTATGCACCAGCTAATGGAGAAAATGCCCCGAAGGGGCAGAAAAAAGATGAATATACTTAAACAAAAACGCCCCCGAGAATAAAAAAGAAGTGTACAAGAACGAGAAGGTGTGTACAAGTGTTATTTTCATCAGCACTTAAGAAGACAGTTTAACTGCTGAATTATGCTACAGTCTCATAACTTGGAAAAAATATTTTCACCAAACAATGTATATGAGGTATGTCTCAGAAGTAATGAGAATGAATTGTTTACGCTAAATATGACAACGACTGCAGCCGACTGGAGCCGACTACATGTGAGTGGAATGTCTAGGAACGCAACCAGAACAGGCGCAGGCCACTAAGTCTAGTGTTAGTGGCATGAGCCCCACGTATTTACCGTTAAGTTCCAATACCAGGTTACATGTGAAATGCAGACAAATATCGAGCAGCAATATGCAATTAAATTTTGCGTTAAAAAAGGGAACTGCTTCAGAGACACTACAAATGGTAAGAACAACATATGGAGATGTTACGTTGCCGTCAGCACAAGTTTTCAGATGGTACAAGGCTTTCAAAGATTTCCGCGAAACCATAGAAGATGACCATTGCTCCGGACTGCCGTCCACGTTAAAAACCGATGAAAGCGTGGCTAATGTGCATTCTGTGTTAGTAGACGGTTGACACTCAGGTTGATGGCACATGATGTCGGCATGAGTAAGGACACCGTTTATCGAATTGTGACAAAGGAACTAGGCATGCGGAAAATTTGTGCAAAGCTGGTGCCCAAGCACTTGTCTGATGAACAAAAGGAAAATCGCTTCTCCATTAGTCAACAATTGCGGTATTGCTTAACAACCCAACCCAACTTCATGCACAGAGTGATAACAGGTGATAAGTCATGGGTATTCGAATATGATCCAGAAACAAAGCGACAAAGCGCTGAGTGGCACACACCTGCATCACCGCGGCCGAAGAAAGCTCGCACGAGCAAATCCTGAATCAAGTCGATGCTTATCATCTATTTTGATTCGCGTGGAATTGTCCACAAAGAATTCGTACCGCCGGGCCAGACAGTGAATCAAACTCTTTATCGCAACGTCCTTGAACGTTTTCGGCAAAGAGTTCTGCGTGTGCGGCCTGACATTGCCAGCTCGTGGATCCTGCATCACGATAATGCCCCCAGTCACAGCTCTTTGTCGGTTGGAGAATTTTTGGCAGAGAAAAATATTCTAGCACTCCCACATCCGCCCTACATTCCAAACATGGCTCCATGTGATTTTTTTCTTGTTCCAACGCTTAAGCGATACTTGAAATGTTCCCATTACGAAACAATAACCAACATCCAAACAGTTACGACACAGGTTCTAAACAGCCTAACGAAACAAGACTTCCAGAATTGTTACCAGGTATGGAAAACTCACTAAAGACGCTGTGTACATTCCCAAGGGACATACTTTGAAGGGAAAAATATTAATTTGTAGATACATTCAATAAAACTCTTGAAAACTAATCATTCTCATTAATTCTGAGACACACCTCGTATTCAGCAGCAGAGTAAGTTAAGGAAAAATGTTGCAGGTGGATGTTTTAGTTGTTTATCAATCAGCTATGCGAGACCAAGAATGCATAGTAAAACTCTCCCAACATGTAACTATACTAAGAGCCGTTCTGTAAATTTTGCATGTATGAGGTAGGCGCCATAAATTATCGGCCTGACAGGCTTATACAGGTTCAAACGTGTTCAAACTCCGTTACGTCATGCATGCACATACGCGAGGTGTACACTATAAATATGACGGTTCGAAGCTTAATAGTTTTTAGTAACCAGCCAACCAACGTGACTAGCGCACGAAAATGTCTGAAGTAATGAAAATTGAGTACCGCGGGGTCATTACATTTTTAGTAAAAGAAGGGCATACACCTTATCACATTCAACAACGTTTAGACGGCGTTTACGGTGATTCATCTCCTTCGTATTCAACTGTAAACAAATGGGCAAAATGTTTCCGTTTGGGAAAAGAGTCCCTAGAAAATGCTGATCGGTCGGGTCGACCAATTGAAGTGATAGCGCCTCAACAAATTTCAATTATTGAACATTTAGTGCTAGATCGCCCTTTGAAGGAATTAGCAGTGATAACAGACATTTCCGAAACAAGTGTTCGCCGAATTCTCCATGACCATTTGCGTATGAATAAAATTAGTGCGACTTCTTTCTGCTCTCCAACGTGAACGTCGAGTCGAATGTGCGCAGTCGTTTTTAAACATGTGTGGAGACGACCCAAAACCGATTTTGGAGTCCATTGTCATGAGGATGAAACAATGGTTCTGTTTTACGATCCTCTATCGAAAAGGGAGTCCATGGAATAGCGACGTCCTGATGAACCTCGTCCCAGAAAGGTGAAGGTCGTTCAATCAACGAAAAAGGTGATGGCCACAATATTCTCGGATTGTGAGGGTATTTTGCCAATTGACTTTAAAGAGCGCAATATAAGTGTGAACGACACATATTATGCGTCTTTATTGCATAAATTAAGGGACAGTATTCATGCAAAACGTCGTGGAAATTTGACAAAAGGTGTGCGATTATAGCACGACAGTGCTCCCGTCCATACTGGCGCCATTTCACAACAAGCTGCCATCAGCGAATGTGGCTTTCAAGAATTGGAACATCCACCGTATAGTCTGGATATGGCTTCTTGTAAGTTTTTTTTGTTTTCTAATTTAAAAAAAAGACCTTAGGGAACGTAGTTTTAAGGACGACAGTGAGTTGCAAGCAGCTGTTATAGAAGATTTTGACGGAAAACCTTCAGATCATTAAATAATCGTTGTAATAAATGTATAGAAGTTAGGGGAGATTATATTGAAAAATAAAAATTCTTATATTGTTCCAAGTTTCTTTTTTGTATATCAGCCCGAGAATGTATGGCGCCTACCTCGTACATAGTCTGCATACATGGTGTCTGATTTCTTGATTGCATAAAAGTTACAAGTTCACATAAAGTAGGAAATCGTTAGAGGCAAAAGCGAAGCTGCGGAATATACTGTTTTTTGAAAATATATTTTCCAAGTTAAAAAACTATAGCACAAATCAGTAGTTACATCCTCTTCTTAAGTGCTGACAAAAATAAGACTTGTACACACCTTTTCCTGCTTGTACACTTCATACTCGAGGCCTTTTTGCTGAAGTATATACAGCTTTTTCTGCCCCCTTCGGGGCATTTTCTCCTTTAGCTAGTCCTAACATAATTCGTACTTGTCCTGAACGCATCGATTCTATGTTGACGTATAAACAGATTATTTGTAGATCTCATTTCATGTTCTTTGCACTTCACCAGTTGGTTCTCATTTGATAAATAAGTTCGAATTAAGGCAAGAGGCACACCGCACACCACGTAATGACATAGTTTTAGCAACAGTCGTTGATGATTAATCGTGCCAAATGCTTTGCTAAAATCACAGAATGACATTTACAACTCATTACCAAAATTAAATTCTTGAGCAATACGATCCGCAACCACCCTAAACCCAAATATGTAATTAATTACCTTCTTTCAAGGAAGCTATCTGACTTTCTATACAAGAGGAAATATCGTAATTGTGTGTGTAATTTTTCATCCTGTCAGCAATGCGAGTCTTATGAACCGAATATAAGTGTTAAATAGGTACCTTTATCTTCTCGATAAACCGTAAGGAATCCATAATTTTAAAGATATTTGCAAAAAAACTACTTTTTGATAAGAGTGAAAGTGTTACTTTCGCTCCGGTACTTTTATAGTCTTAATAAAATTCTATAGAATATACAATTTACAATTCACTTCGATAAAACAAAAAGTGTGACTTCCGGTTCTAATTTTGAAGATGTTCCAAATGTTTTAAATATTTTCATATTCTTAGTAAATCTGAATTAATTTTATAATTGGTGAGATATTTGCAAAAATATGTTTTTCTATAAAAGACGAACTAGTAGAAATTTTGAAAAACCTTTTTTATATCATTATTCTAAAATTCACTTTGTGTAGGTACTTTCCGATTCTTTAGAAATTTGTCTAAATTTAATAGTTGACGAGATATTGGCAATTTTTTCCTCCATTAAAGTAAACTACTACTCTTGGTTTACCAATATCAGTGAAAATCTAACCAGATCTACAGAGGGAGATTATATTCCTAAAGTTTACTATTGTTATCTGTTTCCGTTCGACGGGTATCGTGGTCCCCAAGAGACAGTTTGAACAAAAACCACTTTTTCGGTGTCAGGGCACTTTAAAACATCTGCACATATCTCTAGGTCAAAAATGTTCGACATCACAACACTTCCTCATATTACGTACAAGAAAGTAGAAAAGTTTCTTTAATATATCTTAACACATTACTGCAGTTTGATATTTCAGACAAATTTTAAGAATGTAGCATTTTTAGAGCACGAAAAATACAGAAATATTTATTTATACAGAAGTTTTATTGCAATGATTCTAAAAAAAAGTGTATAATGCCGGCTGTACACTCTCGCGCGAGTGCTCTCGCGATGTCTCGTCGAGAGCTCTCGCGCGAGAGGTCGAGGGATGAGCGCGACCCTGTACACTCTCGTTTATTCGGAACGTTTAGCGAACGTCGAGGGGTCGAGGGATGAGCGCGACCCTGTACACTCTCGTTATTCTTACCACACGACTTTCTTATACGTATGAAAGTGTTACTTCCGGTCCGAATTTGGAAATTTCATTTATACAAAAAATATTCCAAATCCAACTCTAATTACTTTTGTACCCTTCATAAATATACATAGAATGCATAATTTACGACATTGTGATGATGAAAATTTTCGACCTCGAGATTTTTGCAGATGTCCACGTTTTGAAGTCCCCTGATACCAAAAAAGTTGTTTTAAAAAAATATCTGTCTGTCTGTCTGTCTGTGTGTGTGTGACCACGATAGCGGTCAAACCGCTACAGATATCAATTCCAAATTTTGGATTTACGAATATAATCTCCCTCTTGAGAACTGATTAGATTTTGAGCAAAATCAGCAGACCGGAAGTAGTAGTTTACTTCAGTGAAAAAATCGAATTTTGCAAATATTTCGTGCATTACTAAGTTTAAACAAATTTATAAATAATTCATATGTACTTAAAATTGAAATTGTGAACAATTTTATTTAAAAGGTTTTTCGAAATTCCTACCGGAAGTAGGTCTTTTACTCTTATCGAAAATCAGTTTCTTGCAAATATCTTGCAAGTCATGCTTTTTAGACAGGTACGCTACGAATATAAAAGTATTTAGAACTTAATTTCCAATATCTTTTGTATAAAAAAAATTTCAAAATTCGGACCGGAAGTAACACTTTCATACGTATAAGAAAACTGAATGTCGCGAGAGTGTAGAGTGATGCACTCGCGCCCCCTCGCGAGGGTAAGCGAGGCCCTTTGACTCGCGCTCAAAAAACCGACTCGGAATGGAGAGCCCACGAGTCACTGCGAGGCTTTGCGAGACAGGGCGAGTGTACCCTGTACACTCTCGCACTCGCCCAGCCTCGCCGTCCCTCGACGAGAGTGTACAGCCGGCATAACATATTTTCACTGCACATTAACGAACGTACATACATATAAACATAATTAATCATTGTTATATATCATTAAATCATTATTACCATTTTAAAGGACGTAATATTTTCCCTAAAATGTTCAACCTTTCAGTAATTTCATTTCCATAAATTGCGTCATGGAAGATTATTCACAATCCTTTTAATCCAGGATCACCTGGATTAGAAAGATATTAACTGAAAACTTTTTTAAGTAGTGCTGCTTTAGACATCTTGAGTGAACCTTTCTAATGACTCTTTTTATAATTTCTTTAGCTTACAAATCAAGTATCACTCGTATGGATTTGTCTTAACGATTATCCTGTGCATTTTTTAAAAGAAAGAATATGAAAAAGTAATTTACCAGGTATTTCTTTTTTAATACATGCAATTACAAACACAAACAATCATTTAGACAATATCAAGTGATTCATTTTGGCTGTACATGTACTTGAGAAATACCTATGGAATTATTCAAACGCTTTTCTTAAAAACAACCTTTTCAAAAGATGGTAATCTTTTTTTTTGTACAATTTTGAAGTATAGTAGAGATTTGACATGCACTCAAACGGATACAGATGCGTCTATCGCTTGCCGTCGGAAAATATTTGAGTTAGAGTTACATAATACATGACGTTCCCCGAATTTGCGCGATAACAGAATTAGTTGAACTTCAATACTTTTTCCGAGAAATGTTTATGAATATTTTATTGCCACCATTTATCCGCGGTAACCTTTAAAGTCCGTGTCATGTCAAATATTGATTTGTTTTACTGGAAGTTAAGCTTCGATATTTATTTACGATTTTTGTTTAGATTCCATGTACTGGGTGACAAAGATGGTAGCAAAAACTTCGTGTGGCAATATTGAGCAATAGGCTAACCTTATTATTACTTACAAATTAAAAGTAGAGTTAACCTACCTTTTAGATGATAGAATTGTAATTATTTCAATATGCTGTGTATTAGAATTAAGTTTCTAAACCAAATCTGAGAGAACATTTAAACGTAAAGAACCTACTATTGAGCATATGGTTATATTTTACCATTTTAAGTTAAACTGGTGAGTAAATTCAAACACCATTTGTCAGTCAAGAAGACCAAAAGCTGGATACAAAGTTATATCTTAAAACTGAATACTATATATAAATAAAGAGTCTCCTAACTACGGCAAATACCGGCCCTCAAGCACCATCAATCTGACCGGCTACAGTTTATTCTGATTACATTATAGAGTTACAATGTAAGTAAATCATACAAAACAATAATCAGATGTTTTTGTTTAATGACCAATTAAGAAGAAACACAATTAAGAAACTCATACATAGTGAAATTGAATATTTTAAGGGTACTGAATGATATGAGATTTGTCCTAAAAACTCAAAGAAATGACATACATTGGTATTCCAGTGACGATTGTCTGCAGTTGTGGAATTTGTTAGCGGAGATGATCAGCAACGCAAATGCTCATCAGTTAACTTGGTCTATATATATTTTTTGTATATTACATTTCGGAAAAAAAAATCACACATACCAAATACATATTAACATGTCGTGGAATTCCTAAATTCATTCCTAACTCTCCATCAGTCCAATTTGCAGAATCGTATATTTTTTAATAAAATCTGCAGAACTAGTATCACTGACTCCTGTAGGTGTCATGGGAGTTTTTGCATCGCTATTGTATACGCCATGTCGATTATAAATTAAATTATTTAATCCTATCCCAGAACAACCAATGGAAACATTTTCGGAAGTAGCAGTACCAGTTAAAGTTGTTCCAAAATCAAAAGCTGTTGGTAATCTTTGTGGAACTACGGAAACATTTACATGTAATACTTTGGCTTTCCCAGTAAATGCAGATAATTCAGATTGATTCATATAAAATCCCAACATATCAGCTGGTAATGTGCTAATGGCGTACATAAATCAACTAAATCAGCTACATCTACATTACCAATTTCTCGTTTGTTAATAACTTGCTTGAAAGCATAACCGTATGTGTAAAAAAATTCTACTTTTACCAAATCTTAATGTATAATTTTATTAAACCCAAAGTTCTAGGAATTATTAAATGTTTATTAGCGCTTTTAATTCCACCTACTGGATTACTTACTGTTCCACCGTCAGTGTGACCCGCTTGCTCTTGTAGTACATCTTCACTCATAGGTTCATTAAACATGGCTCCTAATTGAGCTAATGTATCGTCTGACGGTTCTTCGAATAAATGTCGCTGTGGTATCGGTTGCCGTTCGCCCGTACCTCCTTGCACGGGTTGTTTTTGTGGACTAACTGGTGAAACAGCATCCACTGGCGGACCTGGCGTTGTTCGATCTTTTTGAGTGCGTAACTACTCGTGCCAATTACCAGTAAAACCTCGTTGTCGAGCTACTTGAAAATCACGACTTAATTGACGTTGACGTACGGTGTATTGTCGTTGTCTTTCATGTAATTCTCCAGTAGCTTTCCCGTTTTTTCCACCTAATTTCTTTGGTGGCATTGGATAAATTTGTCCAAATTTTAGCTCAAATAAATATTTGCTAGATAAACCGAGTGATCCAATTAACGCATGAATATTACCATGTCGTATATATTCATTTAAAAAGTCAATTGCATAATATTTATCACTTTCATGAATATTACCTCGATTATATTCAATATCATGCAATAACGCGAGAAAATCGTCAAAGTCTACGGACCTAAATACCGGTGAAACAAAAAAGCCACGAGCAACTTTATGCAACTGACCAAACTGTGTGAGTAGAAAATATCGCTACACTGTAAATCAAATATTCACATTTGAGTTCTGGGAGTCATTGCAGATTGCTTTTCTGAAAGTATTTTCAATAATATCTTCTCCACTGGTCGTGTCGTGAATGTTATGAACGTCAAGAAGCTCCTCATACACTTTATAATTTTTATCTATCCATAGAATAAAAAGCAACATCTGAGCCATATCTGAAGCATCTATTGACTCATTCAGGGCCAAAGAAAACCAGTTCTAAGTGTCGATTTTTGTCAAACAATTGAGTTTAATACGTTCTCTGTAATATCATCTACTCTTCGAGCCAGTTTTTGTTGACAAATTGATGCTTTTAAATAAATTAGCTTTTTCTGGACACATTCTTTCTACTGCTATAATCTTGCAATTCTTCATTAATTCGCCATCAGTAAATACTTTCACGAGCCACGCGGAAACTAGCATGAGTTGCTGCTTGTAGCTCAGAATTTATTCGAACATATTCGGAAACACTCGAAAGTACCCGAATTTCCAGACATGCGATAACGCAGCAGAACGCAGGAGGAGCACCCCCGCTTTCTGCGCCATAGATACCTCGTCGGTTAGTCCCTTCTTCTTTCTCTTTTCTTAACAGTTAGCTTGTTTCTTCTTCTCTTGATCTCGTTCAGCCTCTTGGGAAGCAGATGTCCAGCTCCCGCACAATCTTTTGGGAGGTCGACCGGCTAGTCCCGAAACAAGAATTTGAGCGTAATTTAAAACTACAGTATGTTGGTATATGGGCTTACTAGATCTTGTCCTTTGACCTTTAGGAGTTAGTGTGGGTGGCTCTTAGGCTGCAAGTTTGGAAACCCCTGCGATAAACTATTGAAATCATTACTAAAAGATAACATCGATATGCAATATTAAATAGTGGATCGTTAGATTTTTTAAGCATTTAGAAATATTAACACAGATTTATTAGGAATACCGCTATAGTATTTTCGAAATACTTTTAATTAGTTGTCTACAAACATATCCAAAACCACATTGTTCAGTAAGGTCCAATTAAACATAATCCTCTCTATTTAATTGTAACTATACGAGGTAGGCGCCATAAATTCTCGGCCTGATATAGAAAACAGAAACTTGGAACAATATAAGAATTTTTATTTTTCCCTTGTAAAAATAATCTGATGTTTTTCTGTCAAAATGTTCTATAACAGCTGCTTGCAACTTACTATCGTGCTTGAAACTACGTCCCCTAAGGTCTTTTTTTAAATTAGAAAACAAAAAAATCACAAGGAGCCATATCCGAACTATACGGTGGATGTTCCAATTCTTGAAAGCATGGCAGCTTGTGAAATGGCGACAGTATGGACGGGAGCATTGTCGTGCAATAATCGCACACCTTTTGCGCTCTTTAAAGTCAATTAGCAAAATGTCTTCACAATCCCAGAATATTGTGGCCATCACCATTTTCGTTGATTGAACGACTTCCGCCTTTCTGGGACGAGGTTATCAGGTCGCCGCCATTCCATGGACTCCCTTTTCGATACAGGATCGTAAACCAGAACAATTGTTTCATCCCCTGTGACTATGGACTCCAAAATCGGTTTTGGGTCGTCTCCACACATGTTTAAAAACGACTGCGCACATTCGACTCGACGTTCACGTTGGAGAGCAGAAAGAAGTCGCGGTACCCATCTAGCACTAATTTTATTCATACCCAAATGATCATGGAGAATTCGGCGAGCACTTGTGTCGGAAATGTTTGTTATCACTGCTAATACCTTCACTTTCAAACGGCGATCTTCTAGCACTAAATGTTCAATACTTGAAATTTGTTGAGGCGTTATCCCTTCAGTTGGTCGACCCTACCGATCAGCATCTTCCAGGCATTCTTGTCCCAAACGGAAACATTTTGCCCACTTTTTTTACAGTTGTAAACGAAGGAGATGAATCACCGTAAACGCCGTCTAAACGTTGTTTAATGTGATAAGGTGTATGCCCTTCTTTTGTCAAAAATCTACTGACAGCGCGGTACTCAATTTTCGTTATTCAGACATTTTCGTGCGCTAGTCACGTTGGTTGGTTGGTTGGTTACTAAAAACTACTAGGCTTCCAACCGTCATATTTATAGTGTACACCTCGCGTATGTGCATGCATGACGGGACGGAGTTTGAACACGTTTGAACCTGTATAAGTCTGTCACGCCGAGAATTTATGGCGTCTACCTCGTACATGATTATTTTTAAACATATATTATCCTGGAAGACTTTTAAAGAATCTATTTAAATTGTCAATGTTGTTTCAAATTCACTAAGCTATCAACGTGTTGACCAAAAAAATATAAAATTAGAAAAACTGCATACATTTGCCACTTTATTCCAGAACTTTGTATGCTTTGTTTAGAAATTATCGAATTTGTATGCTACATATTCTAAATAAGTTTCATAAAATGAAGTAGTAACAATATTGTCTCATGTTGAGAAGCATTTATCATCGCCCTGTATCTCTGAAAGAACGTGTATTTCCGAAATTTAGACGCTTTTTTTAAATAGTCCATGGAATGACGATAATGATAATTCAAAATTTATGAATCAATTACATCATATTTTTATAATTAAATTCGCAACATCAAATCATATAAAGAAAAACGTTGCTAAAGGAACGCAAAACTAAGTTTTCCCTAGGGTAATTTACGAGCAATTATAATTCATACATAAAAGCACCGACGTCAACTTTTCATACACATAATTTAAGCGTAAACTTTTAAACAAAACATTTTATATGAGAATTCCTCCTTATTACTTACTTATTCATTAAATATACAGATTCTTCCAAAAGTTTCGCCTTAACTTTAAACACTTCTTATGGACCGGCATCATCTCGAAACAACAACAAAAAGTCTGCAGGCTTTGAAAGCATTCAAGTCAAGTCAAGCAAGAGAAAAACAAATTAAAATCAATGTATACAAATTAATTTCATATACTCTGCTTTGACAATATTTCAAGCAAAAAATATAATATGAACAATAATGAACATGACATTTAAAGCGAGAATACATAACTAATGAGAAGCGATACTCCTTGTCGGCTCCTTTGATCTTCTCAGAAAAAAAATCGTCAGGCTTCGGGCATTATTCTGTTAGTACTTTCAGTTATAATTTTAATAAAACACCATATTTTAACACATTTCTATCTCAGAAATTAAAATATATATATATATCATAAGGAAACGTAACATTAGCAGATAAAAAGGATGTGATTTTTTATGGCTAACTTAAATTTGAATTTGGAGACGTAGTTTTTAGTGTATTTCATTTGAAGCTCGTGTTTGATAAATGACATTTCCATTTTAACTATTTTATTAAGGAAATGTCATTTATCAAATACAATAATTCTCATTTTCATGGCTTACTTTAATAATGTAACTTTTCCATAGTACAGTAACTACGATATTTGACATTTAATAATAATATATTTTTGTAATTAGAGTAAAAAGACCATTATAAAATTTTAATAATATACAGGCTATTCCATTTAAAAGAAATATTTTCTTTTCATACTGCACGCCACTGTGTTTTTGACAGCATGCAAATAAAATTCAGTCTCAGCCACACAACTTTTATTTGCAACATTTTTTTTTTGTATATGCAATAATAACGATGATGAAGAGTGGGTAATTTATAATGAATAACCCTGTACCTCAACATCGCCCTGCTAAAAACTAAAGTAAAATTACAAAAAAAATTTATAAAATCATTAGATACGTCAACCTTCTTTAGGTAATGCCAACTCTAACTAACTGAAGTTAATATCGAAAATTAAATTTCATACTTGCAGTTACGATAAACTTCCAGGCTGCCGTACGAAGTAATTGTATGTTAAACTGATTTGTATGCAGTTTGTTTTGTCTACAAACAACGTTTAACGAAATATTGTTTGTAATAAAACACGTATATGTTACAGCTTCCGCCCGTTAGACTCACTCACAATACAACACAATATCCATATCGTAAAAGTTTACGGGAATAGCGAAATAATCAAATTATATGTTGACTGAAAACCGTCATCATATAACATGTTCAATATCCGTGCTGTTGTAATATCGTAGGTGCAATATCCAAGTTCAGGAGCGTAGACACCATTAAACGATGCATCTAACTAACTAGTAGTTAGAGGGCTGTGTTAAGTTCATTATATAGGAATGATATGTTCTCGCCGTGCTGATGTTGTTTTAGAGATCGATATATGACGAGATTGGAGAATATTGCTCTCGGGCTTAATCGAACATTACAAATTCGAAATAGGTAAATTTGGTGGCTGTGATAAAATACATTTATACGAACAGGAAACTAATTAATAGATTTATTTATTTTTATTCTTCTCTCTAAAGCAGTGGTAATCAAAATTTCGTACTTCGTGCCCCCTCCTCATAAAAAAGAAAAACGTTTAAATATATGAATAATATGCAACAAAAAATTTCAACAATTACTGCAGGACTAGAGTTTGAAGCCAAAAAAAAAAGATCAAATTGCAGGGAACACTGATAAAACTGTACGAAATATTTCACGTTTAATGAGAAGTCTTAGTCGAGGCGCGCAACGAAGTGGTGTGGCGATGGCGTGGAAGTGGCGTGGTGACGACGTGGCATGTGGCAATTTTTAAACGAGTGAAATCATATGCGACAGCGCGCACCGACATGGAGTGGCAGTGGTGTGATGTTATAGATGTGGCGTGGCGCCAGTCGCTCGCCATTGCTTTCTGACAAGTTTAATCTCGAGTGGCGTGTGGCAGAATACGGCAGCCAGTATTTTTCCACTCTAGTTAAAGGGAATATATTGGCTCAACGGAACAAGTATCTGATGCATTTACTGAGGATGTTTCCTCAGACGATGACTGCGTAGATGGAAAGGAAATCGGAGTGAATTATGACGTAGAAGTATTATTTTAAGAAGAAGACGATCAACATGCGTTCCAGGCAAATTTTGCTGCAGTTAAGGAGCCCAATTCATTGCAAGAAAATAATGCAAGACAACTGCAAAATAGTATAAAAACAAAAGTGATCCAGGATTTACTCGGTGATAGCACAACAGAACAACGTGAAAGCATTCAAAATGTAATTACTTAGTATAAAGTAAATAAATCGGCTTTTGAATATTTTGAAAGAAAAAGACAAGGATCATACAACGGTGCCTAATGTCTCGTTATAGGCGGACACTGACGGACACTTTTTCTTAAGTGTACTGCCAGAGTTAAAAATGAGGCGTGGCCACCACACGACTTTCTTATACTTATAAGCGTTTCAAATTATACGGAAGTTGTTTTGAATTGCTTTAAATACTTTTATCGTAGAAAAATAATCCGAAAAATAAACCTGTAAGTGTGTTACTTGAAGTCCAAATTTTAAGAATTTTTTTATACAAAAAATATTCAAAACTCTAAATACTCGTATTCTTTTGATAAATCTCTATCGAATGCATACTTTGCGATATTTGAAAAAAAGTTATATTCGCTAAGAGTAGAATTGCTACTTCTTGGCCGAATTTCGAAATTTCATTTATACAAAAAATATTCCAAATCTAGCTCCAAACACTATTGTACTTTCAACAAATATATATAGAATGCATAATTTACGACATATTAGCAAAAAATCGCTATTCGATAAGAGTAAAAGTGTTACTTGCGGTTCGAATTTTGACATTTTCTTTATATGAAAGTTATTGAAAATAAGTTCTAAACACTTATATACTCGTAACGTACCTGTCTTAAAAGCATGACTTGCAAAATATTTGCAGAAAGCTGATTTTCGATAAGAGTAAAAGACACTTCCAGTAGGAATTTCGAAAAACTTTTATAATAAAATTCTTCTCAAATTTAATTTTGAGTACATATGAATTCTTTATAAATTTGTTTAAACTTAGTAGTTGAGGAAATATTGGCATAATTCGATTTTGTCACTGAAGTAAAGTACTACTTCCGGTCCGCCGATTTTACTGAAAATCTAACACACAGAGAGAGAGAGCGAGAGAGAGAGACTTTTTTAAAAACCACTTTTTCGGTTTTCGGTATCAGTGGACTTCAAAACGTGGACAGCTGCAAAAATCTCGAAGTCACTAACTGCAGTGGACAACACGTCAAGTCGTTCATGTACGACATGTAGCTACGTACTATCCATCTTCAATAGAGGATAGGAGTTCCAACCTTACTGAGGAGTTATTTTTACGGCAGATACACAAACTAGATGAAGCAGCCTTCTACAGGAAATGCCTTAAATGTATTATACGAGAATGATCTATGAGCGGAAGTAAAGGACTTTTTAAATGGAAATTATGTTTTGTTATATGTTTATTTCGTGTGCTTTGTGTGTTTCGTGTTTTTGTGTATTATAGGACTTCAAGTAACATGCAAAAAGTGGCCTTTTTCGTTCGACAAAAACTTACATTTTTTGTCGTCCAAGAATAAATCATTGCGGTAAATATTATGAATTCCATACAACATATTTTTCTACCACAGAGGATGAACCCAGTGCGAAAGCATCGTCACTCTGGGGTGACTACAGGACTGCTAATCACAATAGTGGAATGGCGTGGCTGCCACTTCGGTGCGCATTAAACCACACTGCAACCATACTACCGCCATTCCACAGCCACACCACGTACGTGCCACTCCTACATCACTTGCCATTTCAAATCCACGCCATCGCCACGCCACTTTGGTGCGCGCCTTGACTAAGGAAATGATAATGTGTAATGCGATGGAAATAGTAACAAATTTAAATTTTAGGTCTGACAAGCATGCATAATAATGCATATATATATTAATGTGAACCTAAACATAATTAATAAAAAAAATAATTATATATATAAAAATTGTGTTATATTGAAACTTATTAAAATTTCAAAATTAAATGTTCCCAAATATTTAAATTAATCTGACAGTAACGTCGAATTATGGGAGAAAGAACTGGCGTGGTAGACAGGTGCTGAGTTGCTTTCTTTTATGCCAAGGCGCGTCTATACTGGTTCTTTTACACATGGTAGACGTTTCTTGTTACTGCGGACGGATATGATCAAAAGACCTTTCTAAACGATAAATTAGATGCTGATAGTGGTAAATAATCGATCAAAAGCTCTGACTTCAACGGCAGTCTTTCCGGTAATGAAGACTTAGAAAATTTAAACTTACATGTGTTGCAATTTAAATT
This sequence comes from Amphimallon solstitiale, assembly GCA_963170755.1. Classification (NCBI taxonomy): domain Eukaryota; kingdom Metazoa; phylum Arthropoda; class Insecta; order Coleoptera; family Scarabaeidae; genus Amphimallon; species Amphimallon solstitiale. The sequence goes on along the minus strand of OY720683.1, from coordinate 93,039,687 downwards.
GAAGTATAATCTGAATAAATAATTAATTTTTACTAAAATAGACTTGGAATATGTTTGTCTAATTTTTAAAAAGGCGATGCGTAGGATAAGGACCTGATTAATTAATTTGCATGAAGTAGAAAAGCATAAAGAAGTATAAAGAATATCGATATAAGCAGTACATTGAGGACAAATATTATAACAAATTATTGCATATTCAGACGACGCTGTGAGTATAACCAGTAGCAGAAAATAACATAAAGAAGCATTTAAGAAATACAAGTAAAATCAAAGAAAAAGGTACTTACAAGTACATGAAAATTAGTAGGGAAAAAACAATACGAAATAAATAAAAATAAAGAAAGTTAAGCCAATATCTTGATGTGGTGGATACAAATCAGAAAAATGAAAGAATTGACAAATAAAAAAGAAAATTCAAAAACGTAATCGTGCATAATACACTCCCGTTACAAAACATTTTTAGAATCAAAAAATATATATGTTGATTGAAATCCCAAGATAAGAAGGTGCATGTGTACAATCATGAGCGGTAAAAAGTAACCGAGTACTGAAGCTGTTTTGCGATATTGTGGATATTGTATTGTTGCTAAAAATATGTCCAAAAAATAACATAAAAAATATTACAAATTCAATTTTATTATAAACTTAATTTGTAGCTGGTCAGTTCTTCAAGGGTCAAAGATTAATTTTATTATTTAAAATGGTTAAATAAACACACCATGTTTTATGTTATATCGCTGTTTGTCTGGCTTCAACCGCACACTTTTCATAGATTTTAAGATGAGGTAATTTTAAAAATAATTAGATTTCTATACGTACAAGAATAAGATTGCATGTTATGTAAATATGTACACATGGAAATAAAAACTGTTGTATTTATTTTTTTTAAAGGAGACGTTGCAATCGCTAAAAATAATACGATTTCCTCTTACAGTCTGACTTACACAGTACATTATCAACTGGTTACTTTTCATTATTCATTATTCAGTATAGTGTAATTATCTTCTGGATAAAATTAAACTGAAGTATAATCTGACCGATAACCACTTTCGGTATTTCAAATAGTAGGGAGTATAAATATATCCAAAAGATAGTTATCCCCCAAAATAATGTCTTTCACACATATGTTGGCAACCCTTATTTGTATCTGATAGAAACAGACGAGTAGAAAAGGATATTATTATGCGGTACTGGCGTGCAAAAGACAAGAACGGAAAATTCTATAAAGTGTGCGTACCTTGTGTCATTTTAGTACACACAGATAACGTATTTCTTTCGTGTTTCGAGGTTATTTTGTCAATACATAATTATGAGTACACCGAAAAGCACGGATAATCTGAAAAGAAAACGAGCACGAGCTGTAAATTTTACAAAACAGGAATGTCGTATCCATGTTGACTTGGTATTAAAATATGAAAAGATTATTGAAAATAAACAAAGCGATAGTGTGGCATGGAGTGAAAAGAAAAGACACGTGGGCTGCAATAGAGAAGGAATTTAATATTCGAAGTTTTCGTTCAGCACAAGGTAAGAAAACAATGTAATATATATATATGTACATTTATTTACCACTTGTAATATTTCTCTTTCCTTAGCTTTACATGCAAAATATGAAACCATAAAAAAAAGACATTAGAAAAAAGGCAGCAGCAATAAAAAAAAGGCAATATTCATGACTGGAGGAGGAAACGAAAATATACCAGAATACCTGGACTTTGAGGAGAAGCTACTCGGAATAATTTACTTATCTGTTGAAGGTTTACCAACTATTGGTGACAGTGATGAAGTAAACAACAACAGTAAAATAGGTAAAATCTGATATATCTATATAAACAAAGTAGAGAACTATCATTAATCAGATTTTTGTTGTTGTAGTTAAAGTACCTGATCAAAAATATATATAGATGTTACTAGTTCCTCAACAGTAAGAATTTTAATTATCTATATAAGGTATGATAATAATAGATTTTTATTTTTAGTTAATTCAGCTGACACATCAAGAAACTGTGTCTCAGGGCGCAAGCAGAGGCAAACTTGTAACCATTGCGTGTCTGTCCAAAGATGAGAGTGAAATAACTCTTGAAAACAAAAACACTCTAATATGTACCCAACCACCAATAAGTGAAATGAACCCGCAGCCATCAACAAGAAAAATGAACCCCCAAGCTTCAACGAGTCAAATGAACTCCCAGCCTTCAACAAGTGAGGTAGCCATTACCTTTTATTATATTTTAATTAATAAATTTTATAAATAAATTAAGTATTAAACCTTCATATATTTATTTGTAACAGAAACGGAATACCGCAGTTTTTAAAAAGCCAAAAGTCACCAGCCTTAAACGTTAAAAAGAAGGAAAGTGTAATGCAAGATAAATTTTCAAAATTGGCCGCAGCAAAAAATTAAGTAATGGCTATGCAGAAAGAGATGCAGAATGCAGAACTAAAATTCCATGAAAAAGAATTTGGAACTATTAAATATTAAAATATTGTGTAAAAAGAAAAAGCTTGAAATGCTAGAAAAATAAAGTATATTTTAAATGTTTGAGTATTTTTTTCCATAATGTAGTAAAAGCGTTGATTGAAGGAATATACAGCATGTGTCAATTTTCATTAGCCATAGGCGATTAATCCATACAGTATGTGGCAACATAGTATACTATGTTGCCACACGACCGATGCATGCTCGTAGGTAAATACAAGTTAGCGTGGTTAGCAGTAACTCTTCGACCACCGGCTTGGGTGTTTGTAATGCGTTCAGAAATAATATTTACGATTTGCAAGGATTTGTTTTTCTTTTTCCTTTTAGTAAATGCAGAGAATTATTAAGCTGCGTTCACGCTGCATGACACAAACAAATGCGTAATTCTAATAAAATTAAAAATAAGGTAAATAAAAAAGGATTCTGAAAATAATAATAAATTACTAGATCAGGAGATCGCAACGTGTTCGCAGCTAACATTGAATGTAAAATCTGGTCGGGAGAAGTGGGAAGATCGGAGAAAGTCGTTGTGATGCCGATTGTTGCCGGGATTGGTGACGGACGGTGTGGGGTGGCACGTTGCCACGTATTACTTGTATATGTATAAATCGCATGTAAACATTGAATCCCTATACCTAATGAAAATTGACACATACGTTATATAAAGATGCGCAACGCTATAGTCTTTCCGTTAAGTCGTCCCGCAAACCTTGCCGAGAAACATCATCGCTGTCTCAGGCTGTATCGAATCTCGGATCCAAACGACTGATGCAGTCGCTATAGATCTCGGATCCAGTTTTGGCTACGCTCAGTGCTATGTAGTGGCGCATCTTTATATATTCCTTCAATCAAGGGTAAAAGTTTGTAAGAAAATTATGTATAATTAACCATCAGACCTAATTTCAAGATTTAATTGTACAGTATAAATCAATCTAGACTTTTTGAAAATTTTCTTGGCTTCAAATATAAGAAGCTCTTATCTAAATAGAAAGGCAAGTTTACTATCATATATGTAAATAAAACAGAATAACAATTGTCAACACATTTATTAGAGATTGGCATGTTTGTAAAATTAATATTAATGTTCTTTTGGAATACTTTAAGTGGATATTTTCTTAAAGTAAAGAACCAAAATAATCAATAAGTTCTTTTCTAACATTGTTATTTTCATTTAAATATACATTAAATATGTCATCATCATTTGCAGCATCTAGTAACTCTTCTTGTTTTGAAACTGCAGTGTTGTGTAAAATTGCTGTTGCTACAATTATTTTTTGGGCAAGGGAAATTTTACAACGTATACCCACAGATAATATTGGAAATCTTCTTTTCCAGATTCCGAATGCTCTTTCAATAACATTTCGACTTCTTATTTGAGATTCATTAAAGAGTTGTTCTGCGTTATTTTCTCGTTCAGCTAATGGAGTTATTAAATAATCTTTCAATGGATAACCACTATCACTTAATAAAATGGAATTTCCAAAGTCATTGTTTTCAAAACGTGCACATACTAATGAATTATTGAATATTGTACTATCGTGCGTGGCTCCTGGCCATCCGGAAACTATATCAACAACCAGAAAAATCTGCTATACTTAAGTAAAATGAACCACTTGCTAAAAATCTTAGCCCAAGGTGCAGCTGTTGTAAAGGTGGTACAGCATGATTTCTGAAATATTTAGAAAATACATATTACAATAAAAAAAAGTACGTGCAGTGTATAATTACCTATTAGTACGGTGTAGTAGCGAATTTTCAATTTTTGGTAATAAATGTAGAAATGTAGTCTTACTTGATCTAAATCTATGAATAAATTCTGTATCACTCCATTGTTCGAAATTATTTGGCCGAAATCAGATTACATATTGTCTATGTTGTTACATATTATATAATTCCAAGTCATTTTCTTCATCCAATTCTCCAATTAAATTTGAAAATCTTGATACATATTCGAAAGTATTAAGACACTGGACACACAACAGTTAATCTATAAATTGAACTGGCTTTTGATAATTTTCGAAATACACGAGTCTTTTCGACTGTTATCGGCCTTCATCGTCACTTATCTTCCGGATAAAACTCATAATACAACCGGTGACTACCGTGTAACTTTATCTAAGACTTATCTGGAAGATAACCGTTATCTGAACTTCGAAAGACAGAAATATCGAGATATCTTCGGTATATCGCTTATACTTAACTTATACTGAGATCGAAATACCGGCTCTTACTTACGCAGGTGAAACGTGTGCCTGACAAAGAAAGAAGCCCTGCGCATATTTGAAGAAAGCTTTTGAGAACTATAATGAGAGGAGCAAAGATGGAAGAATATAAATATAGAACTAGAAGGAAGTGTAAAATAAGGAAAGCAGTAGAAAATAAAACACACTCATATTACTAGGCCATTTGTTATAATACCATTAAAATTCCTCTAGTCAAGTTTCACTTTAAATAATTTTTCAAAAATATGAGAGATCCAATCAGCCGTCTCCAACAAAACAATCTTGTCTATAAAATTTTGTCCGAAAAAGACCTTGATTTAAATAATATTGTAAACAGGGGGGGGCAATATATAGAAATTCTATTATATATTTTAAAAATTCGTTGTTGTAGATTACATCATACATCTGTAAGTCATATGAAAATATCATTTTTATTCATATTTAATGTTTGTATTTGTTCTTCAAATATTTGAGCTTTCTCAGACGAATAAAAGAAGTGACACATTTTAACTTAACAGTAGCCAGGTATGCTTTTCAAGTATTACCTATATTCACACAACTGTTTTTCCGCTGTCATTTTATGACTAACATAATATTTATTAATTTTATTATACCAGGTACTTATATCTTTAGAGCAAGTCTTAAGTCTGACTCATTAATTAAACTATGTATGTAGATGCATAATCTAACATGCATACTTGAAAATTATAATCGCACGTTTGCTCTTATCAACGTTAATAAAACTACATATTTTATGAATCATTTCATTTTTAATACATACGTCGTACTACTTTGACGCGGAATGTTCTACATATATCGAAATGTATAAAAATATGAAGTGGGTAGTAGGAAATAAGATAAACTTCAATTAAGAAAATTTAAAGGAAGTCAAAAGATGTTCATCACTAAGTAAAAATAATAGTTCCTTAGCTAAATCATAATTGAAGGAAACACAAGAAACTAAATTTTGAAAAATCATATTTAACAAGTTCCAGATTTGATTGTGTCCTATTCGAAATGTCTAGAAAAAAATCTGAATAATTATTCGCCCGTAATTCTAGACACTAAATGTGCTTATATCATTTTATTAATAACATAAGACAAATTCAGATAATTTTACCTATTATTAAATTTCCCAAATAACTGATGACTGCTTATATGTTAATAATAATAATATTGTTGCGTTTTCGGGTTCGCAATAAACAACTCTTGCAAATGTTTTAAAACTGTCTCTATATTTACACACTTAAAACTAATCACAATATAAAAATATAAAATAAATGTAACGCACTTAAAACTACTACGAATAAAATAAACCCACGTATTTATTTCTACACTACCATTTATGTTTGTCATATGTATGTAATAAAACTGCTCCGCTCACTGTATTTATTTTAAACTGTTCAGTAAATACCGCACTACTACTATTCAATGAATTAATTCCTTATTCCGGCCCCAGCTGTTCTTATATCGGCATCGTAAAAGGCCTAGAAGTATACGAGAAAAATCTCTCGATCATCTCGATGAGCCCAGAAATATACCAGAAACGTTCCAGACTTTCCGTCTCTTCACAGTATATATACAGGGTTAGTAAAAAGTCCCGGAACGGTCGAATAACTTTGTTATTTGAAAATTATAATTTTTGAAATTTGGTATGGGCGTATAGTTAATATAAATGCATTTTATGCAATACAGTTAATATTTTTTTCACTTCCGGTTTAATCGGCAATACGTCCAACTTTTTTTTTTTTTAAATGGAACGCCCAGATTTTTTTAACACTTTTGAATGCAAAATAAAAAACTACGTTCAGGAAGTATTAAGATGCTTATTTTTATTCACAAGAAAACAGTTAAAAAATTAAAAAAAGTGTCCTAATACAGAAAAATCAAGATACGTGTCTATTCAGGTTGCGATTACAATAATTGTTCAAAATGCTCTCCATTTACAATTTGACAAAAATGTAAACGGTCAGTAAAATTTCTTATTGAATTTTGTATTTGTTCTGGAGTGATGCGATTGGCTTCTTGAACTATTCTCTCTTCCAATTGTTCAAGATTATGGGGACGATTTTTGTACACTTGACATTTCAAGTGACCCACACTTGACATTTCAAGTGACCCCAAAAGAAAATATCTAATGGCGAGAGATCTGGCGAACGTGCTGGCCATTCGATTGCTCCTCTACGTCCGATCCAACGTCACCTATGTTTGCATTTGGAAAGAGGGCCACAAGTGCTGGAACAACCTCATTTCGCAATAAATTTAAGTAGACGTTGCCAGATAAATTTCCTCTTATAAAAAATGGTCCTATGATGTTGTTTCCAACAAGACCAGCCCAGACATTCACCTTTTGAGGACGCTGTGTATGGACTTCTTCAATCCAATGCGGATTTTCAATTGACCAGTAGCGACAATTATGTCTGTTCACAGTGCCGTTGAGACAAAACGTTGCCTCATCTGAAAAAATGATGTGATCTAAAACATTAGGCTGCTGCTCGATCAATTCCGTCATGGTTTCGCAAAATTGTAGTCTACGATCTGGATCATCTTCAGTTAACTCATGGACGGGATACATTTTATAGGCTTTCATTCTTGCTGATTTAAGAATATTATGAGCAGATTTTTGAGAGATCTCATGAATTTGACCTAATTCTGTTGTGGACACGTTATGATTTTCTTCCACTGTAAGTAACACATTCAAACTAGTTTCTTCATCTGTTGCTGTTAATGGACGTCCCCTTCTAGGTAAATCCTTCACCTGACGAAAGACTTCAAACTTTTGAATTGTTCGGCATACCGTACTTTTACTAATGTGACGATCCGGATAAACAGTATTAAACAAAATACGAACCTCTTCAAAAGAACGTTGACGATCACCGTACCCACGCATCATTAATATCTCAATTCGTTCTGATTTAGTAAGTTTTACTGCTATTTTCAAATGTGTCAATGTCTAAAATAAGTAAATTTATAGCGATGCAAAAGTTAAAACGCTTTTAAAATTGTCAAATGTGACGGCAAAAAGAATGCAAACACTAAACAACAACTTTTTTCAAAGGTACCTTGATTTTTCTGTATTAGGACACTTTTTTAATTTTTTAACTGTTTTCTTGTGAATAAAAATAAACATCTTAATACTTCCTGAACGTAGTTTTTTATTTTGCATTCAAAAGTATTAAAAAAATCTGGGCGTTCCATTTAAAAAAAAAAGTTGGACGTATTGCCGATTAAACCGGAAGTGAAAAAAATATTAACTGTATTGCATAAAATGCATTTATATTAACTATACCCCCATACCAAATTTCAGAAATCATAATTTTCAAATAACAAAGTTATTCGACCGTTCCGGGACTTTTTACTAACGCTGTATGTAGATGATTTAGGACCTGTTTACCGGTACGCTTTTTGCCGCCGCCAGGAGGTCTGCTTCTTTTTGTGGGCTTGTTTCGTTACACTATCTTGGAAGTGTTTTCTAGCTGACATTTAATCTAAGTTTCAAAATTTTTATACTCATCTAAACATGTTTCTCTCCTTTTAATGTTAGTTTATTCAGTATCATTTGATTCACCATCCCCTTAGCTAATAATTTAGTTTTGCTCACATTTAGAATTCATTAACTAAAAATAAAGTTTCAATATCATAAATAGAGTCCCTTTCGTTGGTCGCCAAATTTTGCAATTAAATGCCTAAATTATGTATTAAGTTGTTTTTTTTATTCTTATGTGAATTTAATCACTTTAAAAAATTACACACCTTGCTCTACATTTGGATCTTAAGCATATCAACTCGACTAAATAATCATTATCCCAATAATACCAGTACATGCGCCATTACAAGAAAGTATTAAAACATATTTTTTAACACGCGGCACATTAACTACGAAGTGATGTTGAATTGTGTATTATTACCGTATTACAATTAACACTATTCTATGGTTAAACACTCATTATCATGTATTAGTTCAGTATTAGCCTACCTAATTAATTTTTCTTTCAAGAAAGGCATTTTCACTTCTGCATTGAAATTGGCAATTGTGAAGCCATTATTTAAGAAAGGTGATGGTGTAATATCGAACTACCGTCCCATTAGTTTACTATCTGTTTTTTCTAAAATATACGAAAAACTCATGAACAAAAAGTCAATTAACTTTTTTAACAGTTTCAACTTACTGCACTCTAATCAACACGGCTTCTGGGCAAATAAATCTAGGAATACTGCGTTATTTAACTTTTTAAAACAAATTTACATTAACTTGGAACAAAATCACTATTGTTGGGTATTTGTATGGATTTATCTAAGGCTTTTGATGTTGTTAATCACAAAAGTTTACTGCACAAATTTGATCAATATCGCATTAATGGTGTTTCCCGTAAGTGGTTCAGTTCATATCTTTCTGGCCGTAAATAGTGTGTTAAGATTGATTACTACCAATCCTCCTATGAACCGGTTGATATTGGTGTGCCTCAATGTTCAGTTTTAGGACCTACTTTATTTTTAATTTATATTAATGATTTACTCACAGTTTTTGACAACACAATTCACATAGTCTTATATGCTGATGATATCAATGTCATTTTAAGTTCACCTATTCCATCAGAAGTAAATCGAAAAGCTGGATTATTCCTTAATCAAATCAGTAAATGGATGTCAATCAATAAATTAGTTAGCAACATAGACAAGGGCAAATTTGTTTATTTCGGTAATCAAATGGCGAACTTTCAACCGTCTTCTGGCATGGGCGATGGTTTAGAGTTGGTGTCTTCTGTTAAGGTTCTGGGTCTCAGTAAAGAAAGCAAGTTGTAGTTTGCACATTAACGAATTGTGCCAAACTCTGACAAAAACGTGTTATGCTCTAATGCAACTGAAACAGGGCTGTGGTGGGCATACCCTAAAAACATGCTATAGCTCAAATTTTCTATCTTGCATGCGGTATGGTATGGTATTATTCATTGGGGCGCATCATCCGAAGCTCGTAGAGTCTTTATGATGCAGAAGCGTGCAATTCGAATTATATACAACATTAGTTATGGAAACTCCTGTAGAGACGTTTTTAAAAATAACTCTGTTTGATCTGTACATTCTTGAGGTACTTTGTTTTGTATATAAGTACAAAACCTGAGTTTTCCATAGGTAATAATACTCATTCCTGTGATACTCGTATTAATGATTATTTGCTACCTACTCGCCACAGAAAAACCGTTTTTCAGAAGGGTGTGTATTTCATTGGCTGTAGATTTTATAATAAGCTGTCTGACTATATAAAAAATATTACAGTTTTTTCCCGTTTTAAACGTGAAGTACAGCAATACTTGCTGGCCATTTCCTGCTATGATGTAGATGATTTTTTAGAAATTAGGTAATATTTTTTCACATGACATGTTTCACACTTGTACCTACTTTTTTGTTTTGTACTCGTTTCTTTAAATAAATATTATTATTTATTATTATTATTATTATTATTATTATCTCAGTTAACTACTTAATCTCTCCACATAATGAAACACTTTCCACCTCCGTAAGTAATATACTATTATTAACGTTTAATATTACAGTACTGAAAATAATAAAAATAATAATATACCTTTATTAGCAATTGCTTTCAATTTACATATAACAAATTGAACTTAAAAATAGACGTACGGAACTGATATTACATATTCATTGTCAGCATTTATTTCTTAATGCAATAATGCAATAACTAATTATATAACCTACTTTTAAATATATTTACAAATACTTAAACTAGAACTTAAAAAAGACCTACGAAAGTAATATAACACATACAATGTCAGCACCTTTCTGCTAATATAGCAACCCACTAAATTGAAATATGTAGGTATATTATACAAAAACAAGTGCATGAACACACATCAATAAAAACACCAATGATGTTTAACAGTAATTTTTATTCCAAGTACTAATTATTTTCCTAATTTAAACATATTTGATGAAAAAATGTATTATATTTTTATATTAATAATATACATAATACGGTAAGCTTATAATATAACCGTATTTATAATTTACTCAAAAGAAAAATGATTTTTATTTTCTTCCAACTTTTAAAAGTGTTTATGAGAATCAGAATGGGACTTTCAGAGAGCACTCTTTGTATTGTCCCCAATTCCAGAGAAGTATTCAGTAAATGTCACAACATGTACTATTATAATCTTTAATTTGTACATTTCCTTTAGTTCTTCGTATTGAAAGATAGTTTTGAATATATTCTTTTGGTTGAATTCAATAGTGTGTACTCGAATACTCCTAGTAAATGTTCTGTTCTTTTACTTTACTTTGCTGGGCAAAAGAAAGCATTAAATGTGATTTAATACTAAGAATGATTATTGTTAGGACGCACAGTGGTCTGAAACTTCCAAAAAGTTGGTCAAAACCTAAAAAAACATATTTTTTTTCAAATAGTTTCTTGTGTGGTAGTCGTAAACGAGGTGTCTGCGCGTCTATTTCTCGAATAGCAGATAGATGGCGCGCCTACAGGACGTGTAGTTGTGTGTGAAAGTCGCGGTTGTCAAAACTTGCTACGTGCAACGTTCAACAATAAACAAGAAAAACAACATTTGAAGTGCACACAAAAATTCGTGAACGTGCAAATATCTTCAACAAGAAGATGGAGGATGCGCCTGAAGATTGGTATAATGTTTTGACACTTTACTTTTTTTAAACAATTTTTTATAATTTGTTATTAAAAATTTTCCGAAATTGTCAAAAAAGTTTTGTTTCCGCGAGACTCCGCGTTGTTCGCTGATTCATTTCCCAGAACTAACTAGAAAATCGAAAATTCAGGTACGACTTTCTGCGATTCTCCTCGCAATTGATTTATTTGTATTTGGTTGCGCGGCCCTATACATGTGACTCGTCACACAAATTTTATATTATTTTATCGTATTTTTGAACATAAAACAGGCAATTTAAAACTCCCCATTTTGCAATTTACCATTTTTACCTCAAATCTACAATCAGAAAGTAAAAAAAAACTAAAGCATACTGATTTTCAGCCAAATCCGAACCTTTTTCGAGTTTTGACCAGCTTTTCGGGCGTTTCATGCCACTGTGGGACGTGTAGATTTAAATATCAAATCATGACTTCGTTTTATGTGTTTTTCTTTTTAGTTATAATGCAACAGACACTGCTGCATAAAGGAAACTTGTGTTTTTATGAAACTTTAAAAATACCGTACACTAGAATTTACCTAATTTTAATACAAACCACGGCATAAATAGTTTGGAGTTATCATCCAACATACCTGACATCTATTAAGAATAATGCTGTAGATCTACGGATCTTCAATCTATATTTAGTTATAAAAGTGTTGAAGCTAATAAATTTGAATATATTATTATATATAATCTTTAATATTACCCAGAAAATTAAAGAAACAATAATTTATAGTCACGTACCTAATGTTTATAATATCGTAATCAACAAGTCTAGACTTGCCTTGGACAATTAGGTAAAGTCAATGAAGAAATATAAATTAAGTAAATGATTTACTTCCGTAAACAGTAAAACCACGTTTAGCAAATCCAATTATCCGAATAGTTAAAAATTAATAGTGAACTTACCTAATTCCAGTGGAAAAAATATCACGGTCACGTTCTGTTGGAGTAAACAAGTTCAAGAACGTCTCGCTGTAGTACCGATCGTATTCAACAAATAAGAATAAAGAGCAGAACGATACAAGCCGAGCACATGTCCAATGATCAATGATCAATGATCTCAAAACAACTAATACGTTCTCGTCCAGTGCGTACCGTCGTACTGTCTGCCTACTTGTATTATCGTCCTAATCATAATAAGCATCTTGAAGTACAGATAGGCCAAACACAAATGTGGTGAATCATAATTCATTACAGGCACATTACGTATGGAATTATAAACACGACATTCACACGTTTGTTGTACGTTCGCGTCAAATGAAAGTTTACTTAAATCGCCAATGCACGTTTAACGTTCTCGGATAGATGAATATTATAGGCATGAATGAGGTGGCAGTAATGAGTTAATAATTTTATTGAGAAGAGTTTTCTTAAAGTAAAAAAGTTTTCAAAAACTAAAGGATTGCCTGTTGAATTGATAAACTTATTTGCCAAAATGTTATCAAGACAAACATTTCCTAATGTTGTTTACACATCAGTGTGACAAATTCTTTAATATAGAATAATCCATCTCCAGTACTCCCAGCATACAAGTAGTATATATTGAGCACTTGTGAAATATAAAAATAGTAATAAAATAAAACACCTTTTTCACAAAAAAAAAAATGGGTGTGCTTAAGACCACACGGCAGAAGTGAAAAGTACGTTATTCTAGTACATTTCGCTCGGTCTGATCAAGTTTTCACTTCAAAAATTCATACGTACACCTGTATATATACAAATACATATTATAATTCTCATACGAGTACCCGCGCTGGTCTAATGGTAACATTTTCATATTTGACCGATACCTTGTAAGAATCGCCGATTAACCTACTAATTTATTCACGGGATAATGAAAAGTAAATAATTTAATAAAAGCAAAGACTCATAGTTTCTTGTTATAGTTTCTATTCCTGTCGACTAATTCTCTGAATTGTCTCTTTACAATCTGTTTATATAGTACCTGGATATCATTAACCTATTGCGCACTCAAATAAATAAAGATTTCCCTGTTTCTTTCTAAATCTATACAAACATTTGCGTAAGAAGAAATACTTGTATTTCCGCGATTATCGGAAAAAATCTTTTTCACGTTTATTTAGATAAGCTAAAACTTGTTTGCTATTTCACATATTGTAGTGTTATAACGTGTGACAATTTTATGGACCGGACTGACAAAGTTTTGCATTCCACAAGCTTCATAAACATTCCCTCATTTTTTGTTTTTACATTCCTAATGACGTTAGCTTTTCACTATATTTTCTATATACCCTCTTATATAATGAACTACATCCTGTAACTGATTCAAAAATCGATCAAAAGAAATTGATTATTATTCTTACAGGTTTTGGAATTTCTATATGGAAATGGTTTCCAAGTATTGATAAAAGTATTTCCTAATAATAATAATAAACGTGTATTATCCAATAATTCAAGTATCAATAGACTGATTTATGTCATTAATTACCTTCAGTAATTAGTTAACGTTATATCTAAAATTCTAAATAAGTATAAAATAAATGCGAACGTATTTAAAGACACAATTTATTTATGAATAAGGAAAAGTAATAATTAACAATAAACACTTAATGTTTCTCTTTCTGTGAATAACTTGTTTATGATCCAACTACATATTACTTGGGCGTCATTAACCTATCGTATACTCAAATAAGTAGGAAATACATCTTTTAATCTATAAACTATACATACATTTGCACAACAAGAAATTACTATATAGTATTTAGGCTATTATCGGAAAAAGAAATCTTTTTCACAGTTGTTTACATTTCCTTGTCTAGATAAGCCAACATTTGTCTGCTATTTCACATATTGTAGTGTTAAAAAATGTGGCAATTTTATAGACCGGACTAAACGACTTTTACAATGCACAAATTTCAGAAAATTTTTCTTTTTATGATAGATAGACGCCTCATTTTTTTCTTGTATTTACATTCCTGTTGACGTTACCTTTTAACTGTATTTCTTCATAGTCTATACAATGAACAACATCCTGTAACTAATTCAAAAACCAGTTAACAAAACCGATTATTACTCCTACATGTTTTGGTATTTCCATATGGAATAGATTTCTGAGTCTTGATAAAAGCTCTTAATAATAACAATAATAAAAATAATAATAATAATATTAAGCGTCTATTATCCAATGGTCATACAGTTTATAAACTAGATAAAATTTCACATCAATACAAGTATGAAGAGACAAGTTCCAAATTCACATAATTAAGTAATATCACAACAAATACAGAAATATACAGGGTGAGTCATTAGTAGCCGCTTCTACGAATGCTCTTTTGTGTTTTAAATAAAAGAAAAAACAATTAGAGGAAGATTTATGGTTGCGTGGGGCACATATTCTAAAGATACTTTAAGCTCTGACGCATTTCCGGTTTCACCGGAAATGCACGGAACTTAATTTTTTTTAAATGACACCCTTTATATTTTTGGATCTTCTAGTAGTGCTTTAAATTGTCTATGCAACTGTTTTTTATTTTTTAAAATTGAGCGAATAGGTTTGACATATTAATTTTTTTTTGAAAATATTTGACCAAAACATGTGTTCAGAAAAAAAACATTTTCCATTGTTTTTAAAAGTAAAAACATTAACTTTGGTGGTGCTTGTAGCCAAGAAAATTTTGCATCATTTGGTATAAGTTGCACTCGACAATACTTCAAAAACCTTTGTTTTTTCAAAGCCTGCTTCCCGAAATTTTCACATACCACAAACTTATTTTTTTTAAATGGAACGTCCGGTATTTTATTCAGGCATGTTGTCCCTTTTTTTATTCTCTTTCATTTTTATTAACAATGTCCTATAACTATCTTTTGTCATTTCTGAGATAATCACTATAGGAGCAATTAGCGATCAATTAAAGAACTACTAGCGATATTGTTCTATGCACCCAAATATTCGTTCAACCAATGGAAGGCAGGAATGGGGCCCGACGTCCTTCGTCAACTGGCAAACAAAGAAAAGGTTCAATCCAACTATTCCAAAAGTAATACATTTACAGAATGAAGAGCATCGCAATTCATTTTTTTAATTCGGGCCATGTCCAGTTGCAGTATTTCATTTTTTACAATGTTGGTTAACAACGAAATAAAATAAAGGTTCCGTTTACTGACATATTTGAAGATGTCGCCCCACTAAAAGGTACATGAAACAATGCTGCTATCTTCAATTTAATTTGCCTAATTGCTCTTATTCTTTCATTGTTGAAGGTCTTCAAAAGAGTTTGCTGTAGTTTTTCAAAATTATATATTGATGTCCTAAAACTCTGATAGAAAAAAAAATAGCAACAAAATAATGCAATTTAAATAACCTAAAAGTATTGAGCAACGTAACAACAATCAAATGTAAGAAAAACAAATGTAATTAAAGAATATGTTCAACATAACCACAACTTTGTGCAATGCAAGTGAGTATTCTGTTTTCCAAACAAGTACTAACGTTGCGTAAAACGTTTCGATATATTCTTGTAAATGCTTTTCTGATTTTAATGTTCATGTCTTCAAAAAGTTTTTAAAATCCGTTCGTAGAAAACGAAGATACTCTTCGCTATTTCATCAAAGAAGTAAGGTCCAATTATTTAACTACCACACATTTAATGCGCAACGATTTGGAAAGTTTGCAGGTGTGATAAAGTGAGGGCTTTTATGTGTTATAATAACGAAAATGTCACGATGGACTTATGCACTTTAATATAAGGTGGCTTCTTCGGTAAACAACGAAAAATTGTGAAAGTCAGGATAATTTAATCTGCTCGCCCATTGACAAAAATGTAAGCGATTCTGAAAATTTCTTTCATCTAACCCTGTGTATGAATATGCTAGGGATGAATTACATATTTCCCAATTATTCTGGATTCTCAAATTTGACTTACATCTAACTGGCGACTAATTTTCGTAGTACTAGTGTGTTCGACTACACTTGCCACTACCATAAACGCCTTATCCTCATCAGCTATTGATGTCGTCCAGTCCTTTTTTCATATTTAATACTTTCTATTCACACGCACCGTTTCCTTTACACTTTCGAAGGATTCTGGCTTCGGTTGACTTCTACAAGGGATCGCTATACATAAAGTCTGGATGCTAGCAATGAGTTTGTTTCAGATTCACCCAAAAAATCAATCATATCTATTAACTATTCATAAGAATAATTCATTTGGATGATAACTAATAGCGATGCTTTTATAAATTTGATATAAATGTTTACCGACTTTCTTTAACAGTTCCAACTGCAGCAAATTTAATGCTCTATATTTTTTGTAATAGATATGTTTAACCTAGAGAGAAAATATTCTCGAAAAACTGGTTTTTGGTACCATTTTTCCAATATGGCGGCACGAGCGGTGGTCGCTCAAGCTCGCAAAATCAGAATATTAATTAGGACACCGAACTGTAAAAATCTACCAAAGAAGACCTCTCCATGACGTTTTGTAATGAAAGACCATTTTTATGTCTTCATTTCCTGGACTACTAGTTACCTTTCTTAATTAACTCTTTCGTATGCTGCCCCTACCAACACAATATTGGATATGCACACGGTGCACTTTCACAGTTTTTACTGTACACTTTATATAAATTGTAAAACAATTTTTCTTTATTCCTACAAGCAACCTGTAAAGTGATATTATTTATTCTACTTCGGGCACTGGTGGCATCTTCACGCGCAAATAAATGTGTGCCATATGTCATTATCAAGGAACTCATCAAGCCAATTGCAGAATTATAAGATATACAGACATTACTGCAGGCTAGCAGCCTCACAAAATATTATCTATCCAAAACTGAAATAGTTACATATTTTCGCGCGATGATTAGAGGTGCACATTTACGTCAAAACAGGCTTCTCGAAATAGCTTCCCGATGAACGGCTCTGAGTCAGTAATAAACAAAAATCGAGTCTATAATACTACTATAAAGCATTGCTTATGTAAGGACTGCCAAGCAAATAGGACTACGTCTGAGTTACGTTTTCAGATGATTCATCGACTACGTAGTTTGCAGTAAAGTAATTTCTCATTAATCGTGAGGATATAAATAAATGCCTGATCTAAAAATATATCGACAATTTTATTTTTAGATCGTCTATATGCTATTACAACATACGTATCTATGTATATTTCGCGTACGTATTACTAGATTTCAATAAACAGATTCAATAAGAGCTTACGAAGTGCCGTCGGCGGGTCAACAGCATATTTGGGATCCGTTTACTGATGGTATCGGTGTGGACTGTAAACTAGCGTGAATCATAAGGCATTTCCGTTTTCTTCAAGAAGTTTTTATTTATACATGTGTTGCTTGTTGAATTTTGTTTTCCTAGACTGTTTGTTTTGATAATAATGATAATTAGTTTTGATATTTACAGAAACAACTATTTATATAGAAGTAGATTACAGGTATAATCATTAAAAAATAAATATTAAACTTTCAAATAGAAATCTACAGGTGTACTTACATTATATACCACAAAATGCCATTAATTCAATATGGTATATATATGACACTGAAAGATAAAATACATTTTCTTAATTGATGTTGCAGACACTTCTTGCTGAAATATTTTATTAACTTATTTAATTGTTGAGAATAACACATTTGGCTATATTTCACAAAGTTTTATTAGAATTTTCTAACATAGCTTACTACTTAAACACGTAGCTCTCTTAAATATCCATTAGACACCACCTATAATAATTATTAAGAGAGCTAGGTATATAAGTTGTACGCTTACTTACATTAAGTTAGTTTTAGATAAAAACTATTTGATAATGTCATAACAGCCGAAACATATTGCTGTTACCCTTGCAAATTAATAATAGAATGAACTTATTAAAACTCTATAGGTTCACACATATATCTCAAGAAATTAGCCTTATGGTAATCTGAGACCATACTACTTCTGCAAAAATGTGGGTTAGACAATGTGGCACTTCACTAGCTCAGTTAATGGTATCTCTAATTATCTTTTATCTCAGGGGCAGAAATATTCTTTCTCCAAAGGATTGTACTCCTAAGTTTTTTAATAGGTCAGATACATTAAATAAAAATACGGAAATATCTTACAATATAATTTATTAAACATACTAAAAGAAATAATA